>OX393553.1:45064577-45247077 GCA_947650365.1 Chamaelirium japonicum | reverse complement strand
TAGCCCCATCTTGGATTCTTGCCTAAGTTGCTGCCGACACCACCTTGCCTCTACAATATCAGATCGCGGCTGGCCTAGCCCCATCGAGCGGTCCGCGACTCCACCGTCGACCACCTTCATACCCTCCGCATCTTGCTCAGGCCTATAGATCTCCATCGAAAGTCCAGATCTGAGCATTGTACGTTCAGATCTAGTTGTTGATTGTTCCCTCTCTTCAAATTTGGGCTCAGATCTCAGTGTCTCACGCAGTCAAAGAGCAGCCCTTCCCTCCAAATCTAATGAGTAAGATCAGATTGATTGTGTTTTTGTTTTTTGCTCGAATGAATTGAATGGCTTTTTGTTTAGGTAGATTAAAGGTTGTTGAATGCTAACAAGATATGTTGAATGGATTTTTTGTAGTCCCAGGAGCAAATCTCGGGAAAGGATCATAGTTCATCGGTTCCCTCCGATTTGGAGAACTCTATTGCCATATCACTATATCAACAGGTAGATTTGGGTTTGGTTTTTTTTAATGAAATTTGTTGTTTGCGATCTGAGTTGCAAACCTTTAGACTTCAGTTATTTGGCTCGATCACGACCAACCCGGCCATCAAAACCAGATTGACCGAATCTAAGCAACCCGAGGAATTTCCATGATCCAAACACGAGCAGACACTATGGGTTCCTCGGGCAACTCGGGCAAAGATAATGTAATTTGGTCCAAGCATGGTCAGACCTCCAAACCTAGCCATGTCCACCCCAAGTCTTAGTCTTCTTAGAGTCTGTCTTTTTAGTCTTCATTTTCTTCAAAACTCTGTGTTGTCTTTGTCTCCTTCACTTGTTGGCAATGACTCTCCACAGATCCAAAAAATATTCAAGATACATTTTTCTTCATCTTCCTCTCTATTTATAGAGGGTTAGGGAAGGAATTTTTTATAACTTCCCCTTGGAGTTAGGCAACCACCTCGGGAGTCGTGGGGGAGATTATGTTAGCTTCCCTTCGAGTAGTGGGGTAGTAATTACGTAACTTCCCTCATAAATGACATGGTTGGGCCTTCCTTTGGGCCTAGCTAGCCCTGGTCAGGAGCTTGGCCGGCCCTGGTTCAAGACGTGGTCGAGCCCTTTCTTTTCTTTCTTCTCCCTAGTTGGCCCTGTCTTGAGGCTCGGCCAACCATGGTCAAAAGCTGAGCCAGCCCTAGTATAGACATAGTCCGGCAGGCCCTAGTACTGAATCAATTTTAGGACTTTAGAAAACTTCCTTATCTAACTGTGTAGTTTAACACTTAGAAAAAATTTCGATGCCTACAACATCCCCTCACAATAGCAAACTTATTTAACTAGCTCTTTTGCTTAACCTTAATATGATTAAGCATATTTCTCTTAGTGCAAAAAATTACTTGAAAAGAAAAAATCCTTGGAACTCTAATCAACTCAACGCTATCAATTGTGTGAGCTGTTTTTACAATGATTGGACCACTCGATGGATTTGATCTGGTTTGATGATAAAATGCAATTATTTGTTAGTAAAACAAGCCCCAAAAGGCATGTTGGATACAACACTTTGTTCTACCAAAGAACCAAGAAACTATATATTTCTCTCTTGTCAAATTGTAGAGAATAAAACATATAGTTCTTGCTCTCTGGTCAAATAGTAGAATATAAATCTTTAAGATGCTATTTACAAAAATTGTAGCCAAGTTTATCTACCTCTAATCATTAACACTTAGTACAACTTTGGTAAATAATCAACTCAAATCCATTTTTTTATTTTCAGAAATCTAAAATTATTAGACAAGGAATGGAAGATTATCTCAAAAACGCATAATACATAGTATAAAAATTAGGGTGGAATAAGGAATTCTTCAACAAAGACACTCAAAAGATACTATTGTTGATATCTTAAATGGTTTTAGATACACAATTTCAGAATGATTCATAAACACGAAATACCAAGTAAACTCAATTAGTACATCAATGAATGAACAAAAATTTGCTCAACAAATTACAAGCAAGGTTCAAAATTTCCATTTCGAACAATATTTCGACACTGGATATGGAAATATTTCAATAGTGTGGAAATATTGTGATTTTATAAAAATGGTGGAAATATTGACTTTTTAATGAAATTTTTCCGTGAATCTCTGGATAGTCATAAACCAAGTATATATACACAATATGGAACACTCAGATAATATTTGGACCCTATCTAGGGGTGTAGAGCTTCACAAAGCATGTATTTTGTATGTGAGTCTTGTTTAGTCTTGTTTATTCTTGTTTTAATCTATTTTTTTCAAATGGTTTTTACTCTTTTTTGTGGATAAAAATGTTTTCAAAATAAATATTAGTTGATTGTTAAAATAATGCGTCAAACGATTTTGAAAAAGTTTGAAATTGCGTAAAAATTATGCTGAAATGCGAAACACTGTTTTTTTACTAAGTCTGGATAAAAGAGTTTTTATAAAGAAAAGTTTGTATTCATTCAAAATTTTCTTTGACGAACCCAGGTTTTCTAGATATTAGTTCTACATCTTGTGGAATTTTTTAAGCTAAAATAGAGTTGATTTAACTACTTTTCTCAACATACAAATTTTATGTAAAACCGAAAAAACTGTTTTCTCCTACTAAAACTGAAAATATACGTTTTGACTCACTTGGTTTTTTTTTTTGATATTTTTATTGAAATCAAATGGGGGGGGTATTTGCTTATTTACGTATAATAACTTAAAGTACAAGGAGAAAATAAAAATTAACTTAATAAAAATTAAGTTATTATATGTATTATATGTAAATAAGTTGTTGAGAACTAGGCCCCTAGTCCCCTTTTATAACTAGTCAGTCCCAACATTTTGGTGCCAAAGTCCTGAAATTTCTACAAAATTTATGTGTCTCAGTGTCTTTTGGCATGATAAATCGAAATATTTTGCGCCGACAAATATATTGTGCGAAATATCGCGATATTCCCGTGAATCACATTCCGTTCGACACAACATATGAGATTTTGTGTCGAGGTTTCATAAACCCGATAGATTTTGCGATATTTCGCGATTTTTTTCGAGATTTTGATCCTTGATTACAACAATCCGCTCGGATGAGCGAAGTACAAAAGGTATCAGGAAATATGGGAAAATCCTCTTGGTCCTCTGATCTCCTTTATTTTTTAAGATTTGTCGAAGAGTCAGATTTTCAAAGAGTTTACAAGTGTTGAAATTTTTAAGAATAAAGTAATTTGTGGTGCGTGATCCTTTTGGGCTTCGCGCTCAATCGGCTATAGGACTAGCATTGCTTTGCTCCTTGATGTTCGAGTTTCCTGACTGGACTGGAACTAGAGACTGGTGTAGATTCTTGATCATTCCCTTTACCTAACTTTCTATGTCGTGAAATGAATAAAGATTTGTGCGTGACCTAGTGTTACTTCTTCAATGCGTCGAGTTTTAGGATTCATTCCAAAGTCCTGTCTTCTTTATCCTTGCTCTGTTTTTTATAGGGGAGCAAGGGGTTGAGTAGTTACCATAACTCCCAGAGGAAGTTATTCCCAAAGATAACAACCTCTGGGTAGTTTTTGTAACTTCCCGGAGAAGTTATTATTTTCAATAAATCCATTGGTAGTTTGTGTAACTTCCATGTATTGGAATCGTCCATGTGTGGCTTATGGTTCCTCCAGCACTTGGAGTGAATCGTACCTGGGTCAACTGATCGAGACCAGGGTTTAAAATCACGGTATCGGTCGCGGTATCGGTCGGCCCCGAACCGGTATGTACCGGCCGGTACGTACCGGTACCGGTTGAGAAAAAAAACCTTAAAAAAATCCAAAAAACCAAAAAAAAAAAAATTTTAACCTGTCGGTACCGGTCCGTACCGGCCGTATCGGTCGGTACCGGCCTGTACCGGCCTGAACCGGCCGATACGGACCGGTACGTACCGGTACCGGCCGATACGGGCCAGGTATCGGGATCGGATGCAGTACCGGTCTCGAACCGGCCAAAACCGGTACGTACCGGCCGGTACGTACCGGTATCGGCCGAGATTTAAAACCCTGATCGAGACTCGAGCCTGACATTTGAGATCCGGTCTTAATTGGCCGACTTGTTGGATCGTTTAGACTTGCTGGTGCGAGCATAGTCTTGTGCTTATTGAGGCTTCTACTCACCTTGAAGAAGACTTAGAAAAGGTGAACACTTTTCTTCCTCAACGTTCTTCGTCTCCTTTTTTTTTACTTTCTTTCTTTTCTTTTTTCTCCTTTTCTTTATTTCTTTTGGATCAGGACTGGCCAGGTCTGGCATTGGGGCCAACTGGCCCTAGGGTCGATCGGTCCTGGTACTGAGGCTAGTCGGTCATGGTGCTGGAATCTAAAAGACTTAGACAAATCTTTCAAAGTCTTCAGACTTGGAAAAAATCCCTGAAATCCCAGACTTAGAAAGTTTATTACAATCTTCAGACTTGGAAAATTTTCATAAAGTCTCAGAACTTAGAAATTTTTTGGAGTAATCGTTCCTGGTGTTGGTTGGCCCTGGTCCTGGAGTCTGAAAGACATACAAATTTTCAAAGTCTTTAGGCAGAAAAAAAATAATAATTTGAAGTCCACTTTAAAAATTTATTAGTCTTTAGACTAAGAAAAAAATTTGAGAGTCTCCATTTCTTGAAGTCTCAGGTTTAGGAATTTTTTTGGAGTCTCCAGACTTTGAAAATTTTGGAGTCCCAAGACTTGGAAAATTTTCTGAGTTCACAGACTTAGAAACTTTGTGATGCCTACAATAATTATTTTAAAAAACAAGGCACAGAAAAAAGTAATTTTCGAGTATCAAACTGACATTCTCAATAGTGATCTGAATGCCAAAGTAACATCCATTTTGTCATGCTAACCTGAAGCAATTGTTGCAACAATTGGTTGGACATAATCTTTGAGTATTGGAGTACTGCGGATACTTGTCTTGTTAACAAAGGCGATTGCGATTAAATAATTACCTGTGTTTGAGTCAGACACATATTAGATTGCAAGTCAATTGGATGGACATTATCCTTGTATGAAGAGAGATGCATCAGCATACCTCTAAAATATCCAACTGCCTGGATAATATTTGTTCCATATTTCAGCATTTTAGTGATATCTGTTGGAAATTGAGGCCCGCTTTCCTGATGAATAGAAATACCATATAAGTCGATAACTATTGTATCTTTGCATAACTTACAAAACCAATTACAAAATGAAATAATCTAACATGAAAAGCAAGTTTTCTGAAAGTCTGCACAAACCTGTAAAACATTGGTCCTTCTGTCTACACCTATTCCATTAACCAAAAAACTGCAAAAGGAATTATTTCCTAAGTATTATAATTCTTAATGGTTGTGAAAAAGAAGAAGAGATATACCTCACTTGTGGCGGGCTTATTATACAAGAAGATGTCTCTAAATTATCAGTTTGAACAACAAATAACCGCTGCAAGAAGAACAAAGTTAATCCTTTATTGGCTTCCATATCCAAGTTTCAAAGTCCATAGCCAGTAAGTGCACTGTAAAGATATCTTTCCAATAAACATAAAAGGTAAGGGCTCCCGCGTTTATATCAACCTTGTACAACAAACAGCATGTTAGAAATTGCTTGACAAAAAAGTCCAAATCTTATTTTAAAACCCAAAAATGTCACATTTAAAATTAGGCATGATTAGGTGGAGAAAAGTGAAAACTAAATCCACGGATCTTAAAATTATGGCAAGGATATATCTCAAGTCTAGTCTTGATCGATGCACTCATCCCCCACATATGTTCACGTAGGAACTAGGGAGGACTCTGACCCCAAAAGGAAGTTGTCATTAAGAGGGAGCAAAGCTCAATCAGGATCAGATTTCCCTACTAGTATGAGTATAAAAGAATAAAAACAGTCTTCACTTCTACTCTTCTAGTTCTAGCAGGCCATGTCAATGCAGCCGTGTACAAGTTTGCTTCGCTAGTCACTGGAGATGTAGTTACAAGGGTAGCCTTTCATTTCTTCAATATCACAAAACTCCCTAGATACCCAAATTACACTCTTATGTAGGGGGAACCAATTCAATTAAGACTACAAGCCAATATTCTTGTACAGTTTCTATTCCAATATCAACTCTCAAAATCTAGCAACATGCTCTCTCTGATTAGTTAGTATCAGAGGTATAGAGACAACATCCTACAACAACACACTGATAAAAGGGTTCCATCTGGATTCCTCCAGTCCTCAGCTATGGACCAAAGTGGCCATATCTGACGTGTTTGACATTGTTGATAGGGAAACAACTCCCCGTTTGTTAGATTGGATTGCATAAAATATTATTCTCAAGTTGGTAGCTCAGATTGGGTCTCATCTATATGAATCATAAATAGAAAAATTCACATTATGGAGCCTTTCTTTTCGATAAGTAGAGGGTTCCAAATTACTGTGGATGGTCTAAGGAGGGGAAGATCTAGAATAACACTGATGGAAGTTATTACAAAAGATATGAAAAAACTTTCATTGACAACAGATATAACCCTAAATAGAAATGAATGGTGAAGAAGGATTCATAAAGCCGATCCCAAGTAGATGGGACATGGCTTGATGGTTATGGTATGGTCTTCTCAATCAAGATAAATGACTGCTATGAATTAATCAGCTCTTCTAGTCGCCTACCATAGAAAGACCCCTTATCTCCCTACCTTCGCCCTGGCAGTGGAACAGCTAACTATGATCATTCTCGGCGAACAAAGTGCATGCCTTTACATAGCTTCAGATAGAAAGACATTGGCTCTCTCTCATTTGTCATTTATTCATGACGTGCTACTTATTTTTTAAGTTTGCTCTACAGTTGCAAACACAACTACAGAGATTCTGGTGGAGGTTTATTACACAACAGGTCTCCAATCTAATCCACCCACAGTAGTTTCTTCCTCTTACACTTGGCTACTCAACTTAACACCGACTACATATGGAAAAAAAAAATTCCTTATCTTGTGAGATAGGAATAAATCCATTCTATGCTGCTTTCCCTTCATGTATATTAGACTCCCCACTTCCAGCTACCAGCTACTGTGATAAAGAACCTAGAATCACACATTACTAGATTACTTTGGGAGGAGCATACAGAAGAATATATTCCCAATAATTTGAAGAAAAGCGTGCAGATCTTATAAAAGGAGATCTTAATAATTGCAGTCCCTCACATTTAGAATCAGTCTTCCTTCCAAAGCTTCGTTTGAATCTTCTTGAAACATAAACCACCTTTGGGTAAATTGGACTAGATTTAAGTATGTTGAAGACAAAAGATTTCGGAAGGTCAAACCATATAACTGTACATAAATATGAAGGAAGACTCTTTTCCTGCAGGGACTTACTGAAAGAAAGGATCAAGTCTTAATAGGTATTAGGAAATCTACTGATCTGTTCAGGGACTGTGGATTGATGAAGGGCTTCTTATAAACAAATTTGGAACCAGAACTATACTTCACTAGGTATTTATCAGAAGCATATGTTATTGCTATGATGAATGATCGATCCTAGGCAAGGTTCTAAATGGCGTTAGGCACTAGTCGGGCGGTGAGGGCCGCCTAGGAGGCGCCTAGACGTTTTGACTATTTTTAATTATTAGAACAAGAATCATTTACATAACCATAAATTCAAGATTAACAAGAACAAAAACAAGCATGATATTAATATGCATGATTTTAGTAAAATCCAAATCATAAATTCAAGATTACCAACAACAAAATAAAACATGATATTAAGATAAAGTATCCAAGATTCCAATACCATCCAAAACAAAGTCACAAAATACAACATCATTTCTCATCTGATACAAAATTTTCTTTAATCCACTCCCACCGTCTCTCCAACCATTCCCCAAGTAAGTCTTGAACCGAGGTCGACATCTTTATTATTTTCTTCATCATCACCACCATTAACAATCCATCATTGAGCCTAGACATTCCAAGGAGATAAGCCATTTCCTTCGTAATTTGTAATTTATAATTTTATTTCTTCTATTTTAATAGATTAGCTTGGGGTATGGCTTAACCCTATCCTCTCCCTCTCGGAGAGGAATTGATCAAAAAAAAAAACAATCCATCATTGAGCCTTACTAGCTTTAGCGCCAGTAATACATCTACTCCTTGCTTCTTCCCATTTTCTTCTTATTGATGATATTAGCATTGAATTAGACATAGACGAGGTTAATAAAAAAAGAAAACTCAGCCCGTCGGGGCCCGCCTAGACCATCTGGTCAGCCATCTAAACCGTCTGGGGGCCTGGGCCGCTTTTCTGCACCGCCTAGGGGCGGGGCTAGGCTAGGCAGTGGGAGACCTTCTAGCACCTAGACGGATGCCTAGGCCGCTTTTTAGAACACTGATCCTATGGATCTTAGGTCTGTGTATTTGGTCTCAAATCAAACCAATGGAACTTCCCTGCAACAATGTCAACGACTAGATTATTTGGCTGCCAAGTGGACATTTTCAATCAAGTCAGCTAACCTCTTATAGCGATGAATAAAATAATCCTTACATCTTTTACGTTTCCAATTCCTAAGCGCAGGATAACCCTATAGGGGTTCCTAAAAGCACCCTCTGTTCCTTGTCTGAATTGCTCAGATTGTGATGATAGAATTCAAAAAATCCTTTTGTTTCTGGCTAGCTGTGTAGATAAGGATGAAAACTGTGGATGTTCTTACTGAAAATTGAGGATCCCTCACACCTCGTCTTCAAGTACACACTTTGCACCTGGCTACTCAATAACTATCTTTGCTCGTAAGCTATTCCGCCACACACTCGGTAAGAATTATTGATTGCATCATCTACTTTAAAAAGAAATGTAAGAGTAAAGGCCAAGTTGCTACCCGTCTTGTGCGTCGCAAGCTTAACGGTCTTATCTTGAATATCTGAAAAGGCAAGGAAATCAAGAATTTTCAAAGGGGAGGCAGTTTATAGAAGGAAGATCCTCTAATGATGAATGAAGTCTCCATAAAAATGAAAAATTAAGACAACAGATGACAGCTCAAAGAACAAACAAATCATGAGAAACTGAGTTGCACTTTAAATCTGCTCAACCCATAGCATTTGAGTTGTTAACTTATTATAGCAGCGATCCACCAAAAGAAGACCGGATGACCTTGAATTTAGGTGGAGCTCAAAATGCTCTAGTATGAAGACTCTGTTTTCTAGTCATGGACCAGTTCGAAAGAATTTTGGTCAGTAAATGCCTTACCATGCCCACCATAGGATATTGGCTTCATTAAGCCACTACAAGTCTGCAATATCACCAAAATCATTTCATATGCAAACTGGAGTCGTAGGAGTTGTGTCTCGCATCAAGCAAAAAGTGAAATATTTAAAGAGTGGAATACCATTTTCACTCTTAAAAGAGTAATAAACATGCCACTTGTGAGCAAACTGAGGATCCCTTGGTATGGAAGGTATCTATGAAGAAATTAGACTATTCAATCTGATATCTTCTAACTCATGTTGAAAAATAAATCAACGAGGAAATATACCTTACAAAATGTTATATAAATGAAAGCCGAAGAAGGATTCATAAAGCCGAACCCAAATAGATGGGCATGGCTGGATAGTTATGGTCATGGTTTGGGTAACCAAGGTTTGGAGTTTCGGCAAAAACCGATCCGTTTCGGCCATTTCGGATCGGTTTCAGTCGGAATCGGTCCTGAAACCCTTCAGTTTCGGGTTTCGGAACTCAGCACTCAGTAAAATCAGGATAGGGTCCAAGATAAAATGTATTTCAGCATAACAGCTTGACAAACATATTTACATAAAAAACATTTAAATAAATGATCTCCATTTACTTTAAAGTTATTTTATGTAAATAAGCAAATAACCTCCCATTTGGTTTTAATAAAAATATCAGAAAAATCAAAATACAAAGGAATCAAAATGTAATTTTTCAGTTCCTATACAAAATCAGATTTTACAGCTTTCGGCTAAAAAAAATAAAAAAAGAACCTCAAAAGTATTTTGGACCGGAAAAAATCTCAGAAATCAATAAGTATAAGATCAAACTTAAAAACCCAAAGTCTAGTAAAATATTTTGAATTTATAAAAAAAATCTTTCACAAAAACTCTTTTCTTCCAGACTTTGCCAAAATTCATAATCATGATTTTTCAAATTTTTGACAAAAATCGGGGTAAAGCAAAAGCCACGCTCTTTTGAAAACAAGACCACTATGAAGTGGGTACCGATGTAATTATTTTATATTATTATTATATTTTGTAATTATTTTAAATTTTAAAAATGAAACCAGAACCACCGAAACTCCGATCCGAAACTCCGAAGCCTATCCTCGATGGGCGGACCGAAACTATAAACCTTGTGGGCAACCCCTTCTTTTAGTTTCACTTAGTTCTCCCATGTTAGAGATTATGACTAGGCAATGTACCATACCCTTATATTAAAATTCAAAATGGAAATATTGATACTAATCAACTAGAATGCTTTACATACTTATCTTGTACATAATGGTGAGTTAGGCTTGTCAATGGATCAGATCGTGATCCGAATCCGATCCGATAAATCTTGGTGTGGTATTAGATTTTCAGTCCGAGATCCGATTAAAAACGATTTGACCCGATTCGATTAATAATCAGATCAAATTCGAATCTACTCTGATCCGATCCTATTAAGATCCGACCCGGTTCACATATATATATACTAGTAATGCCTATGCCTGTCGACACGCAAAAGATTTTGAGAACGGGGACAATATTTTAAGGAAGGTAAAAAATTTTCAAGGGCGAGACAATTTTGAGGGAGAATATTTTAAAGATGGCAATAATAATGCAAAAGCTCGTGTCTACCGGCATTCAAACGGAGCGTAAAATTGGTTCGGTAGCGCCCACAATCGGCTGGGACACCCTCATTCGACTGGAGAGTCCACACTTGGCGAAAACAGCCTAATTCGTCGATGATGCTCACATTCGGAAGTAGTGTCCACATTCGGAACTGCAACTCCCTCTTTCGGCGACAAAAAGTACACACATCATTGAATATTAAAATGTCAAAATTTTGGTGCCAAAACAATCACGATTGACCGAGCAGGCCAACTAAGCTGATCATAACCAAACTTAACAGTAAATAACGTTCATAATGATTGATGATTTTTAAAAAATACGGAGGATAATTAATGATTCATAGAAAGCAATATTATACATTTATCAAAATCCTTTGCTTTTTTTAGCAGGCATAAAAAACAAACTTCCATCATCAAACCAAATACTTTCATAATCGTATTTTTCTAAAATTTTAACTTGTGGGCATACACAGGTTCAACCTGAAGATGATCCAGATCAAGCTAATATAGAAAACTCATGCAATATATTATGAAATAGTACATGGATTTTCTCAAGTTATAGAATGAACTTGTCAGCACTCGGATGACCGCCTTCGACAGCAAAACTCTAACAATCATTCAACAAATCACATGTCTGCAATTCACAAATCACAATCACAGACAACTATAAGCCTACAAAACCTGATTATCTGAGAGAGTATGTAGTCTTTGGTGGCAAGGAAAAGAAGAGGGTGAAACCGTGGAGGTCGGTGGTTGGGTCACCACTCGCTAGCTTGCAGGTTCCAAAGGTCCAAAACACCCATCTGGTGATCTCAGAGAGGGATTGAAGATAAAAATCAAACCTTTACCAAAAAAAAAAAAAGACCAGATTTCACGATGCTAAAAGCATGTCAGCCTCAGATTTTCTACCCAAACCCATCAAAGTTAAACCTTAACCCCTCAAGAAATGTGGAATCCAATTCCAAAGCAATGCAACCATCTAGACACTGCTAGAACCCTAAAAAAAAAAGGCACAAAATCTGGACTTTTCTGCAAAATCGACTTTCCCGATCTCATTGCTACTTGCTAGGGCTTGAACTTGAAGACGAACAAAGAAGAGGGATGGAGGGGCGGGAGGGCAGCCGGGCCGGAGTCCTGTGATGGAGCAGCTTGGAGTCATGGAGGGGGGGAGGGCAGCCGAGCCAGAGCCATGGAAGTGGGGAACTTGTTAGCAAGGAGGGGAAAAGGAGGATGAACGACCAACCTGATGAGTAGCAGGGTAGGGTGGCTCTCCGGTGACTCCGGTCACCTCGAGGAGCAGCGCCCGACGATGGCAACGGTCACAAGACTCGCAACTCACAAACCCTAAAGAAAAATGCGAGGTGAAGGCTGTGAAGCGAAGGCGTGGCCGCGTGGAGAAAAAGCGACGGGTTGGGCTAAAAAGGTCTCCCAAAAAATAAACTACCGAACCAAAAAAATAATTTTCTGCAAATCAGCGAACTTCCCAATGGTGATGACCTGATCCTGTTCGCCGGTGACGACAGTGATGACCTCCTGCGAGATTTAGCGGCGGAGGGTGGGCCGCTCAGGCTACGGGATGATCGCAGGATGATCGGGGAGAGAGGGATGAGGGGCGCGGGATTTAGACGCTCGGATCGGGATGATCGATTTATGAGAGAGATATAGGGATGATCGCAGGATGATCGGGGAGAGAGGGATGAGAGGCGCGGGATTTGGGCGCTCGGGCTGCGGGATGATCGGGAATTGGAGCTCGATTTATGAGAGAGAGAGGATGAGGGGTGCGAGATTTGGAGCTGAGATAAATCTAAGTCGTTCATCATATTTACGGGCTCACGGATAAATCTGAGCATGATCACAACCGACAGTTGCATCCATCCCTTAAACCCATTTCCTTTTGCAACCCTATCACAGCCTGAAGTTTAGGAGGTAATTCGGGGAAAGAGTTGAAGGGGGGAGATGGCAAGGCATGCATGATCACCGCCGACCGTTGCATCTAGATCATAAACCCTTCTCCTTTTACAACCCAATCTAAGAGCAATGAACGGCTGTGTTTGTCTCTTGAGTGTTTATCCCCCCCCCCCACAAAACCCTGAAATATTATATAGATATATATATATATATAAATGCTATAATGCGGCATGCAGTAAGTGCAGCACCGCACTGCAACCGTCTGATGCACAGCTGCGTGCATGCGATGCACGCAGCGCGTGCATCAGACGGCTGCGGTGCAATGCCGCACATACCGCATGCCGCATTATCGCATGCCCCTATATATATATATATATATATATATATATATATATATATATATATATATATATATATATATATATAGAGAGAGAGAGAGAGAGAGTAGTGATACATTACGGCCGGTAACGTGCGGCACCCCCTTCGGGGGTATTTTCGGAATTTTTTTTTTTGGGGATTGATCACCTACCCTTTGATTGGACACACAAAAAATTTCAGCCCGATCCAAGACCTGTAGGCCGTCCAAATGTGTTGATCAAAATGGCGAAAAAATGAACGACCGATAAAAGATCAACACATTTGGACGGCCTACAAGTCTTGGATCGGGCTGAAATTTTTTGTGTGTCCAATCCAAGGGCGGGTGATCAATCCCCGAAAAAAAAAATTCCGAAAATACCCCCGAAGGGGGTGACCGCACGTTAGCCGGCCGCAATGTATCACTACTATATATATATATATATATATATATATATATATATATACACCAACCCCAGGTCCCCACTGTAAAGCGATTTGTGGCATCAACTTTTTGAGAGAAAGCACCCATCAGGAAAAACAAAGGGGGTTAGGTTGGTGTATAGCTTCTTAGACTCATCATTGTTAAAAATAAAATTTTCAAAAAAAATGTTATGGGACTTACGACTATGGATTCGAATTCGAATAATCCGGAGGATTCGGATTCGGATCATATATTATAGTATCCGTCGGATATCAGATCGGTCGGATATGTAAATGGATCGGATCCGGATATGCCCTGATCCGGTCCGAATCCGACCTGTTGACATGCCTATGGTGAGTCGTCCGTTGCACCCACCCTAATAGGTGAATCACACTCTTCCCAGACCGGTAGGCAAAAGGACGATGTGATCGGAGGCCACATCATTATATACAATGGAAGTATGTAAATTATTCTAGTTGAATAGCAATGCTCAAAAAAATTGGAGGTTTACCTATTCAGTTCTGCCAAAAAATGCATGGTATTGTTAAAAGTAAACGAGAATGAGTTGGATAGTGATGCAACCGGATCTCGGTTTCGAACTTATCTTTTTTTATGTTATTTTGTTGCACTTAATACGTTTTCATCGCAAGTTTCCTGGAGAAGATCGGATAGTTAAATCTCCGTTTCTTTAATTTGGCATGTTAAACTAGCCTAAGTTGCAAGGTGGTCGCACCCAACTAGGTGAACTGGCTAGCCTGTTTATTACTTAAGTTATTAAATGAGATCATGCCATGCAGAATGTTAGGATGCATCAAATGAAGTATCCAATGGTTAGGATCGAGCAAGCCAAAGTACTAAATCCCAACAGGGAGGCTCACAAAACTCAGAAGCCCACATGGGGGCCCACACATGCATATTGTCGCTCCCTTCTTTTTGTCCGTACAAGTCCGTCCGAAGCACCACCCTATTTTCTCCGGTTTCCCCTCTCTTCACACGAGTTTTACACCCTATAGGACCCACTGTCATGTCCCATCCTCAACGTCTCTCTCTCTCTCTCTCTCTCTCTCTCTCTCTCTCTCTCTCTCTCTCTCTCTCTCTCTCTCTCTCTCTCTCTCTCTCTCTCTCTCTCCCTCCTTGTGGCCTTTATGAAACCCTGGTCTATAAAAAGATGGAAAAATTAGAGAAGGTTAAGATCTTTTGAGAATCGGAATCACTTTGAAAGCAAGAATGAAAGTAGTTTTTTTATCATCTTCGATACCCCCATGGATTTCTTTCGGCCTCTAGTCATCTTCTACGTCATCATCTTCCCCTCACATCTTCATGCCTTTGGCGAGGCTTCTACTTGCAAAGGAAAAAGCATCATCGATACTATCTTTCTTCACATATTTTGATAATCATTATTCATCGTGGTATCCTCCGGCCATATTTCTTCCGCATTCGTTACTCTATCTTTTTACCCCAAAGTTGGTTTGCTTTGATTTATCCGTTGGTAGTTTTATCTTTTATATCCTCTTGTTTTGCATGAATTTCATTTACTGAAATAATTATTTGTAAAGCTATTTCGAATTTAAATTTATGCCATTGAATGTTATTTTCATATGTTGTCATCTAGATATGTTAGTATAGATCAAAGTTGCTATTTTTTATTTAAATTTAAATTTGAGAATTGTATTTTATTGAAGAATTTTATATTAAATATTCTTAACATATTCTTAGAGAACAATGCATCGCAACCCGGTTTGCATTAGAAAGGCTATCTACCAGATAACCACTTCAGGTTTCTTTGCATACCCTCTTATCTCAAGGTGTCGTGGGCAGGTTTTAGGCACTAGTCTTGGAGGGTTGGCATGAGGTGACAGTCTGTGGTATATAGGCTTTAATTATGATGATAAAGAGGAGTGAAATGGAAAGGGATGCTGATAAAATGTGCCCAATAGTCCTTGAAACTCCGAAAGACTGTTCAAAGAGATGAGTGTTGTTCTATAAAAAAGATTCTACCCTCACAAAGTTCACAAGGTATCAATGGATCTAGCTTCTCTAGAACACCACTCTAGAGTAATGTTAGTTCTTCTAGGAGACCACCCATATTGTTATGTGTTAAATAGAGGTAATCACATTAGTAAATGTTACAAAAGACTTCTTATAGCAGGATCATGAGACAGCTGCAGCAATATTTGCCTAGGTCAAGGTAAATTACAATGTGGAAATTCAGTGCATGGACTAAGAAGTGCAGAAATGAAAGGTGGAACCGTTGAAGAGAATGCTAGCTCAACCAAACCAATATTAATACTAATCATCCAATAGGTTATGGTTTTATATTTTTTGGCAACAGAAAAAAAAAAAGGCAGTGCCCAGGAGTTGTCTATTTACAAGCAATCAGAAAAGACATCCAAGTTACGTTAACCAGTTTTTTAGGAAAAATAAATGTTAAAAATATATGTTTCACAAGCCATCCATCCACACCAAAAGGGTAATAACATGGCACAAGAATAATAATCTTTTCAAAGAAAAAATAAAAAACAAATAAATAAATTATAGATTATAGATTATTTAACAACAAACGATTAGTAGTAACTCGTTTAATCATAACCATTATTTGATCCCCTTTAAGTCATGAATGGATGCTTTTAGAATAATAAAGATGTTACTATCGGATAGGTTGTGATCAGCAAACAAGGAAGGTGGCGCCCAGGAGTTGTCTATTTTCCAGCAATTCAACTCAGGAAAGACATCAGAACAGAATGGATGCTTTTAGTATAATATAGATGTCAGCAGAAATAAACTGGCTTGGAAGATGCTTACTATTGCTTCTTCAGGAGTTATATTCCTCTTTATATGAAAATCAGCCATCAAAATATCATAACCAGGCTACAAGAAAGGAAAACAGATAGTTGAGTTACTTGAAATTGATCTTGCAACTACAAAATCCAACAAGCAGCACAAAACAGAAATGAATAAAATTTATCAACTTCACGAGATAAGATCAAGTCTATGACTGACATCTAAGAAGCACTGACACTGGTACGGGGACACGGGTACGATACGACACTGGTTCGCCGACACGGCAAACCCTAAAAAAAGAAGACACGGGTACGGCATGGACACGGCAAAATAAATTTATAATTTTAAATTTATATTTAATGTATGTTTGCAATTCATATATATTTCAATAACTGAAAAAACCTCATAGAAATCAACTAAAATAAAATTTTAATGCATATTGAATCGCTATCGTTAGTTACATCCAGCCAATCGGTGAATCGTAGACTGCTCTAAATGGTATGGAAAATAACGGTTGTGTTTCAGTTTTGACTTCAACCTATCTGAAACCTCAGAGGATAAGATAAGTTAAAGCCAGACCTGAATCGTAACCGTCCATCATAACCATCCTGACAAGTGAATCACACTCAGGCCCAAATGGCATGCAAAAAAACGGCTGCGATTCAGTTTTGGCTTCAACTTATCTAATTCTCTGAGATTATAATCTCAGAGGATTAGATAGGTTGAAGCCAAAACTGAATCACCACAGCTTGTAACCCGGCCCTATATCGAACAGTCCGTCAACCCGCAGTGTACCGAGTGTCCGAGAAGTGTCCGGCTCCTGGAAGCACGTAGGACACGGCATATGCGTGTCCGGCGAGTGTCCGACGAGCGTCGGTGTCCGACACGTGTCCGACACGGGTACGGGAGGCCCGGGGAAGTGTCCATGCTTCCTAGACTGACATAAATATAGGAATTGTATGACATCACGAATGCAGCTCTTGGACAGGATTGCATTTATTTCTTACAGAAACGGAAAGTGGTGTCACCATATTAAACAACACAGACACCCTAGAGGGATTAAAAAAAATCTGAACCAATGATATCAACAACAAAAAAAAAAGGGGTTGATATAGATTAGATTCAGTAAAGGCTGAAATCTGAAATTTATCTAATAAAATCTGTTCACATTAAAAATCCCTTTTGGCCATGTAATCTAATTCTAAGAGGGCGTACCAGAAAGGATGTGCTTATCTTTTCAGTTTGTAGGATGTTCGAGGTGAACACTCCTTATTGACCAGTTTGATTTTATTATAACAAACCAACTCAAGCAATTATGTAGAGTTCAAATGACTAAATTAAGAGGACTTCAACAATTCGTCAACATTAAAAGTAAAATAGCCAAAAGAAAAGTAAAACAGTGAAGGGGAAAGAGAAGAAATGTAAAAAAGTGTAGAGAATGTTACCAATGCAAAGTAACAAAACAAACCAATACAAGCATTCAATTCAAGAGGAAAACAAACTGCCTTATTACCTCCAAACTTAGTATAGTATGATAAAGGGCTACTACAGGCGTCTCGAAGGAGATGACAAGCACAAACTAAGGCTAATCCTATGGATGAACTCACAATGCCTCACTCTGGTACAACAATTGTGAAATTCATTTTCAAATCCTAAGGAGAATCTAAGTTACCACTGAGGGTAAACTACAGACTACTGCGAACTCGTTCTATGGTAAAGACAAATTAACTAATTGTATTCAACTACTTGCACACCTTCGGGCGTCAACACATGTTCAGATGATCCTTGTAACTGACAATGAAGCCGCCAAATCTTCGGAAAGAACACGTGTACTCGTATGTAACTGCTCAAGGATTTTGGGTTTAACCACATGGTCAAAGATGGCTTAACTGCTCTTTTTAAACTTAAAAGCCTAGATGAATGACGTGCATCACCATAATTCCCATTTAAATGCAATAGCTATACCCATTAAGTGAGCAAAGCGCACCTCCACATATATTGATCTCTTTGGTTGTTTATTAAACTGATCTTTAACTCATGCCACATGGCGATGACTGTAACTTTGTGGAGTGAACATACCCCCCGCACTGGTTAAGGTTTGGATAAATTTGAACCGGTGGTGCCATCACATCATGACAGTTCAAAAGGTATATAACTACCACTTGCTTAGGGTATCTTACTTTGCTTCCAATTCAGACAAATTCATCTTTGCATTCTCTGAAATTTTTCTGCAAATCTTAACTTTCTCTTTCAATTCGAACCAACCTCATATCAATAATGAAGTCAAACCAACCATTGGAGGTAGTCCAAACTAGAGCTGCACATCTGGTGCTTCAAGACCTCTTTTGTGGCTTGGGTCCACTGAAGCTTCAGAAGATTCATTTGTCCCTAACACCTCTCGTTGAGGATGAATTCAACATGATGGATTTTCTCTTCGACGAAGATGAGTTTAACCAGCACAGTGACTGACAATACCATTGTTTGAAAAATTAACTTGGGCTAAGTCTATCCTTGAAGAATTTGACCTCTGCAACATTCGAATCTGCTGCAAATGGTTGCTTGTCTGCATCCACAATCTCATAGACATCATCATCATCCATTATGGTCAATAGTCAGTGCATAGAAGAAGGAATGCAACCATTAGAATGTATCCAATCCATACCAAGTAAGCCATTATAATTCGATGCACTGTCAACTATAAAAAAATGCAGAAACAATGGTCCTCGAACCTACCTTCAACTCAATAGGCACGATGTCTTTCGCTTGCTTGTTGTCTTCTGCAAATCCAGATATGACAACTTCAGTAGGAACTAAAGTCAAATCTTCTTGATTCATTTTTTTTTAGTATGGAAAAATATTCATTGTTGCACCATTATCAATCAACATCCTTTTTAGTGGGGTGCCATTAAGATGAGCCACTACATACAATGGCTTAAGATGTTGTGTCATCTGTTTGATAGGCTTCTTGAAGTTATATATATGCCTCTTCCATCATGGCAACTGGTATGTGAGTCGACAATTTCAGGGCAAAATCCCTGATTATCTACGACAACCCCTTCTCTTCCAAGGGGATGTCCTGGCCTTGAACACAAGGCAAATATGAAGGCCATGTTGACTTGCATTTCATCAAGAGTACCAAACTGAATGGAAGATAGTTGCTTTCAGACTCCATCTTCATCCTTGGCCTTGATTGATTCGGCCATCTCCAACGCAGGCTCCTCCTCGAGGGCCTCATTAAAGACTTCAACAACAGAATGAGCTTTTTCTCATCAGTCGGCATCTCATTGATCAGCAAATCATCTTCCTCCATTTCTTTAGCAATCGTGTCAAACCATGGGTTTCGGCTTCAAAGGTGCCAGAGGTATCAACCACACTAGCATACATGTTATTTCAGTCATATGCACATTAATAGCCTCTTGTTTGGCACGATGCTTACGCTGGAGCGTCCTTCTCGTAGTTCTAGTCAGAAAAGGTATATATTCTAGTTCCTTTGTCTTTGGATGTTAGAGAACATACCAAATATTATACAGCACCTTGGGAGGTACCACCATCTTGGGTTTTGACATACCCTTAGATGAGAAAAGGTTTGAACTTTTGTGGTCCAGTCATGCCTCTATGTATTGTTCCTTTTCAGGGTAACAACCCATAATTTTTTGTTGAGGTGGTTTGGCCTGACTTGGCCACTTTGCTACTTGAATTGGCCTTTTGAGGCCAATGCCTTCACCTCGATATTGTCTTACAGTCTCAGGGATAAATGGGCCAAAGTTTAGCCTAACATATAACTTCCAGGGAAAGTACCCCTCGAAGAGAAAGAGTAACCCCTTGGATTGGCCTGATGGTCGTATTCCATTTGATTTGTGGGGTAGTTAATAAAAGGTGACTTCCTTGGATTTGAAGTCCTACCTCCCTTTGTAGTCCTTGGGATTGGCGGCTTGACAAAGCCAGCCTCAAATCTTGGGTCCCAGTTATTTGGCAGTGCTTGACCACCATTTTTAAGATACTCTTCACAACAGTTATAACAAAGGTGCTTTGTGAACTCAGGTCGGGCTTCATACCAGTTGAATTCATACTATTCGCAGTAATTGGTGCTTCAACCTCATCCTCTGGCCTGGCTTGTAGTAACACGCCTGATCTTTTATGTATAAACCACTGGTTCTTTCACTTCGAAGTTGGGTATTCCACTGTGTTCATATCTACCTCAACTTCTATGATATTTGGGAATGGATTTTTATCCACACCCATAGTCTCTTGATCCTTCTGAGGGAACTTGAGTTTACCTTTCCTAATTTGTTCAAGCACCACATTGTGAAACACATAGTAGTTAACAGCTGAATGTCTCCAGGAGGTATGACATTTGCAATATTCCTTGTCTTTAACATCTTCTAGAGAAGATACTTTATAACCTCCAGGCAGTTTGATAAACTGATCGCTCAAAAGATGATAAAATATAGGACTTAGTGAGCCGTCCCTGACAAAGAGATCAATTAAGCTGAAGACTTCGTAATGCTATGGATGAAAATGTCCCCCACAGCATTTCAAATTTACTTTTGCCATGCCACCAAACCAGTGAACCCCCGCCGAAGCTGCTCGCCGCCACCGAACCAGTGAACCCCGCCGGAGCTGCTCGTCACCACCGAACCACCGCCGCCGAACCGAACCTAACTAAGATCTACAGGCCATGGGATGGAACCCTAGACCTAGGATCCTCAACCGAACCACCGAGTCGAACGTCGTCGCTGTTCGCTGTTTCTACCTCTGCTGTTGGCCATTGTCGCTGCCACCACCACCACTGCTACTCGCCGTTGCCGTCGTCAGAGCTGTTCGAGAGAGATGGGACTATGGGAGAAGAAGCAAGGGAGGGTAATTTCAGGTTTATAATCTTTATCAGGGACCTTCGGTTAAACGAAATATGAGCCGGTCCTGTTCACGAGAACAATCTATTGTAATGGACCTCTCACACATTAACCCTAAAATATATTATTTGCCTTAGAGATGTCAAATGAGGACCGTTTTATAAAGTCATATGCATTTCTCGTAGCTTGTTGACTAGCCAAGTTGTCAACTCTTATTATGCTTCACAAGTATATGGACCTTTCCCAATAATTTTTGCAACATCAACTTCAAAGTTGGGGTCATGGAAATATGTTTTAAAAGATGAGTTGTTCCTTTGGAGCTCCTCTCTTAAGAGTGACTCATATCTGGTCACTCTAGTAGTCAAGTCTAGAAGATCTCTAAACTCAGTCCCTTCAAACTTCTTTCGAAGTTCGAATTCAAGCCCATTTTGGGCAAGTCTGACAAATTCTAGTTCTGACAAATTCATTCGACATCTATTCCTTGCCCTTTTAAACCTTGAGATAAATTGTGCAACCTTCTCATCAGGCCTTTGTTTGAGGGCAATAAGATCTGCCATGGAAACTTCGGGCTTTCTTCTAAAGAACAGAGCATGAAACATTTCTTCTAGTTGTTATCATCCTAGGATCGAACCTGTTGGCAAATTACATAACAAGAAAAGGCATTCCCAGGAAATTCGAAAAGAGCCTTAACTTCTGGAAAACATTGACTCCAACTACCCCACATTGGCCTATGAACGTGTCCATGTGTTCAATTGTTGACTGGCTGTCATCATCAACAAACAATGTAACTTCAGTGACTCTAAATCCCCTAGGGAACTCATGGACTATCAATCTATTCAGGGTAAGGCTTCCACTACACTCGGGTCTGCAACCCCTGAGCCATTGGTCCATAAACTTCTTGAAGGCCTGATTGATGGTAGGAATTCGATCCCTAACAGCAGCTGTTGGTTGTTGGGTTGCCTGATTGTTGGCAGGAATATTTTCAAACCCCCTTTGAGGATTATTGGCATCGAAGGCATTGAGCCATTTCCTGGCCTTAGGTCTTCTAACCACCCGAGTTCAAGTTCGAACAGAGGGTTATTTCCAAACCTTTTGTTGTGTCAAAACCTATTTTCCATCCCAATTTGGTCTGGTTCAAGAAGTAAATTTGGTACTCTTGGCCTAGGTCAGTCAAATGGTGGACCAAGATCATTGTCATTCATTCCACCATTTTGACCAAGTCTATTTCTTCTTTGAAAACCAATGTTTTGGCTTGAAAGGGCATCATTGGTGGTGGTGGTAAAGGCACTCTATCTGTTTAGGCATTTGTTAGCCTTTCAACAATTTACCTTAATTGATGGCCAATATCTTCAATCATAAATTCATAGGCCTAAGTGATTCAGACACTAGGACCACAAATTGTGCAGATTCATTTGCCAAGTTTTCTACTAGGTTATTTAGATTATTTTGGCCATTATTGTTGGCCTCGACCCTCGAATTTTCAGCATTCCTTTCAGGCTCCTCATTTGAAGCCTCATGGATAATCTCAAGGTCATTCCCTAGACTTCGTTCATGCTCTAATTGAGAAGTTTCCCCTTGTTTACTTCTAGTGTTGGTCATACTTTAACACTCGGCATCCCACCAAGTGTGCCAAAAAAGATGTTCACACTAAAAATCCCTTTTGGCCATATAATCTAGTTCGAAGAAGACATGCCAGAAAAGATGTGCTTATCTTTTCAGTTTGTAGGATGTTCGAGGTGAACACTCCATGATGACAAGTTCAATTTGATCAAAATAAACCAACTCGAGCAATAATGTATGGTTCGTGTGCCTCAATTAAGAGGACTTTAACAATTCGTCAAATATTAAAAGTAATATAACCAAAAGAAAAGTAAAACAATGAAGGGGAAAGAAATGAGATGTAAAAAGTGTAGAAATTTTACCAATGCAACCAAAGTAACAAAACTTAACAAGTAACCAGTACAAGCATTCAATTTGAGAGGGCAACATACTGCTTTATTACCTCCAAACTTGGTATAGTCTCGAAGGAGATGACAAGTACAAACTAAGGCTAATCCTATATATGAACTCACAATGCCTCTCGCTGGTACAGCAATGATTAAATTATCAACAAAGGAGATACTAAGTTAACACTGACGGTAAACTACAGCCCACTTCGAACTCGTTCTGTGGTAGTTGGATGTGTTGCGAGAGATCCCTGCTTCAAATGCTTCCATTCCTTTATATACACAACGGAACTAATTGTCTTCAACTGCTTGCACACCTTCGGGCTTCAACACATGTTCAAATGATCCTTGTAACTGACAAGGAAGCCATCAAATTTTCAAAAATATGACAAGTGTACTCTACTCAAGGATTTTGGGTTTAAGCACATGGTCAAAGATGCCTTAACTGCTCTTGTTGAACTTAAAAGCCTAGATGAATGACACGTATATCATCTTTATTCCCATTTAAATGCAACAGCTATACCCATTAAGTGACCAAAGCGAACCGTCACTTGTCTTGATCTCATTGGTCATTTGTTAAACTGATCTTTAACTCATGCCACATGGCGGTGATAGTAATTTTGTGGAGTGAACAGAATCAATTCCATACTGGAGGGATGTATCAAACTTAGTCCTTATATAGGCTCAGTCAATGATCCCTATTACAGATCTCTGAGTCAACTACTAACTTTCAGAAACCAAAAATAAATTAGAATTGGTCCTCTTACTCATACACCCAACTAATCCTAGTTTTTATGATTACCTTCATATTTTCAGCCAAGGCATAGATAATGAAGAACTCCAACAAAAGGAATTGTAAAACACCATAGAATAATTTCCATTTAGATGGACTTTCTTATTTTGTACAGGACTTAGTTTATATAAAAGAGGCTAACCAGTCCCATATTTTGGTGTTTTAAAAGGCAAAAGGAGGGGGGGGAGTCGCGAGACTCCTTCCATAGTACCACCCGTGAATATTCTTCACTGGACGAGGGAGTCCCAGACTCTCCTTATGAAAAAGGGAGTCAAACCCCTTATTCTCACTAAACTTTAGAGTTGAGATCCCCTATTAAATGGGGTTTTTTCCCCCAATAAGGGGAGTCAAACCCCTGAAGGATTTCAGGTTTTTTGGCTCAAATTAAGGGTTGATGCAAGAAGAAACTCGATGAGACTACTTAAAAGGCTTGAGAAAAGATTTTTTAGGCGGTGGGATTAGTAAACAAAGAAAGGGGAGAGATAAGAGAAAAGAAAGAAAGGGGGGAAGAAACCAGGGCACTAGGGTTTCGTTGGAGTCGGCACCAACGAGCGGGGGAGATGCATCCTTTCAGCAAGAACACAGAAAATTTTCATTAATCAATTCATTGATCGAGAGGCCATGTCTTTATATAATAGATCGGCTTACATCAACTAATGTCCCCAAGCAATGAGACTAAAAACACCAAAAAGGTAACTTGTTACCCAAGTCTAAAAATTGCCTAAATAATTATGGCGAAAATGACAAATTAAATAGAAAATAAATAATAAAAAAGGATAATTGGGCCTCGTTTGAGATGGGCCGTGCGCATCTGGGTTGAACTGAGAATCTACTCCACATCAAAGATCCAGTGAAGGATGAATCATACGATAGATACAATAAACAAGAAGAAATAAAAAATCAACTAGGGCTCGAATATGATATCAGAAAAAATAGCTGGCAAATGAAATTTTTACTTCATATGATCATGTTCGAATTTGTAGACCTTCTAACATGTGTTTATATAACCCTCAAAACCAAATCGAAATCTTAATCCTAATGGATGTAAAACTTTGGTAACCTAATGTATTAGATCATATAGGATTCCTAAAGGCTTCTTTATTCATCTAGGATACTCACTAAATACCTAATGACTAATGATTCATAGTTACGATATGATTCCCTAGCAAATTATGATAACTACTTATAATAGGTTCCCTTAATCCATGCGTCCATAAATTTAGTTAAAGTCTTGTAGTTTAGGCTTCTTATTTTATTGCAAAAATTAAATAAACTAGACTCAACTATGACTTCTTACGCTTAAAATCTAAGAATCCATGATGAACCCTCGGATGCTCGTGTATATGAAAGACTCAATATAATAGATCCATCAAGATGTACAAGGATAATTGGTGATGCAGAGTTTAAACCAGGAGTGTGCAAGTGACGACCATGGGACCTTTGCCTTGGTTGCTAAGATGACTACCATCTACGCATACATTGTTCAAGCCACTTCAATTGTTGCTACATTAACATGATGTGAAAAATGTTTGTATATGATAACCTTTATGGAGAGGTTTATTTGCATCCGTCACCAAGACATATGGGGTGTTTGGCATCATTCCTGAAGATCATTCCGATGTTCTTGCCTCAAAAAAAAATTTCCGAAAAATGCATAGGCAGGAACAACAGAACGATCATGGAGAACAATGACAAACACCCCTTTACTAGCCCTCTTCTTTAAGGCTACTATCTTCATAGGGTACTTTATGGTCTCAAATAGGTTGTGCACTTGAACATGCCTTCTGCTAAATTTTCCTAATGAGAGAATGACATGTCCGTCCACATTCTCCATGTGATTGCATCATTTTGTAACTCCTTTATGTGCAACATGAAAATGGATTGTCTTCTTTATATTCGGCCAACATATGCTGTACCACTTTGAGATTAATAACTTTTGGCATTTTTGATACTTTAACATTCAAGTTACTTATGGTCAATGGAAGGTGATGGCCCAACATAGGCTCGTGTACAATCTTATTGAGTGTGACAACTTGATCGATGGCTTCGGCCCGATGATGGTGTGTTGCTCCCTATAGTTTGTGATCGGTAAATTGAGATTGCTTGTGATGTGATGTCATTAGCCAATTTGTTTCGGCTCCAAATACTAGACATTATTTGCAGGTCCTATACATTATTATATGTGAGGTACCATTTGTTCCAATTCTGCTTACCTCCTCACTCTAGTTGCTAGTGTACTCTAGCTGCCAGTTAGACATTATTTGTTCCATAGAGACTTCCTAGTAACTTGGAGAACCAAGAAACATCGTATCCTGCTCCTTTTTCAAGCAAAGTGGGCTATGATGGCAATTACCTTGTGAGGTGATTTGGTTGATAGCTGATTTAGCACACGAGTATCTCTATGACCTGTCTACTCTAACGACCTAACTTTTATTCATTAATCATTACTAGTAATCCAGTGTTCCATGATCAAAGCAATAGTATTGAGATAGAAAACCACTTAGTATAACACCACACCGCATTTATGCAATTTACCCTAAACCATTTTTAGTCTTTTAATAGAGGCCTTCATCATAAACGGTTGTGGAAGTGACTGGAAACCGCCAATTCAATATGTTTGGTGCACCGTAAGTGACTACGGAAGTGAGAACTCAAACTTCTAAAAAGGCCACACGTCGAAATTTTGACTACTAGTTCATGTGGAGAGTACCATGACTCATACATTTTTTGATTCAGCCCGACCTAGCCTCGTCAGACCCAATCATGCCCGACATACCCTGACCCGGCCTACCCCTTCATGAACTAAGTATACCGTAGTGTAATTGAACCAACATAGTCCAAATGGATTCAGCACGAACAAAGCTTGCCTCACTTCAATCATGGGACTTGCATCAAAATAAATGCTGAAAGTGGCACTTCTCTTCCAGGAACCTAGTGGAACTATCAATTTGGAAAAGTGGTAGTGTTGGCAGCTAAACAGCCTCAAAGCTTTACACCATTCAGTGCCTCTCCTATTAGCTAAGCAAGTTCTCTGTAATCCACCATGAGTTTGGACTTTGGAGGTGAGGAGAGGGAGTTGTTAGATGTATTCTCTGTGATATTCTCAACATGTACTAAAATTGGGCTAATTATATTATCTTCGCATATTGAAATCTTCTCCATTGCTGGCATATAAATACAGATATGTAACAAAAACACAACCATACACAAAGGAGATACAAAGTTGGGTGAACATAATAAAAGATAAGACAATATGCTCCTAAGTGCTGACCCATGGAGCTTTAAATGAACAATCCAACTCATAAGCAATAGCTTTATCACATCACGAACGAAAACAAACAAATAATCCATATTGTAAAGGATAATGTTAATAGCCTAATAGGTCATTGGTAAATAAACTCAAGATGGCACATGCTAAGGATGAAAGCTGACATAAAATTCACCAGCCAGCATCATAGTCATAGACAGAAATTGCACATCAGATTAATAAAATACCCATTCACGAAACCAAATATGCATGTCAACAGAACCATTAAGTTGGGAAGGACTGAAGTTCATTACTTAAAAAGAAAGGCTTAGATAAAGACATATTTCAGTTTGGATTGTTATATTCTTAGATAAAGGCTACCCATCTTACCATCAAACACTTGTCTAGTCATGATGAATTGAAACACTAATGGCTCGAAATTAATATATAACGTAAAGACCATTATCCAAACGTATGTGATTGAAAAAGAATATGCCACCAGACCTTTGCTTCGAAAGAAACAATCAAGGAACCTAACTTCATATGCGGATAAAACCTGCAGACAGAACAACCAAATATAATGTATATATGGGTCCGAGTAGCAAAATCTCACTAGATAAAACTATATCCATTACGATAAGCCGTTTCCAATACAAGCATATGTGAGTCAGGAGAACCATGTATATCAAATATCACATATGTCTGAACTATGTGAAAAAATATTTATACCAACAAAAGATATTAATTATATGTGATGCAATCATACTGATTTTTGGCACCACTGAAAACCTTTGAATTACTCTCAGTTATTAAAAAAAATTTATAGACTTTACAAAGGTTATGGAGAATATGTCCATACCTAAATGCTACATTGCAAATAATAAGCAAATTTCTCCAAGAATCTTCTAGATTTAACCGAATTCAGCTGAGTGATCCATATGATTAATAGGGTTTTATTATCTTTTTTGTTTTTCAAATCTTACTCCAAACTCCCTGTTAATTTTTCTAGACTCAAAATCTTTGCACTCATCAACTTAACTCTGCAAATATGTAACATGGATGCAATTAATAGAGTTTACATACATAATATTTATTAATTAGCATTTAACCAATAGAGTAACATGTTGCAAGAACAGCACTGCTCCAAAATTGTTTAGGCATGCAAATGATAACTTTCAAAGAAAGGAGTACTCAAAGTATGACATCTAAATCTCTCGACTACAACATTTTTGGGTATGTAAGAACATGACACTCTAGATTACAAAGTTCATGCAAGAAGAAACCCAGACCACTAGAAAGTAGAAACACATTCGTTTACAAATTTGATGCAAGAAAAAATCTAGCCCACTAGAAACACATTCATAAAATCAAGATTAAAAACACCAAATTTCTCCCAAACTGGTCTTTAAGTGCCATATAAACTAAAATAACTAAGTGATGCATGTGCATCCATATAACACTTAAAAGTCCCTAAAATGTTATTCGGAGTAGCTAATTGGAGGTCCGTTAGGTTGTGTTTTGAATTATTTCGTAAAGATTATGAGTCCTATGTGTCTTTTCAATTTTTAGGATTTTCTATGTTTTTTTAATTTCTCAAGCAATATAGGACTTAGTTGTAAATTGGTCAAAAGGGGAGGGCTTTATGGTATTTTGGGGAGGATTATTTAATAAAATAGTCTATTTTAAGACAATGATTAAAATCCACAAGAGGTAGGAGTCAGAAGATATGAGTTTGTCACTCCTCACCCTTATACTCTCATGTTTCTGTGCATATGAGAGACTCCATAGAGCCAGCCCCGCCAATTTTTGATCAATTCATTTCATCAACTTTTCCCAATCATGAAGACCTTCTAGGAATATTTTGAAGGGAGGCCAACGTAGGGCATAGGAAAAGTCCCAACTAAATAGTTGAGAAAATTTAACATTATTTGATCTTGATCTTTGATTAATCCCAACTCCAACAATTGAGCTAAAATCAATGTTTTAAAAATAGGATCAGACAATAAACTGCCCATAACAGTTCAAACTGGTTCAATCATTCTCGCTCTAGATTGTAAAAAAAAAATGGGTTTGTAAAGGTGCGGATTTTCAAAACAACAAAAGGGCATTTTGGTAGTTTTAAATGCTTCAGGTTTTCAGATTGACTTGAAATTTGTATGGTAGGTAGATAAGGTTATTGAGAAGCTTGGGTTCGAATTTCGTCAAAAAACTAACAGGTGGTTGCGAAGATATCAAGGTCCTATTAGATCTGGAATGTAGGTTCCAGATTTGAATCCGAATCCGAATCCAAATTAAGGTTCAATTCGATGAAACAAATTGAGCCTTTGGTATGGATGGAATGTACAGTTCAATAGGGTTCTAACAAACTCAGTTTCATTGGATTTGGACTGGTTTTGGAGAGGTTTTGACGCAAATTCGTCGCTTACTGCGATGCTTTCAGCAAAAGCAGAATTTAGCAAAGGTTTAGGGAAAAACTCGATTTCAGATTTTCTATTGCTTTTTGATCCATAATTCATTAAAAGAAAGAAAAGATAGAGGAGGGGGGGACTAGAGAGAGAAGATAAAAGGGGGGGAGGGGCCTCGTGCCAAATCCAATCTCACACCAGTAATGGGTTTCCTCTCGCAAGAACATTCAACAAACATGCATAAATCTTATTCATCATTCCATAATCTTCATTGTTACATTGGTAGCCCTTTTATAGGCTTACAAAAGATCAAAGAAGATAACTTCTAATAAATTCAAATATATTTGAACCTAATCAAATTCTATCTAATCAAAAATAATCATAAATAATTCAAACCTAATAAAAGATAGAACCTTCCTAACTTAAAGAGATTGGATTCTAATCGAATCGAATCTAAAACTGGAACTTTAAAATTACCATAAATAATTATTCCGAAATGATTATTATATTCCCAATCGTGCCTCGAGATGCATGCCAAACTGATCTGGCTTTGGAAGTTGTGATTGCTTGGGCTTGGTCCCATCAATAATCTCCTAGGACCATATCGATATATCCATTAAAGGAGGCAAGCCATTAGGAAGTTCTTCTAGGAGAAGATCTTGGAATTCATCAAGCAAAGGTTGGACTACACGAAGAACACTGGTATCATCAACCGCTTCATTATCTACGAGGGAGACAACAAACCTAGATTCTTGAATTGCAATTGCGAAGCAGGCTGAGTCAGCAGAATTCGAGATGCTTTGAATGGTCGATTTGATGTTTTTAGAACATGGCTTCATGGTTATGGTTATGGATGTTTTTAGTACAACAGTGGGTGGCTCCAGCACACTGCTAGGAGGCCTCAATGGTTCCTTTTCAGAAATAAGCACCATTTTGTAGCCATCCTTAGCAAATATGTACATGTTTTTTTCACCACCGTGCAATGCTTTCTATCGTACTTCCATGGGCAGATCAATAGAATATGGCATATGCCCAATGGTGGCACATCACTCCAAACAGTGTCTTTATAGACTTTCCTGGTGGAGAAATATACAAGTCATCTAGTACGAATAGGGGCGTCTGAACCCTCCTAAAGCAAGCTAGTTGTAGGTTTTCACTAACTTTTCCATCTTGAGCTTTACCTTTCCAATTCTAGAGACAAAGTTCTCGGTACTTCAAGTATCCATGATGAGAGTGCGTTGTTATACGCCATATGTACATGCCTTATGGAAAATGTTGCGGCAGAGCAAACGATCATACTCTGTTACTATCGTGATGGTAAGGACTCAAAGGATGACCGATGTGGGTCCTATCAAAACCCCCTGAGCTATAACCTCTAGAGATTTTGATTGCTCTTTTTGTTGCTCATCAATATCCTCAACAAGATCATCGTCAGCTTCGAAAGTATCCGTAAAATCATCATAATAATCATCATGTGCAATAAGATGAGTATGAGATGGCTTAACAATCGGGACATTGAAAAATCATATGTCTTGTTTCACTACACTTGAAAAACTTAAAAGATGTGTTAATATGTTATGTGGTCAAGATCCTAAACTTCGTAATCATGATCTCTTTTCTCACTTTGCCCTGGGGGCCTATTTATTCTTACAGTGTCAGGGTGGGAGTTGTGGTTATGCTTGACGAGGCATCTTTTTCAGCAGAGCTAGTGCCTGGTAGGTTGGTAGTAGGGTTGTGCAAAAACCGACCCGAACCGCCTAACCGAACCGAAACCGACCAAAATTTAACCGAAATAACCGAACCGAACATTAAACCAAACCAAAAACAAACCGAACCGACAAAACCGATTAAATCGGTTTCGGTTTCGGTTTCGGTTCCCGGGTATGGAACACCGAACCGAAACCGAAAAAACCGACCCGACTCCTTAAATCATAAACCCAACGGCCATAATACTTTTGTTTCCAATATGTGCAAGTATGAAGTAATTATGTTACATCTGCAATACTGCAAGAGTGAATGTCGGTTGATTTTGCTTTGAACTTTCATTTTGGCACTATGTAAGGACACAATCACCCACTGATTTGTGATGAACTGACGATCAAGATTCAAGAGCCAAGAGCTCTAGCATACCTCATATCAACCGAAACCGAACCGAAAACCAATCACACCGAACTGACAAAAAACGACCATTTCGGTTTCGATTTCGGTTTCGATTTTTTGAAAACCGAAAAAAAAATAAAACCCACACCGAAACCGACTGGCAAAACCAACGCTCACCCCTAGTTGGTAGTTCCCAGGACACTATATCCCTTTTAAAAAGTAAAAACACGTGTGGTTATTTTTACCTTCTAAATGTGTCAAAAAGTGTCATTAACTATCAGAACCATTAGCATGGTCAGGGTATCATGAATGGGAATGTGCAGTTCGACAATGTATTGTGTTGCCTTTTGCTCCTCATCCTCTGGGATTGCATTCTAGATTTTCAGCAAGTCAGATTCTTTGGTGTATTCTTACCTTGGCACAGTCCTAGCAATCTTTGGTACAACTGGAGATGATAATATGAGAGTAGGTACCTAGATCTGGTCTCTCATTTTGTTCCAAGTCGAGATCTTTTCCTTTGCCCCTACGAATTCTACACACCTATAGTTCACACCACCAAACCAAAGCAGCTCCTTTCAATTCCATTGCGATAAGTATGGCCTTTTGTCATCTAGGAGGTCTTTACATTCAAAGAAGTATTAATTCTATCAAGCCCATCAAGAAAAGCATCGGCATCAAATTTCCATCGAAAGTCATCGACTTCCACCTGAACTACATATCTTTGGGAAATCTCTAATGCTTTCACGATCTTATCATCGAAACCTTGGGGATCTCACAACTTCTGAGCTCTCGGATTCCAAGGCTTACCAAAACGGATGTCTTCAGTTCTTACCTTCACCATAACCGTGATACTTGTCTCGTTCCTCTACTTCTGGGTTCTTATTTTGTTGCTCTTGTTCAAAACCTCTATCCCGTAGTAGCATTCCTTGGCGATCAAATGTCTCTTAACACTGCATAATGCTCATTGAGCTTGCCTATGATGCTTTTTTGCCAAGCCCCTCGTGGTTGTAATGGATCACGAGGTCATCCTCAAAGCCCTCTTTCTTGATACAAGTGATGGGCTATCATTCAAATCAATGCCACAAACTATCTAAAGGTTAATATATGAGGAGTTGCTTCTTTCTAGACTTCATGTGTTATAAAGTTGAGGATTACACCTAAACGATAGCTACTAGGAGTGTCCAAACACTTCTATAGGGTGACTGTTGATCTCGAATGTTATGTATGAAAGGATTATCGTGCAACAACAAGCTAATAGGTTTCTAAAAAATTTAGGGTTTTTTTAGACTTACCCCCCCCCCCCCCCCACCCCAAAAAAAAAAAAAAAAATTATCTCATTCCGTTAATCAAACATGTTTGATTGTCATTCCACCTAGCTAGGTTTTTTATTAGACATATTTGCCACTCGCTGTCAAGAAGAAGAAGAAGAAGAAAATTGCCCAAAGTCAATATTAAAATTTTGGGATTTGATGATTTGTGGGAGATCTTCATCTTCTACCTCCCAAATGGGTATTTAAGGATTTAGGGAATATCTTCATCTTAGGAATTTGAGGATTTGGGGAATATATTCATCTTCGTCCTCCCAGGTGGGTTTATTTCCTCACGGATGAGTTTTATCTTCTTCCTCCAGATTGGGTTCCTTCATCACAAATGGCTATCATCTTCATCCTCCCAAATGGGTTCCTTCATCACGAATGGGTTTCATCTTTTACTCACAAATGGGTTCCTTAACTTCCTTCATCCTGAATGGGTTTTATCTCCTTCCTTACGAATAAGTTTCATCTCTTCCTCTCAAATGGGTTCCTATACTTCCTTCCTAATGAATGGGTTACTTCTTCCTGCGAATGGGTTCATTCCCCACGAATGGATTTCATTTTCTTCCTCATTCTTCCTCCTGAATTGGTTCGTCCTCACAAGTAGGTTTAATCTTCTTTCCCACGAATGGGTTCTTTCTCACAAATGGGTTTCATCTTCTTCCTCACGATCCCTTGTGAATGGGTTCTTGACAATGGATTTGATGAAGAAGATGAAGTTCTTTATGAATCAGTTTTTTAATATCAAATTTGGGAATTTTCTTCATCTTCTTCTTCAAGATTTAGTTATTTGACAGTGAGGGGCAAAACAGCCCACTAAAAAAGCCTAGGATAGTGGAATAGTAGTAAAACATGTTTGACTAACGGAATATGACTTCTTCTTTTTTTTTTTTTTTTTCGGGGGGGGGGGGGTCATACTAATTGCCATATATTTTGGGGAGGGTAAGTCTAAAAAACCCAAAAAATTATGCACTATGGTGAACCTAACTAATGAGCAAGGTACAAAATCTCGACATATTTCGCGAAATATCGCGAAATATTTCGGTTTTCTCAAACCTCGGCACGAAATTCGTATTGTGATATCGAACGAAATAGGAATCACGATAATATCGCGATATATCGCGATATTTCGTGCGATATATTTGTTGCCACGAAATATCGCGATATTTCGTGGATATTTCGGGACATTTCGGAAAATTTCGAGACATTTCGGGAAATTTCGGGATTTTAACACCGAAATGTTGGGACTGACTGGTTATGAAAGGGGACTGGGGGTTTCGGTTTCAGCAGCTTATTTACATATAATAACATTTAAGTAAATGTCGCATGTAAATAAGCAAATACCCCCCCATTTGATTTCAATAAAAATATCAAAAAAATCAAAAACCAAGTGAATCAAAAAGTAGGTTTTCAGTTTTAGTAGGAGAAAACAGTTTTTTCGGTTTTTCATAAAATTTGTATGTTGAGAAAAGTGGTTAAATCAACTCATTTTTAGCTCAAAAAATTCCACAAGATGTAGAACTACAAGTACATCTAGAAAACCATGGTCCGTCAAAGAAAATTTTGAATGTATAAAAACTTTTCTTTATAAAAACTCATTTTTTCAGACTTAGTAAAAAAACAGTGTTTTGCATTTCAGCATAATTTTTGCACGATTTCAAACTTGCACAACTTTCTTGTTTTAAGTTCATTTTCAAAATCGTTTGAAGCATTAATTTAACAATCAACTAATCTTTATTTTGGAAATATTTTTCTCCACAAAAAAGATTAAAAAGCATTTTAAAAACATAGATCAAAACAGGACCAAACAAGACTGCACAAGACTCACAGACTCAAATACTAAATACATGCTTTGTGATGCTCTACACCCGTAAATAGGGTATAAATATTATATGAGTGTTCTAAAACGTGTATCTATACTTAGTTTATGACTATCCAGAGTTTCATTCAAAAATTCCATTAAAAAATCAATATTTCCACCATTTCCATCAAATCACAATATTTCCACACTGTCGAAATATTTCCACGAAATATTTCCATTTTCCAAGAGGTCGAAATATTGACCGAAATGGAAATTTCGAACCTTGCTAATGAGAACAGCACATGTAAGTGTATTCCTAAAGTCAAAGCGCACAAGTCATGGAAAAGCTTCAATGCGAAATCAGTAAGCTAAGATGTAATATGATGTTGAATTCAGATATTCGCTTGATCCCAAAGAATGGCTTTGAAGCTATGAAACCAAAATAATGTAGGCACGTGGTAGGCACACTACAAAACTAAGCCACTTGGCAATCATCTTATCCACTAATCAGGAATATGCTACCAATGTAGTGCAATCAGACACAGAAAAACAGCAAACTATTGTCAATTAAAAGCACCATATATAAGAAGCCTATCAAAGCTACGATCTAACACCTAGAATCCATATACCCTTCATAAAACTGAAATTATGCACATATAAATGAAAGGGCAGCAACAGCAAATCCTACGAAAAGACTGATAAAGGGAGGCAGGGGCTTCCAACGATCAAGGATTGAAGCTCTATGGAATAAGCTTGAATAGGGTCCAGATGACAGTGAAAGAATTCAAGTACATGCTGATTCGATTATGAAAAACAAGAAGAAGAAAAGAGGGAGGAAAAGGTAGCCTTAAAAGAACCCATGTGGAACGAATAAGGAGAGACACCAACAAATCCTCTCACGAAGAGAGATCAACCTTGGAGCACCAAGGTACAGACTCGAAGGAGAAGAATGAGGAGTGTGTAGGAAGAAAATAATGGGGCTACCCAAGCCTGTCACAAAAGGTTGCTCTCAATATTTTTGTAACTCACTTTTCTATCTCTATTCATCGGTTTAATAGTAGAAAAGGACGGGAAGAGACGATAAACCCGTGGTTTTTTGGAATGAAAAGAGATGAGAGAGGATCAGATTTTGATGCAGAAGGGCGAACCTGCTCCATGGAAAAGAGGAGAGGGAGGGGATTTTGTCATACCATCCACAAGATCCACGCAATTGAAGAGGCAAGGTTTTTTGCATTTCTGATCGGATTCCTGGCCTGATGATCCCTTTTAGGCCCATTATTCCCATTGATTGCCACTGTGCCACATCATCAACCTCTTTAAGTTATGTCATTTCTGTTGTCGGATCGTGTCTAATGGTCATCTGTTGCCCCAACCTAACCAATTAGTTAACATGTTATCACTTTAGTCATACCCAGAAGTTCAAATGCGAGCATTCAACACATCTAACTTATTACAACTCATAAAGAAGAAATGTTTCCACAAAATAATGTGCATAAAACTAAGACAATAAACAAATAAAGATCAGACTACGATCAGGCTGCATCAAAATACATTGAATTACAAAGAACTCCAATATTGGTAACTGGTCACACTTCAAACAAGGTAGCATGTCCATTAAGGAGTACATACAAGAGTTTAACAAGTTCGGTATTCGATGCACATTATTCGAGATGACAAAAAAGGTTTTATATGCATCAAGATAAGCTCTGAAATTCAAAGATGATCACTCTACACTCTTAAGAGTAATAAGGCTTCATCAGAGAGCTTAGAAGATCGAGTATTAGTTGAAGCAACCTCTAAAAGTAGAAGTTCCACATGCAGGATACCAAAAATATTCAAGATCTAATCCCACTCCTATATAATATGTAAATCCACGAAAGTAAAATCATGCTCTTCAAATTAACCCCTTTAAGCATTAAAGAATCATCCAATCACATAAAACTTTAAACTAAACCCTAAAGCCCTTCTCATTTACTGCATCAGAATGTGGTTTCCGTTATCCCCTTTTAAGGTATCAAAGTGAACAAGGGGTGAAGTGTCTCTAACTGGATCATCTTGGGGGCTGAAATCCCAACAAACCCAATTTATAAATGATTCAATTTGATATTGTAGCCTTTCAAGCATGAAAATATTAAAGGTGTCGATTTGAGCATTTCTTTGAATTTTGTAGGATGAAAAAATAATACCCTTTGTAGTTAGTCATAGCTTCGACAACCATCATCAACGTCAGCGACTTGAGTTAATTGGAGGACTACTGTGTAGACAAGAAACAAAATGAACTTACTAAAAAGAAGCTCCAATTGCAATAAGAAAAATCTACACTGTGCAATTGGCATTCAGACATGGATGCTTAACAAGGCTACTCAAACATGGACGCTTAACAAGGCTACTCAAACATGGACGCTTAACAAGGCTACTCAAACATGGACATACGGGTGAGAATCTGTGCTCCTACGCCTTCAGTGATTCTCTCTTAGGAAGCCCTTCCTTTTACGTTTTAACATAGTTTCTTTGATCATACCTCCTATGGAAACAACAGCAACGGCTGTAGTGTAAATTACATTGTATAATCTAAAATGAAAAGTAAAAATTTATGTCATGTTGCAGAAAAAAGTATTAGTACACGGTAAAGATAAAAACTTGGTGGAGGTAGCAGCAATAAGTAATCCTTCAGTACTCTTTAAGCAGGTAAGGCAACCAGTATTTAACATGCCAGAATGTAAACCACAAAAAGAAACATACCTAGGCATAATCCTGGAAATAGTATCTAGAGCATTGCCTGCTTCCGTAGTAATACTTACTTCCATACAAAAGCTGTTACATAGCTACGTACCAAAATTTCTGTAATTAGAAAGACTGCCATTGAAATGTTAAACATTTAAAGAAATCCGAGAATGATGTGTGTGTATATATATATATATATATATATATATATATATATATATATATATATATATATATATATATATATATAGGGGAGGGATACTCTTACTCATATAGTTACCTATGATCCGGGACGTCCATTAGATCCCGACGTACGGTTCGGATTAGATGGGAAGTTAAAATCAATGGTGTCCGCATCAAATGCTCGTATTAAAAGCTCGCATTTAATGTGGACATCCTTACTTTAACTCCCCATCTAATCCGAACCATATGTCGGGATCTAATGGACGGCCCGGATCATAGGTAACTATATGAGTAAGAGGCCATGAGTAAGAGTATCCCTCCCCATATATATATATATATATATATATATATATATATATATATATATATATATATATATATATATATATATATATATATATAGAGAGAGAGAGAGAGAGAGAGAGAGAGGAATGATAGGCTGCGGCGTGCGGTGCCCGCCTATAGATGCGGTGGCAAAATCTGGCCGTCGGATCGCGCGGATCGGCTGCGGATCGCGCGCAAATCCCCCGCCCGCCCCCGCCCGTCTGATCAGCCGTCCTGACCGTCCGATCCCGTATAAATCCAGTCGCTCCGATGTGTTTCTATGATGATTTGATTCCCATCCGTTCGATCGAGGGGATCGAACGGACTAAAAGAATTTCGCTGTTACTGTAGCGGCTACAGTAACAGCGAAATTCACTTTAGTCCGTTGGATTCCCATCGATCCAACGGATGGGAATCAATTTTAGTCCGTTCGATCGAGGATCCCCTCGATCGAACGGATGGGAATCAAATCATCATAGAAACACACCGGAGCGACTGGATTTATACGGGATCGGACGGTCAGGACGGCTGATCAGACGGGCGGGAGTTTGCGGGTGGTTTGCGCGCGGTTTGCAGCCGATCCGCAGCGATCGAACGGCCAAAAACTACCACCGCATCTATAGCCCGGGCAGCGCACGCCGCAGCCTAACACGGCTCTATATATATATATATATATATATATATATAAAGAGAGAGAGGGATAGAGAGTAGGGACTGTGGTCCTTCCCTCCACCGCACATGCTGTTCCTCCCCTCTAAAAGGTGCCATGCTGCTATTCGCAAAGGGAGTTGGACATTGATCCACTTGAGTTCACCTCTCCCAACAGTAATCAAGAATAAAAATGGAAAAATAGTATGCCAAGTATGATTTTCAGCATCCCAAAAGAATATGTAATTGAGGACAGTAGATTACAGTTGAATGTGTTTCAACTTGTTCAAATCTATTTTACTCTCTTCCCTTTGATTTTTTAGTAATCATAATCTAATTAGACTGGATTGACCATACATTCACAAGAAATAGGTTGAAAGGTGCCACATGGCACCTTTTTAGAGGGGAGAACAAGCATGTACAGTGGAGGGAGGACAACGTTCACTATGTGTGTGTGTGCATCTTCAGACCTCATTTGACATGCTGAGAAGCTCATCAGCATCTGCAACATGGAACCATCCATTCTTACAAGCATTCTACAAAACAAATTGCACAAAGAAAAACTTACCAGAAAGATTCACCAAAAAAAAAATAACAGAATGATAACCAAAACGGAAAAATGGTAGCAAAATGCAGACGAACATAAAGAAATAATTCTCACAAAATGAAGCAAGAGAGTAATGGAAGGAGCATAAGATCTGATTTACTCTTGCCCTCTTAATTGATATGCCCTTCCAAGTTTTATCACACCTCTCAACATTCTCATGTCCATAAGAATTAACAACATCTGATTTAATCATGTCCTCGTTAAAATTTGTCATCAAACTATTTATTTCAAGTAACTATAATTTAAAAAACAATCTAGTTATTTTCCAACTGAATTTTGGAAGAATACACGTTCAGATTACAAATGAATATATTTAAGTTGGAATAATATTACAAAAAAAATCAGTAATGAATAATGTTGAGCCAATAGGATTATTTCCCATATAACCCTAATTTGAGAGAGTTAAAAAGAAAAATTGTGTAACAAGAATTACCTTGGCAGAAATCAATAGCATCGTAATAGCTGATTGAAGGGAAGTGTCATTTCTACGTTCATACACCTATAAAAGATGGAAATGAAAAAGATAAAGCAATAAGATCACCATATACAAAGAGGTTGATTGAAACATGAGTCAATTTCAAAAAAGAAAACCACAATAGAATACTTTAACAAGCAAGATATTTTAGTTGTAAGAATAAAGATGGAAAATGTGCCTTAAAATACCCAACATAGATTCAAGGAAATATAAGCAATAGAGAAGATTGCACCTGCAATAGAAACTAATTGTTCCATTATATCAAGTTATCAACCTTACGATTTTGATAAAAAAATTATAATACATCAGTATCCCATCCCACTTAATCAAAATATGGCATGTCGTGAAAAAGAGAGAGAGAACTTAAGTGGATTAGGATTTGGGTCTGATTTGGGACAATTTTAATATTTAAGATAACAAAAAAAAAAGTGAAATTGATCAGAAATATAACTCTGGAGGTTATCAAAGCTCTGATATAAGCTGACTCAGAAAGCCTATCGCAATGCGGAATACGGAGGTCAACGGTTTTGCAATCAGCCAAGTTGCCGTGAAGAATCGAAAATTACGTGCTTGTTGGAGTAAAAAATTTGGAACATTTTTTTTGTTTTATGTGTGTGGCTGTGTGATCTTGTACGGTAATTTTCATGCAACAAGGATGGTCCTTAGGAAGGCTTTAGAATTAATGTGGTCTTTGTGTCAAAGGTCGATCAGTTGTAGACCGTAGCCATTGAACCAAGTGTAGTGACTTCTGAACCAATCCCCGAAAGCATGCTCAGGTCTTCGGCAATGATGTGTCGCTTGTTGTAGAGAATACTAGATATGGAGGAAATGACCTTATATGCATGAAATGGTGAAATCGCCAACTTGAATTTGTTCATAGTGGATGGCGAGTATGTGGGCAGGGCTGGCTACCCACACTCATAGCATTAACGGGCGTTAAGAACCCCAAAAGGTGAAATGATAAAAATCCATTGAAGGACAATGGCGTGATGACAAACTTATGATGCTTCTGAAAGATTGAAAATAACGTTGAGGCCTACAGGACAGACTAGAGATCAAGGCTGGGCAGTACAAAGTAAAGATAAGTAGACCTTCACATATCTGTATGTATGAAATACAAAACAACATAAATTTAGAGATAAGTCATAGTAAATTCCAAGCATTAGAAAAGTATAGAAGACCTGGGAGACTGGGAGTACAAATTAAACATGTAACTTTGACTACTGTTTTCCAACAAAGGCATTGCCACATATTATAATAACTATTTTACGAAAAGGGCAACAAAACTACATGTATAACTAGGTTATGGGTATTGCTTCTTTTTGTGGGCCTCATCCTGTGATGAACCAATAAATATGATCATATTTACATTCTAATTTATTTCTTATACATTTCTTAAGTGGAGGACTAGGATTAGACGACTTAAAACCATGTTCGAAAGTTAACACTGGATGACCTTAATGTGGGAGGCATACGAATTGATATGGGTACTCCAATACGCCATCCATGACGGAGAAGGGTAGGGAAAGGTAGAGACTAGAAGGCACAATCGGCTCCTCAATTTGAAATTATATTAATAACTAAACTGATTTCGATGTAGGAACAGCTCATCCTTATATAGAAAAATCAAGGCAACACCCAACCCAAGGATCAAAAAATCAACATATTTCATGAAATTTTGCGAAATATGTCGCTAAAGCTGCCCTCTGAAATGAAATATGGGGGTGGAAATATTAGAATGGATTATGCAGCCATTTCCCAAAATTTGATGAAAGCTCACAAATTTCAGCCAAAATTTCCAAACTTTCAAAAAAAAAAAAAAAACAATTTTGCAAAATTTCAAAAAATCTACCCAAATTCACAAAATTTACCATGGCTTTCTATACACCACTCCAATAATTTACACCCAATTTACCAAAAATTTCCCTTAATTTGTCCCAATTTCTTAAAATTTACACAAATCTTATATTGTTATTTATACACACCCAAATCGAAGGAGGAAGGTGTGGGATCCTTCTTCACTGGAATGAGAAGAACTTACGCCTTGAAACGACTCTCTCAGTGGCATCTCTTTTTTTTGGCTTACTTTTGAGTATTATTTATGTAATTATGTGGGCATAATGAAAGACGAATATATGCTAGTAGAAATGGATACTTCATAAGGTTTTTGGATTGTTTATATGTGGTGAGAAAAAATTCGAAGGAAAAAAATTGTAAGAAAGAAAGTGGGAAGAATACCATGCAGAAATATCTACCTGACATTGAGTTATCAAAGGCCAAGCTATAAGCCCCATAAAAAAAGAAACAAGCAAGTGGGAAGAATAAAGAAGTCATTGCCATCCAAGTCTTTATCCCATAAAGATGGGAGTCCACTATAAGACAAAAATGTTTTGATCGGCTGTCACATGTCGCCAACACTCTAAAATTGGTGCCGAAAAACCTAACCAAAACAGTTTGGCACGAGACAGGCATGACAAGAACCTAAAAGGTTAGTTGGCAGGTAGGTAGTCCTACCTTTTTGGTTACGTAATTTAAGCTCAAGCAACCAGAAAAACTACAAATTCTAGTGCCATATACAAATACAATAACCCATAAATCAGCCCTATCCCTTTCAATAAGTTACCAATTTAACAATAACATGAATAAAACCATTAACAATAGCATAAACCTACCAGTCTAGCTTCATTTCATATATTTGGGGTCAGCTTTATGAATACTTTTTTTGCCAAGTCATTCATGTTAAGTGTTATCTATGTTGTCAGGACAAGTATTTCCATATCTTTTGTGACAACATCCATCAATATCAGTAAAGGTCTTCCCTTCTTTCTTGATCCCTCTACAAAAATATGAGATCCTCTCCTTATTGAGATTGCTGCTTGATTGCTTGTCTCCGTGTACAAGTGCATACCCTCATAACATTATTACATACCATGTTAAATTTATTTCTAATCCCTCTATCCTTAATGGTAGCAACTCCTACACTCCCTCTTTTATACTCATTCCTCATCCTATCCCTCCTAGTTTTACAACACATCCACCTCAAGGTCCTCATTTCTGCTACGCTCGTCTTGTTTGCTTTGGCCCTCTTAATGGCCCAAATTTTGAACCATATAAGAGTGTTGGTCTTATTATTGTGTTGTAAAATATACCCTCAAGTCTTAAGACTCTAAACAGGATGTGTCGATCACATAGCACTCACAAAGCTCTTCTCCACTTCTTCCAACCAACTATGGATTTATTGAATATATCACCATCAATCTCTCTATTCTTTTGTAAGATAGATCCAAAGATATCTAAGACAATCACATTGTTATAATTCTTGGTCATCGGTTTTAATTATGGCTTCATTATCATGACTATCTCATTAAAATTAAATTACATATACTCTATTTTTGTTCTATTAGTTTTTAAATAGTTGCCTCCCAAAGCTTTCCTTCATAATTCCAATTCAATCTTCAACCATATGTGTCTCGTCAATTAACACTATATCACATGCAAATGGCATACACTGCGGTAATTCTTCTTGAATATAAGCAGTAAGTTCATCAATTATAAGCGTAAAAATCTATGGCCTTAGTATTGATCCTTGGTAAAGTCACACCTTGTGTGAAAATTCATTTGTTCACCACAACTGTTGCTCACCCTAGAATTAGCTACCTCATAACATATCCTTCAGAAGCCCATTTCTTTCTTAAAGCCCACCAAACTACATCTATAGGTACTCGATCATAAGTTTTCTTGTAGTCAATAAAAACATATGAAGAGTCATTTCTCTTCTCTCTAAATCTTTCTATTAGTTATATCAGTAAGACAATAGCCTCCATTGTTGACGGCATAAATCCAAATTGGTTCTTCGATATTAGTGTTATTTGTCTTAACCTTTCTTCCATAACCCTCTCCACGACTTCAGAGTTAAAAGCTTAACCTTAATTCCGTGAGAATTAAGAGCATTTTACACATCACCATTATCCTTGTATATAAGAAACATAATACCCATCCTCAACTCATTAGGCATTCTCCTTATTTTCAAGATCTCATTAAACAAAATGGTTACGCAAATAACCAGTTTGTCACTTTTATTATTTAAATAGAGCGGCAGTAGACGTTCAAACTCCTCAATTGTTGGTCTTTTAAATAAAATCAACTAGCAAAGTTCTCATTCAATAGTTTTTAAAAAAAAAGTTCTCATCTCTCTTAAATTTCACAATCCTTACCAAGATAGTATTGCCCTCGCTCTTTATACACCTAACTTGATCATGCCTCCAGTTTTCCTTTCCCATATCCTAGCTAATTTGTATATCTCTTTCACCTTCTTTGGAGTCACGTTGATCATATAAGTCAACACAAGCTGATTTTTTTTAGCATCCTTAGCTATTTTATATTTTTCCAAGTCCTCAATGTCAGTTAACTCTGTCGTTCTTTGAAGCAAAATCTCTTTTCCTTGATTGCCTTTGAGATCTCATTCATATAATAATAACATAATTCAAGGATGAATAAAGTATCCATGAAAGTTAAAAGGAAGAAAGGAAGGGAGAAAGAAGGGGCTTGTTTGTTATTCTACAGAACCAGTGGGCATATAAAGGGGCACTTGGGTCTCTAAAAGAATTAGTTTAGAGACTGATCCCCCTCCTACAATAAACTAAGTGTTAGGACCGTCCTATAGCAACAGATGAATGGGAAAAGAACGGTATGAATAAGAAGAAGCCGGCACATGTCAAGATAGTTATCCCATCCTAAGACATTTTGTCCTTAGGAAGTGCATCCTTGTTCATATTTTCATGCCTGAGACCGTGAATCTTCCACTCTCATTAAGGCTTTGGTCTTTTGTTGAACTTTATATGAATACAAAAACTACTATTCGAGTAAGGAACGGTAAGAATCGATCTTTTATCCCTACCTACTCTCTGCTCTGCTCCCCTTTTTCAGATTATGCCACTTTCTTTGAGAATGAAGGGTGTCGACCAATTTATCTAGTGTATCTAGAGGACAACACATGTCAGAAAGGTGAGGAGGCGAAGTAAAACCATGCTTGCCTTGGTATTTGCTTGGATGAAAGTATATATTTTCGATCTTACGTGACATTTATATAAATATATGTGATCAAACCACCTCCCGGTTTTGATTCCTCTGCCCTAACCATTGTTAGTTATAGCATGACGCCATGACGGTGAAACTTTTACAATGCACACGCAAGAAATACATGAAGAAATTTCTTGGCTGGTTTCTCTGTAACAATGCTACAAAAAATTGATGCCCATCTCTCGTTCATGGAGTTCAAAAAAAGAGACCGCATGGTGGCTTGAGGCCTAAATATTTCACATACCAGAAGCTACACTCGAGAAGCATTGGCCCTTGTAAAGTGTTGAGGAAATCGAATGCTTATGTTCTCAAACTACCTAAGGATCTCAGTATTAGCCAGACCCCTAATGTTGAAGACTAAACAGATATAAATAAAGACGATTGGTATTGGAAATGTCTACTTCTAATGAGGATTAAGGTGTCTCACTTAGATGTTTCCAATACCCATCGTCTTTATTTATATGTGTTTAGTCTTCAAATTTTAAATCAATAGCTTAATTTCCACTTGCATGAACTTTCTTTAAACGCATATATTGTGGTGAGCTCAAAAAGAATAATGTTAAGGCTTTAAATAGAAACATATCAATAAAAACTATTATATAATGCAACAAATAAGAATAACATTATCGCAAATCTTATGAACCATAATCATTAATTGATAAACATAAAAGCAAATATCATAAACAATGAGGCAATGAACCTTAACCATATAGAAACAACGTCAAGCAGATAGAATAACTAAAGTCCAAAACTATTAACATAATCATGATTATGACCACATTTTCCTATTTCCATCCACATGTCCCAAAAAATATAAATAAAAGCCAAACAAAAATCCTCATCAAACATATCATGGATTCTGATCCCGTGGTGATCCGAGACATAAAACAGAGACATCGTCACGGTGCTCTACTCCCTCACGCCTTTCTGTAGGACTGAAATCAAGGGAGACCGAGATCGCGAGAAGATCGGCATCGGGAATCACACGATGAGATGCGTGTTACAACCGGTGTAATCCCAAAGCAGAAGATGGAGATGGAACTCCTTGCGCTTGTGGCGGACAAAGCGAAGTCGGAAGAGAGCGACATCTCAGTGCCCTTCTCAAGATCCCACAAGCAGCTGTCGTAGAAGAGTCCTGCGGGACCTCTGTGAGGAGGCGAGGCTGGAAGAACGGGTGAAGATGATAAACGAGAAACGGGTTCGCGATTTTAACCCAATAGCTCGGGTCAGATCCTGATGTTTAAAACAAGCTCGGGTCAGGTTGACTTAAACCCAAACAGATTTATCTCACTTAAAACAAATCAGATATGAGTCGTTGGATCCAAATAAGGCGTTGAGATCGAAGCAAGGCTTTAAATGTCGATTTTGATGTCGGATTCGATTAGTCAAAAAAAGAAAATTTGTCGGATTTCGATTAAATGATGGTGAAAATTTTATATTCTTAAAGGAAAGTTTTCGGTGGAAATTTGTCAAATTTGGGTCAAATTTCGATCGATTCCAATTTTCAGGTCAAATGTCAGTAAAATGTTGTATGTTATGAAAAAAAAAAATTGGAATTGAGGGAAATGTAATTTCTTACTGATAAATTTTTACAAAAAAAAGATAAATTTTAGTGGAATTGTCCGGAAAAACTTCAAAATGTCATATTTAAATCAAATGTCGGTCATTGGCCAACATTTTGTTATGTCGGACGAAAATTTGGTTCTATTAAAAACTCAGCCAATTTCTATGTCGGATTCTTAAAAAAAAGACATTTCATTGATTTCGTAGGAAATTTGTCGACATTTAAGTCCATGAATCGAAGTCACCTTCCTTCTTACTTTAGGGTTTTTGTAGAGGGTCTTGAAAGTGCAGCCAACCTTTCTCCTTGAGGGTCGGCGACCACGACTTCGAGGGAGAGCAGACATCAGCATGGAAGGCTCGGATCACCACGAGACTGCAAGACGGGCCACGGCTTCGAGAGAGGGCAGAGATCGGCATGGAATGGCTCAGATCACCACGAGATGGCGAGGCGGGCAACCATGACTTCGAGGGAGAGCAACGACAACGCTCGGGCCTCGTCGAACCTAAGAAGGAAAGAGACCCTATGACCGCCTCCTCTCAGGAAAGGTCATAGAGAGTCTGGGCAACGCCAAACTAATGGAGACTAGGCTCCTAATTAGGCAAGGCGATGGCCTAGGCGACACCTTAACTAAACTTTTTTTTTGGGGGGGGAGGGGACCTCCAAATTTTCATTAATATAAAAGAAACGGTAAAAGGTTAAATTTAATGGAAAGTAGATAGGGTAGGCACAAGCCTACTTAAAATGCAAAATAATCAGAGCAGCAGATCCTACTTACAATAGAAAAAGAGGATGAAATTTCTCTATAGATTTATATTCTCACCCATACGCAATTCTCGTATATCTCCTATCCTATCCTTTTCCAATGCAATCTTCACAAGTTGTGGTAGAGATCATGTTGTAAACCATCTGATGATACCCTTGCCTCTCATGTGCGCAAGATGGTCAATTGGACGATTCACTCCCTTGGGTTGTATGTAGTTCCCAGTGTTCCCACATGAAAACTGACAAGCAAATCCTTGTTACTACATTTCTACACACTGTTTTGGAACTGCTAATGCAAACTATTGTATACCTGGAATCTGCTTCAATCCAAACACACTAGATATCAGGGTTAATTGCTAATTGACATTGCAAGCCTTCTTTAATAACTGTTACTCCCAAAGTAAATACTTGAGCAGGCATAATTTTTTGAATTCGCAAATTCACAGTGTTGATCTTTCCCAAAATTACAACATAGGAGCTCAAACGTCATAGGAAACTTTGCATATGTAAGGCTTAAGCGGGTCATCAAAGACTTAGAATAGATCTATTCCTCTTAGAATCATTTTCATTGGCTCTCAATCTCCAGATCGTGCCCCACCCAAAGATCATTACTTCTCTAGATGACCTGATAAATTATAGTTCCCAAATACCACCCACCCCTCAAACAGCCTTTTTGTATTATTTCCCTGTATTTTTACAAATCAATTTAATATTTTCTATATGCCAATTTTAACCAAGAATATACGATGTTAAGTATAATGTTCTATGCCTTGAAAAGCTGCTCTGAAGATTAAACAAAAGAATTAGGGATTATCGAAAGATCATTCACACACAAAGGGAATAAAAAACATCATGCAGAATTTTGTTTAGATCATATATATGTATTTGCTAAGATGAAATAGATGGTAAGAATATCTATCTACTCTTACTGGGCCATAAGAGTTCCTCCATGACCTCTCAAAAAAAAAAAAGAGTTCACACGTTCCAGATGGCGGTTGATTAATACAAATATTGTTGCAGTGTATTATTTGGTACAATCATTAAATATTGACATTGACTTTATTGCAGAGTAATGTTCAAATGGGGCCTCATGCCTGCATCACTTATCATTTTCTGTTTTCATTCCAAGTTATCAAGGCAGCCTCCAATTACTACAAAATAATGATGACAAGTGTGCATATATGTTCCAGCCACTTGATAATAGAAAATTAACGTGGAAAGAAAGAACATGATAATTAACACCTCTATGCTTAAATAAAAACATGCACCAATATGTTTAAATAAAGAAAGCATAATAACGTGTAAAGAGAGCGTTAAAATTACCCGCTTGATAATTGAAGGTAAATGATGGGCTATTGCAGGAATATCGTTGAGTGTAAGTGCATAATCAACACCTCTGTGATGGTCCAAATCAAATAACATCAAATACAACAAAAGGAACATGAGAATGGCTGGCTTAACAAAGAAAAACTAATAAAACAGCAAGTAAAATATGGTGACCAATGACCATTAAGTATTGTTCTAATGAATTTGTAAACATGAAGCGAAAAGAGAAAGTATGGTTCTCCAAGAACATAAAGAAGTGATATGTTAAATTAGGCGGGCATGTATAAAATGAATGCAACAAACGATAAAACACGCAGACTAGGTCGAGCAAAATGATCTACGCCGAAGAAAGAATTGAGAGGACAAAGTAGAAGGCACTAAAAAATATGTATACATTGCCTTTTAAGACTGTTTACCTTTAGATAGTCCAGAGAAGGTTCAACACAAAAACTCACGGACACCAAATTGACTATATTAATACGACTAAACAGACAACCTCATGCATGCTCCTTTTCCCATAAACTGTAGAGTGAATTATCTATATTATAAATATATTGTGGTTGATAGAACCAGTCATACAAAAAATGATGAATATCTGATTATGTTTAGTAGGAAAGAATATGATAATATAGCTAACAATCATAACAGATGTGTACGTATTTAAGCAAGGTCCATCTAGAAGGTTTCCAAATATGGTTGAGCTAAACAGTTTAGTCATAAATCTAATTATATTTAGCTTAGTACGTACGTATTACTTCTATTCATTTATTCATTCCCTCTCCTCAGCATGATGAGTCATTCCTATCCACCACATATATCAAACATAAAACTGTCTTGGACCATCCCATGGCGATCACAAACCCTCCACCCTTCACCCTTCAGCAAGGCAGGGGAATGAAGGTACACACAGATGTGAATAGGGATATGTGTGGTGGTGATTGTTGTTTTTGGGTGGGTAGGCATGGATGTGCGTGTGGGTGAGCGAGTGGATGGGGATGGTGCAACCCGAGAGGTTTGGGTTGGGTTAGAAATCAACCAAACTCAACCCAACTAGTAGAGCCCTCAAGGGCCTCAACCCGCAACCCAGCCCAACCTGACTTTCAATCCACGCTGTCCAACGGCCCCAACCCGAAAACAAATTTCCGGATTCGGGTTAAGCTTGGGTTAGCGCAAGTTGATTAGGTCAGGTCAAGTTGGGCAGGTCCGAGTTATGTTTGTTTTATCACCTGTCGAACGTTTAAATTTTATAAAGAGCAAAATACCAGAGGAAAACCTAGCCATCCTTAATCCTTACTATTAAAGTGTCTCTTACCTCGCAAAATACCAGGGGAAAACCTAATTGTCCTTAAAGTCTCTTACCTCCATCGTAGATAGTTTGTGACCATTTGGATTGATAAAAGGTATATCTCGGTCGTCGATCCATATGCAGAAAGATGATTGTGATTTACCTATTCAATAACTGGGATTTATTAAGCACATACACCATTAGCCAAATAAAAAAATCCATTAAAATCTGCCACCACGATTAAGGAAGACCGGTTTAAATCAGTCTCATGAATAAAGGAGGTCGATTAAATGCCCACAGTTAATGCCCTACAATTAAGTTTAGTTTTAGTAAGCCCACGATTAAGGATGGCCGAATAAGGAAGGTCGATTCATGTTGTTTCACTTCTGCCAATGAACTTACGACCATCCCCTTACATTGTTCTTGGGGATATTTCCAACCTTTCATGATGCACACTTTCACAGTAATGCATTGATTGTCTTCTATTACACTAGTGGCTCGTATAGGATTGGACTGGTTCTTGTATGTGTAATATACACTAGGTTGGAACTTGAGGTTAGCTTTGTAGTTTGTACCTCACAGACCATTCAAACTTAGACTGATCCTTCTTCTTTTGTCCATAATTCCTAACCATAGGGCCCTTAATGCATGGCCATTCAAACTTAGACTGATCCTTCTCCTTGGTCCTTGTGATAAATTCAAACTACACATGGGACAACTTGATTGTATGTAGTTATGGATCCAATATGAAGTTTTCCAGCAGCAAACTATTATAGTAGCCCATGTCGCGCGCCTCTTGAATTGGGGGGCGGGAATAAGAGCTTTTGACTATGGATCCAAAAAAGCCCCCCCCCCCCTCCCCGTGCAGATTTTGGAGATTGTGATTTATTTAATGAACATTATATAGTGGCTGTGGCCCTGTGGGAATAATTCCAATACTTCCATCAATCAAGCGCCGGAAATCATTCATCGTATTACGAGCACTTGCAATGAAACAAACTATTGAAGCCGCATACAAGAATGCTCTTAAACAAGCTGGTTGGGTTGTGATGCCAAAGTATCACCATGAAATTCCTCAAGTTTTCATTGAAAGCTCCTGATTCCCAAGATTTCACATCTGATTTTAACCTCTTTTTCATCAATAATCATGAAATGATAACCAAATTTCAGGTAAACAAGAAACAAGAACGAGAGAATTAAAGAGCGATAAGGCAGCAACAAAAGAGAATACCTGGCGAGGGAGAAGCAGAGGTTGTATAGCTCGGCCGGTTGGCAGTATATCTCGCCCTTGAAGTAGGCCATGAGGCGTTCCACGACGAGAGCTACGCGGACGGAGTTGGGAACCGCCACCGCCGCCGGGGAAGGAGTGGAAGGAACGGCCCCGGCGGGGGGCCGCTGAGGAGGCGCAGGGTTTTGTTGAACAGTGCTCGCCATATCCCCCTCTCACTCGCTACCTCTACTCCCCCGATTCTTACTCCCTCCAGACCTATGGCGGCAGAAACGCAAAGAAGGCGATCGAGGCAGGCGAGAAGACTGGTCAAACGGATGCTGAACAGACAGCCTCCAGACTTATGGCGGCAGAGGGAATTAGGCCTGGCCGCGTTCGGTAGAATGCGATTCAACTCAACTGAGTTTACATACAAGATTACAAGCGGCTTACGTGGCACTAATCACAGCCGTGGGTTTTCACCAAGGTCAGACCAGTGAATGCCACTCTGCTCCGACTGGCGATCAAACAGTAACTTCAAACGGCTGTGATCAATGCCACATAAGCATATGTAAACTTGTCCGTAAACTCATCTGGTTTAATAGCATTTCTGGCCGGAATATTCAAATTAAGATTGGAAAATGAAAGGAAAACATCTCACAGCCTCCAATCTTCCCTTCTTTAGCCATTTTTATTTTGCACATCCTTTTTTTTGTGAAAAATTTTATAAATGCCCCAAATTTACTTCACATACCCCGTCCTCCTATAAAAATTGGTTTTCCAACAAATACCTCCCAAACCCTAAAAAAAACTCAAACTACCCCCCGCAAACCACCGCCGCCGCTATGGGGGGGGATTTCATGCCGTCGTGCGTGACCCTCCTCCAACAGTCGATTGAAGGTTTGACCCTTCGGGATGTGGCGCACTTCGAAGTGCTGAGATGTAACTTGCTAGGCTGTCACACAAGCACGGTAGGGTAGAGAGAGAGAGAGAGATAAAGAGTTAACCCTTGATGTGGTGACGAAGTTCGGCCGAAACCTACGTCTCCGTGTGGTAAGACGCAACCTTTGAATCCACTATCTCGGAATAAACAGTAGAGCTACTCTCGACAGGCCGATGAGTGCTTCTTATAAGTAATCAGAGGGTGGAGAAAGAGTCCGAAAACCAGAAAACTTGAGGAGTTCTAGAGAACAGAAAGTGAGTTTCTGGTCTAGAATTCGAGGATCTTGAATCATTTATATAGTTTGTTATTTATAAGGGCTTAGTTTATCTAATAAATATTCCCAGAAATATCCAGTGTTTGGTAAATACCCGGGGGGATTTACCAGACCCCAGATAGTGCAAGTGGACCCCAGGCAGGGCTGCGGGTCCTACCGTCAGACTCGTGGGCCTCAGGCAAGGCTGTGGGTCCCACCGTTGGGCGTTAGCCAAATTTTGCACCCACAGTTACCCCCTCCCAGCTAGATTGGTGTTACCCTAGCTGATTGGGATTTCCTGATGCAAAGTCGGTCGCTCGTCTGCCGACCCTCTGTCTGGGGTTAGTCGTCGTCTGTCTGCCGACCTGCTACATAAGGCCAAGCGTTGGGCCCGCCGACCCCCTGCAAGAGGGCCAACCGAGTGTGCGTCTACCGGCCTATTGCGCGGGGCCGACCATCGACTATCTATCGACCCCTTGTCCGGGGCTGACTGCTATCTGTCTGCCAACCCGTTGTGTGAGGCCAACTGTTGTGCACCTGCCGACCCGTTGGGTGGGGCCGACCTCCGTCTGCCTGCTGACCTCCTGTCTGGGATCGACCGTTGTGCGTCTGTCGACTCGTTGTCCGGGGCCGACTGTTGTCTGCCTGCCGACCCCCTGTCCGGGGCCGACCGTTGTGAGTCTGCCGACTCGTTGTCCGGGGCCAACCGTTGTCTGTCTACCGACCCATTGCGCAAGGCTTACTGCATGTGTGTTACCCCCTCCCAGTTGGGTAGGTGGTAACCTGGTTGACTGGGGTCACAAAAATAGTCACACGCAGGACGGTTCGGGCCAAAAAATCTGGGGGGGCTTCGGTCAAAATATATTAGGGGCAGGAGGTTCTGTGCAAAAAGTCAAGGGCAGGGGGGTTTTATATAAAAAATCAGAGGCAGGGGGTTTTGTGCAAAAAATCATGGGCAAGGGGTTCAGCCAAAAAAACTGTTGCAGGGGGGTTTGGTCAAAGATTCTGGGCGGCAGGGGTTTTGAGGAAAGGCAGGGGATTTTGTGCAAAAAATCATGGGCGCAAGGGTTTGGCCAAAAAAACTGTTGCCGGGGGGTTTAGTCAAAGATTTTGGGCAGTAGGGGGTTTTATGTAAAAACCCTGGCCTGTGTTAATTGTCAGAAATGGTAACAGAGGTTTTGGGCATAATTTTTAGGTCTGGGTGTTTTTTCCAAAAACCCATGTTCGGTTTGAGTACGATTTTGTTCCAACCTCTTTAAAGAGGTTGGATGTTCCAGTCTCTCTCATTGGTCCTTTCCAAGGGTATCTTTGTCATTTCATACTGTTTATCATGGTGAAATGACCAAAAGCCCTCGATATGGACCAATGAGAGAGACCGGGAACATCTCGTACTCGTTGGGTTTTGGGGTGTCGGGTGAAGTGTAAAGGAAGACACCCGGGGTAGACCCAAGAGCACCCAGGGTGGTAGGTGGGGTTTTCTCTTATTGGGGGTCGGGTGGAATGGTGGTCGTTGATTAAGTATAATTGAATCATGGGCACACGATTCAAACCATCGTGACAAGTGCATTGCACCTAGCCCAACTACACTTCAATCAGAGATCTCCGGGGGGGGTGTCGGGCGTTGGAGACGAGGTCGGGTGGCACAGCAGGGGTCGGGGCACAGGGCGGTAGATGTGGGATGCCGCGGCCGGAGGGGTGTGGTGGCTCGAGTCGCTCACGTCCGATTCGAACGGGCTGCCGGGGCTCAGGCAGAGCTCGAGGTTGGGGTCGCGGGGAAGATGGTTGCAGCGGCGGCCGGGTGGTGCGGACGGCGCAGGCGGCTGCAGGCTCGGGTTCAACGGCAACGGCGGCGGTCGGTCACGGGGAAGGGGCGGCAGGGGTGGCCGGGCTCGGGGAAGATGGTTGCGGTGGCGGTGGGGGGTTGGGCTGTCGGAGACGGAAACGGGGTCGGGTTGGTCGTACCCCTCCCTCTTTTTAAAGTCTCTTTTCTCTCTTTGCTCTCTCTCTTTCACTTCTCTGTTTTTCTCTCTCTACCTCTCTTGTCTCACCAAAGGCATCGAGGGCCTCTTCAAGAAGAACAAGGTAATGGGGGGGGGGGGGGGGGGGGGGGTCGGGAGAAGTGTAGGCGGGTCGGGAAAAATGCAGGGGGGAATGATGGATAGAATAATAAAATCAAAATAAATGATTTCCATTCTTGGTCCAAATTTGATGGCCCTATTCTTGAGCCTTTAAATTAATATTGAGCATCTCATTGATGACATAATTCTTGAGCTTTAAAAGAAATATCGAGCAGCCCATTATAGCCTTTATTTGTTGCCCGTTAGAGCATTGAATGGGGTTTTATGGCTTTTGCATGGATATTATTTTTTCAATATATGTTTTGCACATTAGAGCATTAAACGGCATTGCATGAGCTTCATTTTCATACCCGCTGGAGTATTGTATAGGCATTTATGGCCATTGCATCAGTTTTCTTTTTAAAGCATTGAATGATCTTCTTTGTGGCCTATTTATTCTCCCAAAAAGAAAAAAAAACATAAGAATGAACCTTCCTCCAGATAGGGGAAAATTTTGCAAATATTCTCTTTGTGGCAGAGCGAGATGGCCGGATGTCGACGAGGAAACAAGAAAACAAGAACACTGAGAGATGAAGGACATGAGAATGAACCGTCAAGTGGGAGGCTATCGAACGAAGCCTCTGCCACGATCATCTCGTCGGAATTCGTGCCATCTGGCGAAGGAACCACGAGGTGGCCCCGGCTCCTCCGCTAGGTGGCACGAATTTCGACGGGATGATTGTGGTGGAGGCTCCGCTCGATAGCCTCCCACCTGATGGTTGCATTCTCACGTCCTTCATCTCTTAGCGTTCTTGTTTCTTGTTTCCTCGTTGACACCCGGCTATCTCGCTCCGCCACAATGGATGACTCCTCCGGTCCTCCAGATAGGGGACAGTTTCCACAGCGGCAAGTAGATGACCTAAGCGTCGGGCCGGGAGACGACAAGGGCAAGAAGCCCTGGGTGGAATCCTGGCCTCCACCCCTGTTGTGGCTCCCACCCCGGCCCCGGCCACAAACGAGTAGATACTATATACCCAAAGAGGAATGCTTCATCGTACAACCAAGCTGGTATTTTGCGACCAAAGGCAAGAAGCCAATGGTGGAGCCGCCTCCAACCCCACCCCGACCCCGCCACTGCCCCTGCCGACGCTCCAACCTCGGCCCCGGCCACGGCTCCCACCCTGGACCCTGCCACAACCAAGAATATTCTACGAACACGTAGTCGAACCCATTAACGTACAACCAAGGTACTTTGCGGCCGTGGCACAAAGACTAAATGGCCGTCCATTTGCTGTCAGTCCCTCATCCGCTCCACCAGCTTCCGGCGGCAACGTGCCTAACCGGACAATGGGTCCCCCGCATTAATTTTCACCAAATGTAACTCCGGCTCAAGCCCGCCACCACCACCCGTCAACCCATTTCTTCAAGGCAACAACTGCTCTGCAATCAACATCATGTCGGATCGAAAGGGCCTACCCATTGTCCATCCGACCATCTCGGATCTTGTGAACCAACCCTCTGCGACCGGTCCCTCTTCCGCTGCACCAGCAACCGGCGATACCGTGTATAACAGGACAATTGGTCCCTCGCGTTAGTTTCCGCCAACTGTAACTCCGGCCAGTACCTCACGCCCGCCACCAGTAGGCACCCATTTCTTCCTAGTTTGCAAATTTGGAGCCCCATGCCTAAGGCTTCTCCATCGTGGATCGATCTTGGGGTGGGTCAAACAGGAATCTTCATTATTTGGAAAGGATTGACATCCTCGACAACGAGACGGCTTCCAATCATAATCGACCTTTTGCATAGAAAGAAGAACACCAACTTTTGATCGTGCTTCAACTTCATCTCGAAGAGCCTCCTCAGCCTCCTCAACATTTGCATAGGTCATTCTTCCACTTGCCTTATGTGCAATAGTGGCTGGAGTGGGGGCATCCATCCCAAGCGAGGTACCTATAACGCTCCCTATCCTGCTGAGTGTATTGATCGACCAAAGTTTATCAGGGAGATTAGGAAAACAGATCCAGAGAGGGAAAGAAGATAGCATCTCTCTACCGTATTGAATATCATTGGACAATTTTTTGAGAACAATAGGCCTTCTCTGAAAATGCCACGGTCCTCCCTCTATGATTCTGGAGCAATCATCTGCATTCCCGATTTTAAAAGAAAAAATCTCATTCTCCCGGTAGATTAATTCTAATCAACTGGTGGGGTGCCATAACCTCATAATAGTGGCATTGAATAGGAGAAAATATGTTTTCTTGCCGAGGATAAAGCATACCAAGGTGTTTTTCCAATAGCTCTTCATTTTTACAATTTCTGCACTAGAGCACACAACCACATTCTTGCCTTCTATGATACTCGGTTCAATATATTTGAACTTTAACTCTTCATCCGAGAGACGATAGGCTGTAGTGGGCTGCCCCCAAACATTGCCGGGAGCATGAACATAAGGAGATATACCTGCAGTCCTCGGAAAATGCTCTCTACCTAAAGACTAGAGAACTTCCGGATAGGCCGACTGCACATGCCAACTTGTTGCCCCAATTTCTATAGCTTGACATACAGTTGGCTTTGTTGCAAACACCTGATGTGCTTAATCTGCTGAGCTCAGAGCGGGGTTTGATGTACCCTCAAAATGCAGTGTTTACTATAGAACCAACAAAATCTGCTGTCTTGAGCCTCTAGCTGAGCCCGCTCCGCACCATCCTCTAGATCTTTAGCCCCATCACTAAGAGAAGAGAGAAGGGAGGAGCCCCCCATGAGGGGATCCCCTATGACACTCACCACCACCACCAAGAATCTAGAGAGAGATTGAGAGAGCTATGACTGAGAGCTCTTTCCCAGAGTTGCATTTGCCTGAAAGTAAAATGGGGGACCTATTGTCCGGTTAGGCACATTGCCACCGAAAGCTGGTAGAGCGGAGAAGGGACCGGTAGCAGAGGGACGACCGTTTAGGCTTTATACCTTGGCCGCAAAGTCCCTTGGTTGTACGTTAATAGGTTCAACTACGTGTTCGTAGAATATTCTCAGTATTGGTGGGGTCCAAGGTGGGATCCGTGGCGGGGGCTGGGGTAGGAGCCGTGTCGGGTGCAAGGGCCGGGTCAGGGGCGGAGGCGGCTCCACAGTGGCTTTTTGCCTTCGGCCGCAAAATACGAACTGGGTTGTACGATGAAGCATTCGCCTTCAAGTATGTAGTATCTGCTTATTTATGGTCGGGGTCGGGGTAGGAGCCGCAGCAAGGGTGGAGGCCGGGACTCCACCTGTGGCTTCTTGCCCTTTTTGTCTCCCGGCCTGGCGCCTAGGTCGTCTCCCTGCCTCCGTGCAAATTTTCCCCTATCTGGAGGACTGGAGGAGTCGTTCATTGTGGCAGAGCGAGATGGTCGGGTGTCGACGAGGAAACAAGAAAATAAGAACACTAAGAGATGAAGGACATGAGAATGAACCGTCAAGTGGGAGGCTATCGAACGAACCCTCCGCCACGATCATCCCGTCGGAATTCGTGCCATCTGGCGAAGGAACCACGAGGTGGCCCCGGCTCCTCCGCCAGGTGGCACGAATTTCGACGGGATGATTGTGGCGGAGGCTCCGCTCGATAGCGTCCCACCTGACGGTTGCATTCTCACGTCCTTCATCTCTTAGCGTTCTTGTTTCTTGTTTCCTCGTTAATACCCGGCTATCTCGCTCCGCCACAATGGATGACTCCTCCGGTCCTCCAGATAGGGGACAGTTTCCACAGCGGCGAGTAGATGACCTAGGCGCCGGGCTGGGAGACGACAAGGGCAAGAAGCCCTGGGTGGAATCCTAGCCTCAACCCCTGTCGTGGCTCCCACCCCGGCCCCGGCCACAAACGAGTAGATACTATATACCCGAAGAGGAACGCTTCATCGTACAACCAAGCTGGTATTTTGCGACCAAAGGCAAGAAGCCAATGGTGGAGCCGCCTCCAACCCCACCCCGACCCCACCACTGCCCCTGCCGACGCTCCAACCTCGGCCCCGGCCACGACTCCCACCCTGGACCCTGCCACAACCGAGAATATTCTACGAACACGTAGTCGAACCCATTAACGTACAACCATGGTACTTTGCGGCCGTGGCACAAAGACTAAATGGCCGTCCATTTGTTGTCAGTCCCTCATCCGCTCCACCAGCTTCCGGCGGCAACGTGCCTAACCGGACAATGGGTCCCCTGCATTACTTTCCACCAAATGTAACTCCAGCTAGTCCCTCACGCCCGCCACCACCACCCATCAACCCATTTCTTCAAGGCAACAGCTGCTCCGCAATCAACATCATGTCGGATCGAAAGGGCCTACCCATTGTCCATCCGACCATCTCGGATCTTGTGAACCAACCCTCTGCGACCGGTTCCTCTTCCGCTGCACCAGCTACCGGCGATACCGTGTATAACAGGACAATTGGTCCCTCGCGTTAGTTTCCACCAACTGTTACTCCGGCCAGTACCTCACGCCCGCCACCAGTAGGCACCCATTTCTTCCTAGTTTGCAAATTTGGAGCCCCATGCCTAAGGCTTCTCCATCGTGGATTGATCTTGGGGTGGGCCAAACAGGAATCTTCATTATTTGGAAAGGATTGACATGCTCGACAACGAGACGGCTTCCAATCATAATCGACCTTTTGCATAGAAAGAAGAACACCCACTTCTGATCGTGCTTCAACTTCATCTCGAAGAGCCTCCTCAGCCTCCTCAACATTTGCCTAGGTCATTCTTCCACTTGCCTTATGTGCAACAGTGGCTGGAGTGGGGGCATCCATCCCAAGCGAGGTACCTATAACGCTCCCCATCCTGCTGAGTGCATCGATCACCCAAAGTTTATCAGGGAGATTAGGAAAACAGATCCAGAGTGGGAAAGAAGATAGCATCTCTCTACCGTATTGAATATCATTGGACAATTTTTTGAGAACAATAGGCCTTCTTTGAAAATGCCACGGTCCTCCCTCTATGATTCTGGAGCAATCATCTGCATTCCCGAATTTAAAAAGAAAAATCTCATTCTCCCGGAAGATTAATTCTAATCAACTGGGGGGGTGCCATAACCTCATAATAGTGGCCTTGAATAGGAGAAAATATGTTTTCTTGCCGAGGACAAAGCATACCAAGGTGTTTTTCCAATAGCTCTTAGTTTTTACAATTTCTGCACTAGAGCACACAACCACTTTTTTGCCTTCTATGATACTCGGTTCAATATATTTGAACTTTAACTCTTCATCCGAGAGACGATAGGCTGTAGTGGGCTGCCCCCAAACATTGCCGGGAGCATGAACATGAGAAGATATACCTGCAGTCCTCGGAAAATGCTCTCTACCTGATGACTAGAGAACTTCCGGATAGGCTGACTGCACATGCCAACTTGTTACCCTAATTTCTATAGCTTGACATACAGTTGGCATTGCTGCTAACACCTGATGTGCTTAATCTGCTGAGCTCAGAGCAGGGTTTGATGTACCCTCAAAATGCATAGTGTTTACTACAGAACCAACAAAATCTGCTGTCCGGAGCCTCTAGCTGAGCCCGCTCCGCACCATCCTCTAGATCTTGAGCCCCATCACTAAGAGAAGAGAGAAGGGAGGAGCCCCCCATGAAGGGATCCCCTATGACACTCACCACCACCACCAAGAATCTAGAGAGAGATTGAGAGAGCTCTGACTGAGAGCTCTTTCCCAGAGTTGCATTTGGTTGAAAGTAACATGGGGGACCTATTGTCCGGTTAGGCACATTGCCACCGAAAGCTGGTAGAGCGGAGAAGGGACCGGTAGCAGAGGGACGACCGGTTAGGCTTTATACCTTGGCCGCAAAGTCCCTTGGTTGTACGTTAATAGGTTCAACTACGTGTTCGTAGAATATTCTCTGTATTGTTGGGGTCCAAGGTGGGATCCGTGGCGGTGGCCGGGGTAGGAGCCGTGTCAGGTGCAAGGGACGGGTCGGGGGCGGAGGCGGCTCCACCAGTGGCTTCTTGCCTTCGGCCGCAAAATACGAACTAGGTTGTACGATGATGCATTCGCCTTCGAGTATGTAGTATCTGCTTATTTATGGTCGGGGTCGGGGTAGGAGCCGCAGCAGGGGTGGAGGCCGGGACTCCACCTATGGCTTCTTGCCCTTTTTGTCTCCCGGCATGGCGCCTAGGTCGTCTCCCTGCCTCCATGCAAATTTTCCCCTATCTGGAGGACCGGAGGAGTCGTTCATTGTGGCAGAGCGAGATGGCCGGGTGTCAACGAGGAAACAAGAAAACAAGAACACTGAGAGATGAAGGACATGAGAATGAACCGTCAAGTGGGAGGCTATCGAACGAAGCCTCCACCACGATCATCCCGTCGGAATTCGTGCCATCTGGCGAAGGAACCACGAGGTGGCCCCGGCTCCTCCGCCAGGTGGCACGAATTTCGACGGGATGATTGTGGCGGAGGCTCCGCTCGATAGCGTTTTTGTTTCTTGTTTCCTCGTTGACACCCGGTTATCTCGCTCCGCCACAATGGATGACTCCTCCGGTCCTCCATATAGTGGATAGTTTCCACAGCGGCGAGTAGATGACCTAGGCGCCGGGCCGGGAACCGACAAGGGCAAGAAGCCCTGGGTGGAATCCTGGCCTCCACCCCTGTTGTGGCTCCCTCCCCAGCCCCGGCCACAAACGAGTAGATACTATATACCCGAAGAGGAACGCTTCATCGTACAACCAATCTGGTATTTTGCGACCAAAGGCAAGAAGCCAATGGTGGAACCGCCTCCAACCCCACCCCGACCCCGCCACTGCCCCTGCCGACGCTCCAAACTCGGCCCCGGCCACGGCTCCCACCCTGGACCCTGCCAAAACCGAGAATATTCTACGAACACGTAGTCGAACCCATTAATGTACAACCAAGGTACTTTGCAGCCGTGGTACAAAGACTAAATGGCCGTCCATTTGCTGTCAGTCCCTCATCCGCTCCACCAGCTTCCGGCAGCAACGTGCCTAACCGGACAATGGGTCCCCCGCATTACTTTCCACCAAATGTAACTTCGGCTAGTCCCTCACGCCCGCCGCCACCACCCGTCAACCCATTTCTTCAAGGCAACAGCTGCTCCGCAATCAACATCATGTCGGATCGAAAGGGCCTACCCATTGTCCATCCGACCATCTCGGATCTTGAGAACCAACCCTCTGCGACCGGTTCCTCTTCCGCTACACCAGCTACCGGCGATACCGTGTATAACAGGACAATTGGTCCCTCGCGTTAGTTTCCACCAACTGTAACTCCGGCCAGTACCTCACGCCCGCCACCAGTAGGCACCCATTTCTTCCTAGTTTGCAAATTTGGAGCCCCATGCCTAAGGCTTCTCCATCGTGGATTGATCTTGGGGTGGGCCAAACAGGAATCTTCATTATTTGGAAAGGATTGACATGCTCGACAACGAGACGGCTTCCAATCATAATCGACCTTTTGCATAGAAAGAAGAACACCCACTTCTGATCGTGCTTCAACTTCATCTCGAAGAGCCTCCTCAACCTCCTCAACATTTGCATAGGTCATTTTTCCACTTGCCTTATGTGCAACAGTGGCTGGAGTGGGGGCATCCATCCCAAGCGAGGCACCTATAACGCTCCCCATCCTGCTGAGTGCATCGATCGACCAAAGTTTATCAGGGAGATTAGGAAAACAGATCCAGAGAGGGAAAGAAGATAGCATCACTCTACCGTATTGAATATCATTGGACAATTTTTTGAGAACAATAGGCCTTCTTTGAAAATGCCACGGTCCTCCCTCTATGATTCTGGAGCAATCATCTGCATTCCCGAATTTAAAAAGAAAAATCTCATTCTCCCGGTAGATTAATTCTAATCAACTGGTGGGGTGCCATAACCTCATAATAGTGGCCTTGAATAGGAGAAAATATGTTTTCTTGCCGAGGACAAAGCATACCAAGGTGTTTTTCCAATAGCTCTTCGTTTTTACAATTTCTGCACTAGAGCACACAACAACTTTCTTGCCTTCTATGATACTCGGTTCAATATATTTGAACTTTAACTCTTCATCCGAGAAACGATAGGCTGTAGTGGGCTGCCCCCAAACATTGCCGGGAGCATGAACATGAGAAGATATACCTGCAGTCCTCGGAAAATGCTCTCTACCTGAAGACTAGAGAACTTCCGGATAGGCCGACTGCACATGCCAACTTGTTGCCCCAATTTCTATAGCTTGACATACAGTTGGCATTGCTGCAAACACCTGATGTGCTTAATCTGCTGAGCTCAGAGCGGGGTTTGATGTACCCTCAAAATGCAGTGTTTACTATAGAACCAACAAAATCTCCTGTCTTGAGCCTCTAGCTGAGCCCGCTCCGCACCATCCTCTAGATCTTGAGCCCCATCACTAAGAGAAGAGAGAAGGGAGGAGCCCCCCATGAGGGGATCCCCTATGACACTCACCACCACCACCAAGAATCTAGAGAGAGATTGAGAGAGCTCTGACTGAGAGCTCTTTCCCAGAGTTGCATTTGGCTGAAAGTAACATGGGGGACCTATTGTCCGGTTAGGCACAGTGCCACCGAAAGCTGGTAGAGCGGAGAAGGGACCGGTAGCAGAGGGACGACCGGTTAGGCTTTATACCCTGGCCGCAAAGTCCCTTGGTTCTACGTTAATAGGTTCAACTACGTGTTCGTAGAATATTCTCTGTATTAGTGGGGTCCAAGGTGGGATCCGTGGCGGGGGCCGGGGTAGGAGCCGTGTCGGGTGCAAGGGCCGGGTCGAGGGCGGAGGCGGCTCCACCAGTGGCTTCTTGCCTTCGACCGCAAAATACGAACTGGGTTGTACGATGAAGGATTCGCCTTCGAGTATGTAGTATCTGCTCATTTATGGTCGGGGTCGGGGTAGGAGCCGCAGCAGGGGTGGAGGCCGGGACTCCACCTGTGGCTTCTTGCCCTTTTTGTCTCCCGGCCTGGTGCCTAGGTCATCTCCATGCCTCCGTGCAAATTTTCCCCTATCTGGAGGACCGGAGGAGTCATTCATTGTGGCAGAGCGAGATGGCCGGGTGTCGACGAAGAAACAAGAAAACAAGAACACTGAGAGATAAAGGACATGAGAATAAACCGTCAAGTGGGAGGCTATCGAACGAAGCCTCTGCCACGATCATCCCGTCGGAATTCGTGCCATTTGGCGAAGGAACCACGAGGTGGCCCCGGCTCCTCCGCCAGGTGGCACGAATTTCGACGGGATGATTGTGGCGGAGGCTCCGCTCGATAGCCTCCCACCTGACGGTTGCATTCTCACGCCCTTCATCTCTTAGCGTTCTTGTTTCTTGTTTCCTCGTTGACACCCGACTATCTCGCTCCGCCACAATGGATGACTCCTCCGGTCCTCCAGATAGGGGACAGTTTCCACAGCGGCAAGTAGATGACCTAGGCGCCGGGCCGGGAGACGACAAGGGCAAGAAGCCCTGGGTGGAATCCTGGCCTCCACCCCTGTTGTGGCTCCTACCCCGGCCCCGGCCACAAACGAGTAGATACTATATACCCCAAGAGGAACGCTTCATCGTACAACCAAGCTGGTATTTTGCGACCAAAGGCAAGAAGCCAATGGTGGAGCCGCCTCCAACCCCACCCCGACCCCGCCACTGCCCCTGCCGACGCTCCAACCTCGGCCCCGGCCACGGCTCCCACCCTGGACCCTGCCACAACCGAGAATACTCTACGAACACGTAGTCGAACCCATTAACGCACAACCAAGGTACTTTGCGGCCGTGGCACAAAGAATAAATGGCCGTTCATTTGCTGTCAGACCCTCATCCGCTCCACCAGCTTCCGGCGGCAACGTGCCTAACCGGACAATGGGTCCCCCGCGTTACTTTCCACCAAATGTAACTCCGGATAGTCCCTCACGCCCGCCACCACCACCCGTCAACCCATTTCTTCAAGGCAACAGATGCTCCGCAATCAACATCATGTCGGATCGAAAGGGCCTACCCATTGTCCATCCGACCATCTCGGATCTTGTGAACCAACCCTCTGCGACCGGTCCCTCTTTCGCTGCACCAGCTACCGGCGATACCGTGTATAACAGGACAATTGGTCCCTCGCGTTAGTTTCCGCCAACTGTAACTCGGGCCAGTACCTCACGCCCGCCACCAGTAGGCACCCATTTCCTCCTAGTTTGCAAATTTGGAGCCCCATGCCTAAGGCTTCTCCATCGTGGATCGATCTTGGGGTGGGCCAAACAGGAATCTTCATTATTTGGAAAGGATTGACATGCTCGACAACGAGACGGCTTCCAATCATAATCGACCTTTTGCATAGAAAGAAGAACACCAACTTCTGATCGTGCTTCAACTTCATCTCGAAGAGCCTCCTCAGCCTCCTCAACATTTGCATAGGTCATTCTTCCACTTGCCTTATGTGCAACAGTGGCTGGAGTGGGGGCATCCATCCCAAGCGAGGTACCTATAACGCTCCCCATCCTGCTGAGTGCATTGATCGACCAAAGTTTATCAGGGAGATTAGGAAAACAGATCCAGAGAAGGAAAGAAGATAGTATCTCTCTACCGTATTGAATATCATTGGACAATTTTTTGAGAACAATAGGCCTTCTTTGAAAATGCCACGGTTCTCCCTCTATGATTCTGGAGCAATCATCTGCATTCCCGATTTTAAAAAGAAAAATCTCATTCTCCCGGTAGATTAATTCTAATCAACTGGTGGGGTGCCATAACCTCATAATAGTGGCATTGAATAGGAGAAAATATGTTTTCTTGCCGAGGACAAAGCATACCAAGGTGTTTTTCCAATAGCTCTTCGTTTTTACAATTTCTGCACTAAAGCACACAACCACTTTCTTGCCTTCTATGATACTCGGTTCAATATATTTGAACTTTAACTCTTCATCCGAGAGACGATAGGCTGTAGTGGGCTGCCCCCAAACATTGTCGGGAGCATGAACATGAGAAGATATACCTGCAGTCCTCGGAAAATGCTCACTACCTGACGACTAGAGAACTTCCGGATAGGCCGACTGCACATGCCAACTTGTTGCCCAATTTCTGTAGCTTGACATACAGTTGGCATTGCTGCAAACACCTGATGTGCTTAATCTGCTGAGCTCAGAGCGGGGTTTGATGTACCCTCAAAATGCATAGTGTTTACTATAGAACCAACAAAATCTGCTGTCTTGAGACTCTAGCTGAGCCCGCTCCTCATCATCCTCTAGATCTTGAGCCCCATCACTAAGAGAAGGGAGGAGCCCCCCATGAGGGGATCCCCTATGACACTCACCACCACCACCAAGAATCTAGAGAGAGATTGAGAGAGCTCTGACTGAGAGCTCTTTCCCAGAGTTGCATTTGGCTGAAAGGAACATGGGGGACCTATTGTCCGGTTAGGCACATTGCCACCGAAAGCTGGTAGAGCGGAGAAGGGACCGGTAGCAGAGGGACGACCGGTTAGGCTTTATTCCTTGGCCGCAAAGTTCCTTGGTTGTACGTTAATAGGTTCAACTACGTGTTCGTAGAATATTCTCTGTATTGGTGGGGTCCAAGGTGGGATCCGTGGCGGGGGCCGGGGTAGGAACCGTGTCGGGTGCAAGGGCCAGGTCGGGGGCGGAGGCGGCTCCACCAGTGGCTTCTTGCCTTCGGCCGCAAAATACGTACTGGGTTGTACGATGAAGCATTCGCCTTCGAGTATGTAGTATCTGCTTATTTATGGTCGGGGTCGGGGTAGGAGCCGCAGCAGGGGTGGAGGCCGGGACTCCACCTGTGGCTTCTTGCCCTTTTTGTCTCCCGGCCTGGCGCCTAGGTCGTCTTCATGCCTCCGTGCAATTTTTCCCCTATCTGGAGGACCGGAGGAGTCGTTCATTGTGGCAGAGCGAGATGGCCGGGTGTCGACGAGGAAACAAGAAAACAAGAACACTGAGAGATGAAGGACATGAGAATGAACCGTCAAGTGGGAGGCTATCGAACGAAGCCTCCGCCACGATCATCCCGTCGGAATTCGTGCCATCTGGCGAAGGAAGCACAAGGTGGCCCCGGCTCCTCCGCCAGGTGGCACGAATTTCGACGGGATGATTGTGGCGGAGGCTCCGCTCGATAGCCTCCCACCTGACGGTTGCATTCTCATGTCCTTCATCTCTTAGCGTTCTTGTTTCTTGTTTCCTCGTTGACACCCGGCTATCTCGCTCCGCCACAATGGATGACTCCTCCGGTCCTCCAGATAGGGGACAGTTTCCACAGTGGCGAGTAGATGACCTAGGCGCCAGGCTGGGAGACGACAAGGGCAAGAAGTCCTGGGTGGAATCCTGGCCTCCACCCCTGTTATGGCTCCCACCCCGGCCCCGGCCACAAACGAGTAGATACTATATACCCGAAGAGGAATGCTTCATCGTACAACCAAGCTGGTATTTTGCGACCAAAGGCAAGAAGCCAATGGTGGAGCCGCCTCCAACCCCACCCCGACCCCGCCACTGCCCCTGCTGACGCTCCAACCTTGGCCCCGGCCACGGCTCCCACCCTGGACCCTGCCACAACCGAGAATATTCTACGAACACGTAGTCGAACCCATTAACGTACAACCAAGGTACTTTGCGGTCGTGGCACAAAGACTAAATGGCCGTCCATTTGCTGTCAGTCCCTCATCCGCTCCACCAGCTTCTGGCGGCAACGTGCCTAACCGGACAATGGGTCCCCCACATTACTTTCCACCAAATGTAACTCCGGCTAGTCCCTCACGCCCGCCACCACCACCCGTCAACCCATTTCTTCAAGGCAACAGCTGCTCCGCAATCAACATCATGTCGGATCGAAAGGGCCTACCCATTGTCCATCCGACCATCTCGGATCTTGTGAACCAACCCTCTGCGACCGGTCCCTCTTCCGCTGCACCAGCTACCGGCGATACCGTGTATAACAGGACAATTGGTCCCTCACGTTAGTTTCCACCAACTGTAACTCCGGCCAGTACCTCACGCCCGCCACCAGTAGGTACCCATTTCTTCCTAGTTTGTAAATTTGGAGCCCCATGCCTAAGGCTCAACTCCGACAAGTCCCTCAAGCCAGCCACCACCACCCTTCAACCCATTTCTTTAAGGCTATAGTAGCTTCGCAGTCAACACCATATCGGATCCGAAGGGCCTACCGATTGTCCATCTGGCCATCCCGGCTCTTGTAAACCATCCCTCCTTGGCCGGTCCCTCCTCTACTTCACCAGCTTCTGGTAGCAACATGCATTACCGGACAATGGGTCCACTGTAGTACTTTCCGCCAACTGCAACTCCGGCCAGTACCTCATGCCCACTACTATCTCTCTTCTTTCAAGAATCAAACCCTTTTCTTTAAGGCTACAGCAGCCCCGCAGTAAACACCATGACGGATCCGAAGGGCCCTGCCAATTTTTCATCCGGCCATCCCAGATCTTGGGAACCGTCTCTCCACGGCCGGTCCCTCCTTCATTGTACTAGCTTCCGGTGGCATCGTGCATAACCGGACAATGGGTTCCCCACGTTAATTACTTTCTGCCAACTGTAACTCCGGTCAGTCCCTCCTCTGCTACACCAGCTTCTAGTGGAAATGCGACTAACCGGACAATGGGTCCCCCGCGTTACCTTCCGCCAACTGCAACTTTGATCGGTCCCTTACGCCCGCCACCACCTCCCTTCTATCAAGAACCGTACACTTTTTCTAAAGGTTACTGCATCCCCGCAGTCAAAACCATGCCGGATATGAAGGGCCCTTTCTTGCCCATTGATACAAGTTTTTTCCCGACCGTCTGGCCATCAGTCGTGTTCTCATCGCCCCATATGCCTCCGCGACCGCAAGCATCAGCCTCGGCTTCTTCAACACAAGACGACCAATTGTTTCAGTATTTCTCGGAGGATAATATCTTTCAGGGTGCTATTTCTCAGAAGATAATATCGAATCTCATGAAATGTCATCTCTCGGAGAACATCGAGTCTTAACTTGCCCTAAGACCTTTATCAGTTATGCTAATATTGTTATGCTCATTATGATCTAGCATAGACTTCTATAACCGAAGCCCCTATCATACGATCAAGATCATAAATCTAACCACTAGTCTTAGGGTTCTTAAGAAAGAACACTACAACCAAAGGCTCATTTGACTACCAGCCAGACCTACAAGTCTATATATCAACCCAACTAGTCTAGTGCATCCGTGTCTCTTATTTCCCTAATCTAGGGCTAGAATAATAACTCACACTATCAGAACATTTAACTACTAGACTTAGGGTACTTGAAAGAGACTACCACCATCCAAAAACACATCCCCAAATTGGTCAAGATTTTGCACGAGTCAACCACACCAACCAAACCAGTCCGGTACTACCATATCAATCTTAACTCCACGCCAGAGATGATATAACGAGTTAGACGATGATTGTGGTATCATTTTTCCCCTAAACTAGGGCTAATCTTATAATAACAATCATGCTCTGGATTATCCAAACGATGGCTAGGAAGTAACCCTAACTCCTATTGCCAAGCTAACAGTCTGATCTTAGTCAAAACCAAACCCTAAATGGTTAAACGCCACTAGTATTAGGGTATTTGAAAGAGACTACCACCACCCAAAGACTCATCTCCCAATTGGTTAGGATTGTACACGAGTCAACCATGCCAACCAAAATGGTCTGGCACTACCATGTCAATCTCAACATCACGCCAAAGGCGAGATTACGAGTTAGTCGACGATTATAGTGTCACTATTCCCCTAAACTAGAGCTAAAAACACAAAACACATATCTATTTGTCTGTATAACCAACAAAAAGAGTAGGGGATGACCCTACGTCTAAGTCACTCATAAGAGCCTAAGCATAATATATTTCTAGTTTTATTTAGTAGATTTTGTCCTAGCTTGCGGTAATGGGATCACCAATTGCGTGCGATATAGGTTTATATATATTCGCACGCGGCCATCGCCTCGCTTTCTGCATGCTTACTTAGAACCTTCTACTTTACAAGCAACCCGTGATAGATTCTACCCTAGCATGTGGCGACGGGATCATCAATTGCGTGTGATATAGGTTTATACCTGTCCATACGCAGTCATCACATCGCTTTTCGCATGTTTAGCTAGGATCCACTATGTTACAAATAACTCATACCCTACTAGCATAAATCATAGACTAAAGACCAATACCAGACCCGCAGGTCTGGTCATCCTCTGTGGCATAGCCACTCGAGGATAATTGAATCATATATACAATATAATACCTAATTTATTGCTTACCTAAATATGCAAATACCTTTAGTGGCTAGATGACGTGTCCTCCCAACCAAGTCCGGACAGGAGACACGCCCCCTAACTACACCAGGTACTGCTCTAAACTCGCTAAGAAACTTCTATTCTACTTAACCATCTAATCACCTCCTAATATATCTACATAACCATATATAATACTTTATATTAAAAATCCCTAACCTTACTATTTGATCGTGCATCGTCGTCAGTGAGCAGGAGGGGCATCCCCCTAACCCGACAGGGACAGGGGACATGGCTCCTACCGCACGATAGCAATATCGTCATCACGTCAGGGTTTCCTATCTCACATGCACTATCTAACTATCCTAATTGCTTACATGTCTGCACAACGTCGTTGATGAGCAAGGGAGACACTCCCCCAACTAAACAAGCATAGGGAATACGACTCGTACAGTATGATAACGGTACAAAGCTTATACAAGGCTTTTTCCTATACTACTCTTAATTAGGCATTTCTAAATCACCTGTGTTGCCAAGTATCGTCATCAGTGAGCAAGAGTGGCATCCCCCTAACCCAATAGGGATAAGGTACACGACTCCTACAGCACAACAACGATACTGTAGGCACACCCAGCTTTACTTATCCTAATGTATGACTCCTCTGCCGTAACCTAACGATGACATAATACGTCGCTCCCAGGGAGAAGTCAACACGATATCATTCAACATAAACTCGGTAGAGGATAATCCTCTACACACTGTAAAGTTACCTCTATCTTAATTATTCATCTTATAAGAATAAAGTCCTTAAAAGACTAAACACCTCTAGTCTAGGGTAACCACAAGGAACCACCACCATTCAAATGATTCGCCCCTGTCCAAATCACTACAAGGGCCTCCTGAAGCAAATACACTAACCGTACAAGTCCAAGATAACCAAGTCCCCCGTCTTACCACGCTACAAGCGATGATATGAGTTAGACTTAACTAGAACAATTTGTTGTCATTGCTTTCCCTAGCTAGAGCTAACACCCGGATGACCTATAAAGGCATCCAAGGTATTCTAAATGATGGATAGAAACTAACCCTAACTATGGTAAACATGGATAGTCCATGGAGTTGGCGCAATATAAACTGGAAAAACGTGCAGAGCTTTCGCCCCCTTTCCAGCATATTAAAATATTCCCCGGCCTGGAGGCAGTCATTCCTGGACTGTGGTCAAGCCACACATATCCTTAAACCTACAGGTGCCACACTCTTCAAATAGAGTGGGATAATGCCTTTAGATAGGCCAGGGGCTTTAACTCAATACTTGGAGGAAAAACGGGTAGAGCTTCGGCCTTATTTTTCCGGATATTATTACGGTTCCCGGCCCGAAGGTCGGTCATCGGCTACAGTCAAGTAGCAGCTGTCCTTAGAATCTACAGGGTTTCCTTATGTTAGATTACGTGGTTGGTTCAACTGTCGCGAACGATGATTTGACTACCTACTCTAACGTTTACGGTTTCAAACCTTAATTCTCTCCTAGCCCGAACAGCCTATTTCATCGTTCTAACTAGTCCCCTACTATATTAAATTGACTATGCATGACTCAGGCAAATAATATATTTTTTTTATTTTTTATTTTCAAATTTAATTAATTATTTATTTAAATAATAAATTAAATAAGTATTTATTTATTTAACTTATTTAATAAAAAATTTATTTTATTAATTATTTATTTAAATAAGTTCATTATGATGTCATAATGGTGTTATTAAATTATTTATTTAATTTATTTTAATACAGTTATTATACGGACTGAATACGGTATAATACATGTTTTATACGAGTAAAATAAGTATATAAATACGTTGTATTATATGCATCTTCGTACTGTACTATTCCCGAACAAGTATGGATGATGTCATAAAGTTTATTTAATTGATTTATTTATGATGAAATCATTATGGAGTCATAAATAGGTTTATTTAGGTTATTTAGCAAACATATTTCATTTCGATGTCATTATAATGCTATTTACCTGTTTACCAAAATATGTCATGATGATGTCATTTATTCTTTTACTTAATTAATGCATAAATAAGTTAGGATGAAATGATTTAGATTTTTCATATCAAAAACCACCATTTGTGTGGATTTTATCTCGAAATTTCAAAAATCTCAAGAATACGACTCATTCAAAAGTACGAGATTTGGAGAAGCAAATATCTCCGAATCGAATTTAGCAAAGTATGAGATTTAGTGCTAACATGCTAATGAAGGTGCTCATGGCCTCAAATTTCATTTTTAAGCATAGGCTAGTTCAAAAATGATGAACACTAACTAGCATGCTTTTTAATTAAAAGAATGGATTTAAATCTAAAACTCATGGATGAAATCACCTAAAATTTGATCTAAACTATCATGGTACCCTAAACCAATCTATTGTAGCTTACCTTTTATAGATTTAGGGAGTTCCTCAAAGCATTGGCCCACCTCTTCTTCCCTTCTTCTTCTTCTTCTCCTTCTTTTCCTTCTTTTTTTTCTTGCTTTTGCCAAGCAAAACTAATAACCAACCATGGGATTTTTGGAAGCTCAAAGGGGCTGGTTTTTGATGTTCATGGGACTCCTAGGGACTGATCTTGGTTGCTAAGGGAGTGGGAATTTCGTGGCTTTAATGAAAGGGTGAAGGGATAAAGGAGAAAGGTAAAAACAAAGGAATTAAACCCCTTTTCTAATGGTTGTCAACATCTTATTGGCCATAGCTTGCCTCCCCATGTGAGAAGCACATGGGAGGGGTGGGTATGACCTCATGTGGGCCCCACCTTGATCTTATCCATGTTTCATTAAGTTTGGATTATGTTTGATTAGGTTTTTAGGGTATAAATTAGGCTAGTTTAGGATTTAATTAACCTAGTTTAGTACTTAACTTAGGTTAGTTCCTAACTAGTTTTACTAATTATTTTCACATGGCATGCACATGGGTGTTATGTCATATGAGCCCCACAAGATTTGTTATGAGATGGCTTAGGGTTTGATTAGTGTTAAGCACGATTAGAGAGGCTAAAACCCTATTGGGACCCGGTTTAAGGCTAACTAATCCTAGGATTAGGCTTTAGCATTAAAAATCCAAAAATATATATATAATCCCCAAAACACCTATTTTTTATTACATTTAGATCCAAAATATATTTTTACAATTTTGCGATAAAGTCTTTTTCAAAAATAATGATTTTACCCTTTGTGTGCGAAAGGAGCCCGGTTTCTCTTTACGCGAGCCCAGATCCAAGACAAAGTGAAAACGCACCTAGGGAGAATGTTTCCTACCCCTGAGGTGATGCTAAAGTATTCCTAAAAGACTCATCTAAGTTTCGGAGTTAGGGCTTAGCAGCCCTGATCGGACGAAAAGTCCATATTTTATTGTACGCAGTCCCTGCACACCATCTCCCAGACTTAACCCCTATACACTTACATTCCCATAAGCACCTCAGGATAGTCTTGCACATGCCACATAACACTCTACTAACTTTTTATAGAAGAAAATAATATTTTTATCCTATTTTATTATAGGAAAAAACCAAGTCTTTACACCAGGGGGGCGAGGGGGTGCGCCGGAGGGGAGGTCGGTGTGCGCCGAAGGGGAGGCTGGGGGGGCAAGGGGGATCGAAATCGGGGGGGTTGGGGGGGGGGGGGGGAGAGGGTGGGGATTTTATAGAGAACAGATCGAGAAAGTAAAAGGGGGATCAGTTACTGGTTTTAATAGCTGGGATTATTACCGAAGGGCATTAAATATTTGTCAGTAAAAATAATACAAATATTATAGTATATAATAATTTATAATACCGACATAAATATTTATTTTCGTCGGTAATGTATATTTTTTATCGACGGACGTAATATATTCCGTCAGTAAATATATATTACCAACGGATAATAAATTGTTGTCCGTAATAAAATGTAAAAAATTATTAAAATATCAAAGTTATAGTAGTACCGACGAAAATTATTATTATCGTCGGTAAAATGTATATTATTACCGACAGTAATAAAATATTCCGTCGGCAATAAACCTCTTTCTTGTAGTGTGTTGGAGGGAGACCGTACGACGGTCGTGATCTCCCCCCGCAGAGGCTGAGTGCTTTCACAATACATTCAGTTATTAGAGGCCAAAAACATTCCAAAGGCCGAATAATATTTAGATTAATTCAACATCTATGGTCAAATACACAAAAGTTGCATTTGGTCTGAAATGATCGAGTGTTCAGATTATGATGATGAGGAGGGGGGGCAGGAGGGGGAAGAGGAGGAAGAGGAGGAATAAGAAGAGAAAAGGAGGAGGAGAAGGTGGAAGAAGACAGGGAGTTGTCCTTTGGAATAATCAGTGTTTGGCTGTTGGCTGTAGATGGGAGTTGTGAGAGCTAAAACCGTCAAATGTGGGCTGTAGATAGCCCCACCCTCCCCACTTGTCAAATTGACTTGGCACAATATATCCAATTGAGTGCTGCTCAACTATCTTGTCATATTGGAGAGGTTCCATGTTCGACTCTCGGTATGGACACCGTGGAGCAAAACTTTTTCTCAAGACCGTTGTGTCTTGTTTGCGCATGTGAATCCATGCCATTGATGTCATGTTCACGGAATTATGAAAATAATAAACAGCAGCTACTTATTGCCTCCTCCGTTTCGATTTCCGGACATCATTGAGCCCTTGCTCTAGCGTAATGTCCTCTGACCACCTAGCCGGTCCAGCCAAAAAAAAAAATTCGTTAACTCACAGCAAAGAGGCCTTCTCCACTCGTTCAAATGGGGGACCAACCATACTGTTAAGGTTGGCCCCACCTGCCATCTTAACTGTTATTTAGATTTTTTACACTGTGATCCTGCCGTCAAAATGAATTACATCTGGGTCTCAGGAGCGGGTGAGATTTAGTCACGTCATCCTTTCTAACTTTGCGCATGCATGCTAAGGATAGTGCAGCGTGTATGCAGGTCTTTGCCCATCCAGCGTGTGGGCATAACGTTCCCACTATAAAAGAAGCTTGGTGATTTGTTTTCGGTTGCATTCTCGCTTCCTTCATCTCTTAGCGTTCTTGCTTCTTGTTTCCTTGTCGACACCCGGCCATCTTGCTTTGCCACAATGGACGACTCCTCGGGTCCTCCAGATAGGCCTCCGGTCCTCTAGATAGGGGACAGTTTCCACAGCAGCGGGGAGACGACCTAGGCGCCGGGCCTGGAGACGACAAGGGCAAAAAGCTTGCAAATCCAGTCTCCCACATGGGCTACACCGCACGGCCATTCTCGGATCCTCGACCTCCGCCCGTGTCTCCTCTACGCGAAACTCACGGTTGGAGACGGCAGCGTGTTCCTTACACCTGGCCAGGTGGTGTCCTGATTCCATCCACCACCACTAAAAAAAAAGAGGCAAGGTGTATGCATGCCAAAACCCTCTCTCTCTCTTAGAATTTATGCCCACACTATAGTGAATCCCTAGCTCCGCCACTGAAGGGACCCCTTATGCCTCTTAGTGATGGGGCTCAAGATCTAGAGGATGGTGCGGAGCGGGCTCAGCTAGAGGCTCAAGACAGCAGATTTTGTTGGTTCTGTAGTAAACACTATACATTTTGAGGGTACATCAAACCCCGCTCTGAGCTTAGCAGATTAAGCACATCAGGTGTTTGCAGCAATGCCAACTGTATGTCAAGCTATAGAAATTGGGGCAACAAGTTGGCATGTGCAGTCGGCCTATCCGGAGGTTCTCTAGTCTTCAGGTAGAGAGCATTTTCCGAGGACTGCAGGTATATCTTCTCATGTTCATGCTCCCGGCAATGTTTGGGGGCAGCCCACTACAGCCTATCGTCTCTCGGATGAAGAGTTAAAGTTCAAATATATTGAACCGAGTATCATAGAAGGCAAGAAAGTGGTTGTGTGCTCTAGTGCAGAAATTGTAAAAACGAAGAGCTATTGGAAAAACACCTTGGTATGCTTTGTCCTCGGCAAGAAAACATATTTTCTCCTATTCAAGGCCACTATTATGAGGTTATGGCACCCCACCAGTTGATTAAAATTAATCTACCGGGAGACTGAGATTTTTCTTTTTAAATTCGGGAATGCAGATGATTGCTCCAGAATCATAGAGGGAGGACCGTGGCATTTTCAAAGAAGGCCTATTGTTCTCAAAAAATTGTCCAATGATATTCAATACGGTAGAGAGATGCTATCTTCTTTCCCTCTCTGGATCTGTTTTCCTAATCTCCCTGATAAACTTTGGTCGATCGATGCACTCAGCAGGATGGGGAGCGTTATAGGTACCTCGCTTGGGATGGATGCCCCCACTCCAGCTGCTGTTGCACATAAGGCAAGTGGAAGAATGACCTATGCAAATGTTGAGGAGGCTGAGGAGGCTCTTCGAGATGAAGTTGAAGCACGATCAGAAGTGGGTGTTCTTCTTTCTATGCAAAAGGTCGATTATGATTGGAAGCCGTCTCGTTTTCAAGCATGTCAATCCTTTCCAAAACGAGGGGGACCCATTGTCCGGTTAGGCACGTTGCCGCCGGAAGCTGGTGGAGCGGAGGAGGGATCTGCAGCAGAGAGACGGTCGGTTAGTCGTTGTACCACGTGCATGGCCGTAACGTCCCTTGGTTGTACGTTAATGGGTTCAGCTATGTGTTCGTAGAATATTCTTGGTTGTGCTGGGGTCCAGGGTGGGAGCCGTGGTGGTGGCCGGCGTGGGAGCCTTGGCGGGGGGAGTGGCAGGGTCGGGGGCGGAGGCGTCTCCACCAGTGGCTTCTTGCCTTCGACCACAAAGTATCAGCTGGGTTCTACGATGAAGCGTTCATCTTCGGGTATGTAGTATCTACTCGTTTGTGGCCGGGGCCGAGGTGGGAGCCGCAGTAGGGGTGGTGGTCGGGATTCCTCCCAGGGCTTCTTGCCCTTGTCGTCTCCCGCCCCGGCACCTAGGTCATCTCCCCACTGCCATGGAAACTGTCCTATATCCGTAGGACCGGAGGAGTCGTCCATTGTGGTGGAGCGAGATGGACGGGTGTCGATGAGGAAACAAGAAAGAAGAACGTTGAAAGATGAATACCGTGAGAATGCAACCATCAGGTGGGAGACTATCGAGCAGAGCCTCTGCCACAATCATCCCGTCGGAGTTCGTGTAACCTGGCGAAGGAGCCGAGGCCGCCTCATGAGTAGTGCCTGAGAGCGCCAGATGGTATTCTGGGGATATCATTTGGGTTATAGTGCACGGAGTTAGAAGGAGTAACAACACCCTGAAAAATATTATCCCTCGAGAAATACCAAAACAATTGGTCGTCTTGTGTTGAAGAAGTCGCATCTGATGCTTGCGGTCATGGAGGCATATGGGGCGGCGAGAACATGGCTGATGGCCGGACGGTCGGGAAAGAACTTGTATCAATGGACAAGAAAAGGTATTCGGTATCCGGCATGGTTTTGACTGTGGGGCTGCAATAACCTTTAAGAAAAGTGTACGGTTCTTGATAGAAGTGAGGTGGTGGCAGGCGTGAGGGACCGGCCGGAGTTGCAGTTGGCGGAAGACAACGCGGGGGACCCATTGTCCGGTTAGTCATATTTTCGCCGGAAGCTGGTGGAGCAGAAGAGGGACTAATCAGAGTTACAGTTGGCGGAAAGTAACGCTGGGGACCCATTGTCCGGTTAGGCACGTTGCTGTCGGAAGCTGGTGGCGGGCATGAGGGACTGACTAGAGTTGCAGTTGGCGGAATGTAACGCAGGGGACCCATTGTCCGGTTAGGCATGTTACTGTCGGAAACTGGTGGAGCGGAGGAGGTACTGGCAGGAGTTGCAGTTGGCGAAAAATAACGCAGGGGACCCATTGTCCGGTTATGCACGGTGCCATCGGAAGCTGGTACAGCAGAGGAGGGATCAACCGCTAAGGGATGGTTCCCAAGATCCAAGATGGCCGGATGGAAAATGGACAGGGCCCTTTGGATCCGGCATGGTGTTGACTGCGGGTCTGTTGTAGCTTTGAAGAAAAGGGTTTGGTTCTTGAAAGAAGAGAGCTGGTGGTGGGCATGTGGTATTAGCCGGAGTTGCTGTTGGCGGAAAGTAACATGGGGGACCCATTATCTGGTTATACACGGTGCTGCCGGAATCTGATGCAGTGAAGCAAGGATCGGTCACGGAGGGATGGTTCACAAGATCCGTGATGGCCAGATGGACAATGGGCAGGCCCGTCGGATCTGGTATGGTGTTGACTGCGGAGCTGTTGTCGCCTTGAAGAAATGGGTTGAAGGGTGGCGGTGGCGGGCGTGAGGGACTGACCGGAGTTGCATTTTTTTTTAGGCATGAAAAAAGAATTATTAAAGAAAAACAAAATCAATTACAGACCCCAGCTAACTCGGGGTGAGTAAGTAGAACACTAGACCAAATAGGGTCACACGCCAGCACCTATACCCTACTGAGGAAGATACCCATACACATACATAATTGAGCTACAAGTCTCACCCCTACCGGGTAGCAAACCGACATGGTATCTACCCGTATCCCAACCTGCAAAGCAAGGCCAAAAGGGACCAAAGAACCAACGATAGGGTCAACTAGCCCCCTTACTCCTCGTGACTATGTCAGAAGTAGCCTTTGGCCATGACTCCTTGGCACGGGAAGGTGCCTCAAGAGCTGGATTCGGCTGAGTAAGTAAGAGAGGGCAGTTGGCTAGATGAGGAGGCAATTTCTTGAACTGTGCATAAGGGTCCGGGGCCTGAGGATCACCCGCATCCTCTGAATGCTTAAGACCCAGAAAGTCCATTGCTTCCACAGACTGCTCTACAAGAAAAGAAGAAGCACGCTCAAGGCTAGAAATACACAAATGAGAATTAGAGCTCTTAACCTTCGTCTTCCTTGCCGAGGATCTCTTCATGGTAGCCCCCCGTTCTCTAGCAAGAGCTAGCACTATCGGTCGCCCATCACTAGCTGCTACCACATACTGATCGCGTATCGTCAGCCCCAGCTTGCGTAACATCACCCACTACACATATTTGTGTAACATCAACTGCAACCTTTGTAACATCAGCAGCAGGTCCAGCTATAGGTTGCGTAACATCATCTTACTAGCAGCTCGCGAAACAGCATCATTTGCAATGCCCCCAGCTTGCGTAACACCTACGTGCACTGCATCAGTAGTAACAACATCTCCTGGTAGCATAACACCATTAATGGAGTGCCACCAGAAGGCATAACATCAGCAATTGTAACCTCAATTCCTGCAGCATCAGTTATGCCAAAAGCCCCCTCGTCAACAGCTCCACTAGCTTGCATAATGCTGGCTGTTGCAACACTAACTTCACATTGAATATCATGTGATGCTCCCTGCCACTACATGAACTGCAGTGGTAACTACTTGTGTAACCTCCCTATCATCAGCAACAGCTATAAGCGTAACATCAACAGCTCCACCCATTTCTTCCCCCTGATTTGCCAACATGGCAAAACGAGATCCACTACCTTGGTCGGAATCTCTGAAAGGCATATGACCTTTACCTCGTTTCTTATAAGCTACATCAATCCAAGGATTGTCAGTTGATTGCACCAATGGAGTAGGAACAGGAGCCCCACCAACAGAATCAACTTCACCATGCCACGAAGTATTCCCAATAGGCACCCATTTCTTCCTAGTTTGCAAATTTGGAGCCCCATGCCTAAGGCTTCTCCATCGTGGATTGATCTTGGGGTGGGCCAAACAGGAATCTTCATTATTTGGAAAGGATTGACATGCTCGACAACGAGACGACTTCCAATCATAATCGACCTTTTGCATAGAAAGAAGAACACCCACTTCTGATCGTGCTTCAACTTCATCTCGAAGAGCCTCCTCAGCCTCCTCAACATTTGCATAGGTCATTCTTCCACTTGCCTTATGTGCAATAGTGGCTGGAGTGGGGGCATCCATCCCAAACGAGGTACCTATAACGCTTCCTATCCTGCTGAGTGCATCGATCGACCAAAGTTTATCAGGGAGATTAGGAAAACAGATCCAGAGAGGGAAAGAAGATAGCATCTCTCTACCGTATTGAATATCATTGGACAATTTTTTGAGAACAATAGGCCTTCTTTGAAAATGCCACGGTCCTCCCTCTATGATTCTGGAGCAATCATCTGCATTCCCGAATTTAAAAAGAAAAATCTCATTCTCCCGGTAGATTAATTCTAATCAACTGGTGGGGTGCCATAACCTCATAATAGTGGCCTTGAATAGGAGAAAATATGTTTTCTTGCCGAGGACAAAGCATACCAAGGTGTTTTTCCAATAGCTCTTCGTTTTTATAATTTCTGCAATAGAGCACACAACCACTTTCTTGCCTTCTATGATACTCGGTTCAATATATTTGAACTTTAACTCTTCATCCGAGAGACGATAGGCTGTAGTGGGCTGCCCCCAAACATTGCCGGGAGCATGAACATGAGAAGATATACCTGCAGTCCTCGGAAAATGCTCTCTACCTGAAGACTAGAGAACTTCTGGATAGGCCGACTGCACATGCCAACTTGTTGCCCCAATTTCTATAGCTTGACATACAGTTGGCATTGCTGCAAACACCTGATGTGCTTAATCTGCTGAGCTCAGAGCGGGGTTTGATGTACCCTCAAAATGCATAGTGTTTACTATAGAACCAACAAAATCTGATGTCTTGAGCCTCTAGCTGAGCCCGCTCCGCACCATCCTCTAGATCTTGAGCCCCATCACTAAGAGAAGAGAGAAGGGAGGAGCCCCCCATGAGGGGATCCCCTATGACATTCACCACCACCACCAAGAATCTAGAGAGAGATTGAGAGAGCTCTGACTGAGAGCTCTTTCCTAGAGTTGCATTTGGCTGAAAGTAACATGGGGGACCTATTGTCCGGTTAGGCATATTGCCACCGAAAGCTGGTAGAGCGGAGAAGGGACTGGTAGCAGAGGGACGACCGGTTAGGCTTTATACCTTGGCCGCAAAGTCCCTTGGTTGTACGTTAATAGGTTCAACCACGTGTTCGTAGAATATTCTCTGTATTGGTGGGGTCCAAGGTGGGATCCGTGGCGGGGGACGGGGTAGGAGCCGTGTCGGGTGCAAGGGCCGGGTCGGGGGCGGAGGCGGCTCCACCAGTGGCTTCTTGCCTTCGGCCGCAAAATACGAACTGGGTTGTACGATGAAGCATTCGCCTTCGAGTATGTAGTATCTGCTTATTTATGGTCGGGGTCGGGGTAGGAGCCACAGCAGGGGTGGAGGCCGGGACCCACCTATGGCTTCTTGCCCTTTTTGTCTCCCGGCCTGGCGCCTAGGTCGTCTCCCTGCCTCCGTGCAAATTTTCCCCTATCTGGAGGACCGGAGGAGTCATTTATTTTTCCAGATAGGGGAAAAGTTTTGTGAAAAAAGCATAAGAAAGAAAAAAAAAATTCTGCATTATCTTATTCACAAAAAGAAACTCGTCTCTTCTTGCTTTCATTTTTTCTTTGAGTTTTACTATTGATGCTTAGTTGACTCGCGGTCAATCCCGTTTAATTATTGTGCCGATCGAACAGACGACGTCGTATCCTCATAAATCCATCTTATACAACCCTGCACAGGAGGGAAGATAATCTTCGAGGGAAGAAGTCTTGCGCTCGCTTCGTCAAAACTCAGGCCTAATTTCTTTTCCATAATATTGTTGCTAATGAAAAATTACCTTTGATTTTCAGCACATCTAATTATTTCCAACAATCTCGATGATTATCTTCGCTAAAAATAAAAAACAATATATTATGGTTTATTTCTCAGTTAGTTATATTGTTAACGCTAGTTCTTAGTTGTCCAAATTATTAATTCTTTTAGCTAGATAATAATTTAGTTATTTATCTAAAAAAAATTTATATGCAAGTTTAATATAGCTAATATTATATTTGTTGCACATGTTTGAATCTTGTTCGTGCTTAGTGATCTCTAGCTTATATAATTGTTTTTATCTTTTTCAGAGTTTATTTTAGCCCACCTATTTGCCTAATAATAATTTTAAAATGAGTAAAACCTCTATGGAATCCCTAGCAAAACCCCAAACATTTAATGACAAAAATTATAATAGGTGGAAATCTCAAGCCCGTTTTTGGCTCAATGCATTGGGACTCCTTCTCGCAATTTTTGGATTATCTGAACTACCCAAATCCTTAGATAAAGAGGATGAGGTTCCTGTTCTCTGGCGCACCCAAAAGGTGGATGGGTCAGATAAGCCCTTGCCTAAAAATGAGCTTTACTATCATTGCAAAAACCAACTGTTAAGCATTATTTTCTCCTTAACTATTTGAAATATATCTCTTAGTGCCTAGTGCCAAGGAGATCTGGGATAAATTAGAACGACAATTTGGGAGAGATGATGCCGCAGAAAAACTTCACCTTTCAGCTTGTTTTAGCAAATTTAAGATGGTGTATGGTAAACATATAGGTGATCAAATTCAAGAATTTAAAAGCCATGTAAAAAGACTAGAAGCTAAGAGTATTATGCTTGATGAATTTTATCTTATAACCCAACTCCTAGATAAACGTCCCCCTTCTTGGAGTCATTTCACTCAAGATATTAGAGAAAAATGCTCTTCCTCTATGACCATGGATTTTATTTTAAATACAATTTGAGCCCATGATCCTTTTCACTCTACCCGTGGAGCCTCTTCTTCATCACCACAACCTAAAGCAAACCTTGTTTCAAATAAAAATAAGAACCACTTTCATAAGAAGAAATTTTAAAAGTTTTTTAAACCAAACAACAAAGAATTTAAGAATAAACCCCACAATGCAAATTCAAACAATAATGGTAATAGGTGGTGCTACGTTTGTGGGAGGATTAACCACGTTGCAAAGGACTACTTATATAAGAAGAAAACTCCAGAGAGTGGTCGATCTGGATCTTCCGCCTCCCGACCAAATGTCAACATGTTGACTAGGTCTGAGGGAGCCCCTGGAGACATGATCAGGTCAATTTCCTTCTTACTAGAAGCCAATTTGACTTGTGATTCTAGTGACTGGTGGATTGACACAGGAGCAAATGTGCACATGTGTGTTGACATATCCGTGTTTTCATCCTACCAGGACCCAGGTGGAAGAACTATAGCTATGGAAAATGATATACCTGCTAGCGTGCTGGGGATAGGAAGCGTTAACCTGAAGCTTACTTTTAGGAGAACGCTGACTCTTTATGACGTGCACCATGTTTTCGATATTAGAAAAAACCTGATTAGTGGCTCTCTTCTAGTACATAGAGGTTTTAAAATTGTCTTTGAATGTAATAAATGTGTTTTATCTTTTAAAGGCACTTTCTTTGATTGTGGTTATCTATCTAATGGATTTTTCAAATTAAATATTGAATCTTATTCTGATCTTAATAAAATCAAGCTTATATTGTTAGCAATGTGGTTTCTTCTGATATTTGGCATTCTCGTCTTGGACATGTGAATTTTAAATCAATTAAAAAGTTAATATTTTTAAATAATATTTCTAAATCTGATATAAATTTCAAAAATAGATGTGAGATTTGTGTTCAAGCTAAAGAACCTCGGAAACCCTATTCTTCGGTTACCAGGGATAGTAGTCTATTAGAGCTTATATATAGTATGTATGTGACTCTACTAGAATGTCTAGAGGAGATAACTCTTACTTTGTAACTTTTATCGATGTATTTTCAGAATATTGTTACATATATCTTTTAAAAACTAAATATGAAGTTTTTACTAAATTTAAGATATATAAAGCTGAAGTTGATTTTTTTTAGAAAATAAAATTAAATTTCTTCGGTCTGATCGAGGAGGTGAGTACACCTCTCATGAACTTAACCAATTCTGTAAAGAACATGGTATTGTTCATGAGGTTAGTCCACCTTATTCTCCTCAATCAAACGGTATTGTTGAGAGAAAAAATCGGACTTTAATGAACATGGTAAATACCATGTTGATTAACTCTGGGGCACCTGGGAACCTGTGGGGGGAAGCTCTACTCACTGCTAATCACATCCTAAATCGGATACCTTCCAAGCACTCCGATATAACTGCTTTTGAACATTGGAAGAATAGAAAGCCTAACCTGAGTTATTTTAAGGTCTGGGGATGTTTGGCAAAAGTCAATATTCCAGAACCTAAAAGAAAAAAGATTGGAACAAAAACTGTTGATACCATTTTTATAGGCTTTGCCTCAGATAGTAGTGCTAATAAATTTTTGGTATATTATTCAAAGATACCAGAAATAACCAATAATACCATATTAGAAGCTAGAAATGCAACTTTCTTTGAAACTGTGTTTCTATATAAGTCTATGATTCCCTCATCTCTATCTCAACCTTCTAGCTCTTCTTCCTTACCAGAACCATCTCCTTTACCTTATACCTCAGAACCTACTCCTCAACCTGCTCTTAAGCCCATAAGGAGTAAAAGACTAAGAGTTTAGAAGAACTTAGGTGATGATTTCGATACCTTATGATAGAAGACCTACCTCAGACATACCTGGAAGCAGTACCTTTCCTCGATGCTCCCTTTTGGAAGGAAACAATTTCTGATGAGATTAACTCTATTCGTCAAAATAACACTTGGGTACTATCTGATCTTCCTCCTGGAAATAAAGCAATCGGTTGTAAATGGATCTTTAAAAAGAAACTTAAACATGATAGTTCAATTGATAAATTTAAAGCTAGACTAGTAGCTAAAGATTATTCTCAAAAGGCTGATTTTGATTATTTTAAGATATATGCACATGTAGTTAGAATATCTTGCTTTAGCTTCTATTAAAAAATGGATAATTCATCAAATGAACGTTAAAACGACATTTCTTAACGGTGACCTTGTAGAAGAAATCTACATAGAACAACCCGAGGGGTTTGTGGTTCCAAGCCAAGAAAACAAGGAATATAAATTACTAAAGTCACTATATGGTCTAAAGCAAGCCCCTAAAGAGTGACACGGAAAATTTGATAAAGTTATGTTATCATCCGGATATTCTGTAAATCCATTTGAAAAATACATTTATCACAAAGTAGATTATGATAATGTTGCTATTTTGTGCTTATATGTTGATGATATTTTAATCTTTGGTAATAACTTAAATGTTATTCATCAAACCAAAGCTTTTCTATCTAATAACTTTGAAATGAAAGATCTTGGTGAAGCCAATATTATCCTTGGTATAAAAGTAATTAGAACAACTTCGGGTTTTACATTATCACAATCTCATTATGTAGAACAACTACTTACTAGATTTAATTTTTCAAATATTAAGCCATCCAGTACTCCACTTGATCACACTACACATTTAGTTAAAAATAATGGTAAATCCATATCTCAAGAAAGATATGCTCAAATTATTAGAGCACTCGGATATTTGAGTAACTACACTAGACCCGATATTGCTTATGCAGTAAATAAATTATGTAGATTTAATAATAATACAAAACAACCTCATTGGACGGCTTTAGAAAGAATCTTTAGATACATAAAAGATACTAAAGACTTTGGTCTTTTATATACCGGATATCTTGTTGTACTTGAAGGATATTCGGATGCAAATTGGATTAATAATTCTCATGATGTTAAATCTACTACTGGTTTTATTTTTCTTCTTGGAGGAGTCGCAATTTCTTGAAAATCAACAAGACAAACAATTATTGCTAAAAAGTATATGGAAGCAGAACTTATTGCATTAGATATTACATGCATAGAAGTATAATGGTTAAATAATCTCTTATCTACTTTACCTGTTTTATTTGTGCCTATTTCTGCTTTAACTGTTTACTATGATTCTAAGTCTGCTTTAGATAAAAGCGAACAGAAGAAAACAAATAACAAGATGAGCAGATTCTTAGAGGTACATCTCAGTTCCATTAAAGAACGTAAAAAGTCTTCTATAGTATCTCTTAAAGGGATAGAATCTCAAAGTAATTTAGCGGATCCGTTGACCAAGAGTCTTCCTAGGAACATTTTCCTAGGATTGTCGAGGGGGATAGGTTTAAGCCCAATAAATATCACCCCAGCAGGAACCCAACCTATGTAAGTGGTTGACCGCATACGGAAGGTTCAATGGGTACAAACACGTTGAAATGAGTGACATGGGAGGAGCACTTACCTAGGAGTTATACTCCTTTTCATTCCTATGGCAAAAGTGCTCGTTAAAGATTAAGGGATTTTGGTTGAGTATTTGTACTCTTAATAAGTCCGAGTTCCAAGAGACAGGGATCTTACGTACCAGTTCCCTAGAGGACTTACCTATGGGAGTGGTACCGTGTAGTCACGGTTGTGGGACCAGGGCAAATCCCTAATAGCCCTCCTGAAATGATACATAGCGCACGGCCTTTAATGCACTAAAACCGCGGACATTTTGCGAGTCACAACTCTATGTGCTCTTTGCAAGTGTTTGGCTAAATATTCCAGTTCAAGGTGTTAATCCACTGGTTGTCTTCAAACACGTGCAACTGTAGCTAAGTGGGGGTTCAAGTCTGACCGACACCCTCATCTATTACATAATATTTAGCACCAAATTTTATTTTGGCTAGTGTTTAAATTTTTATTTATTTTGAATTTAGTGGGGGATTGATGGATAAAATAATAAAATCAAAATAAATGATTTCCATTCTTGGTCCAAATTTGATGACCCTATTCTTGAGCCTTTAAAGCAATATTGAGCATCTCATTGATGGCATAATTCTTGAGCTTTAAAAGAAATATTGAGCAGTCTATTATAGCCTTTATTTGTTGCCCATTAAAGCATTGAATGGGCTTCTATGGCTTTTGCATGGACACTATTTCTTCAATATATGTTTTGCACATTAGAGCATTAAAGGGCATTACATGGGCTTCATTTTCATACCCGTTGGAGCATTGTATAAGCATTTGTGGCCATTGCATCAGTTTTCTTTTTAGAGCATTGAATGGTCTTTTTTGTGGCCTATTTATTCTCCCAAAAAGTTTTGTTAAAAAAGCATGAGAAAGAAAAGAAAATTCTGCATTCTCTTCTTCACAAAAAGAAACTCGTCTCTTCTTGGCTTTCATTTTTTCTTTGAGATTTACTATTGATGGTTAGTTGACTACCTCGTGGTCCATCCCGTTTAGTTGTTGTGCCGATCGAACGGGCGACGTCGTATCCTCGTAGATCCATCTTGTACAACCCTGCATAGGAGGGAAGATAATCTTCGAGGGAAGAAGCCTTGTGCTCGCTTCGTCAAAGCTTAGGCCTGATTTCTTTTCCATAATTTTGCTTTTATATTGCTAATGAAAAATTACTTTTGATTTTCAGCACATCCAATTATTTCCAACAGGGAAGGGGATGTAGCAGGCCAGGGAGGTGGGAGGTCGGGTGCCGGTGGAGGAGCAGTCGTAGTTGGAGGAGTTGCCGGAGTCGAAGGTGCTGATCGGATTTGAGGTAAAGAAGAAGAGCTCATTGTTCGCTTCGTATACGCCAGAAAAGAGTGAGAGAGCAGGTACGACTTACGGGCTTCTCTATGAGGTTACGGACCGTGGGCAATTCTGTGGCTTCACGGGATGGAGTGAACGTGATGTGGAGTGCTTGGCAGGTTCTGATTGCTGAGAACCAACTCGTTTGCCAACTTTTGTTGCCAACTCCACATAGTGCTGGCAGGTCTTCATTGCTTGGAACTATTTTGTGGGAGCCATTGCATGAGTCCTATGGCGATGCCACATAAAGTTGGTAGCCCAAAAGTTTGGTGAACTAGTTGGCTACCTAGCATTTCCCATTCTAGATAGATGGATGCCATGTGTTAGTGGATGGATGCCCATCACTACCATATGCTGCATGTCGATCAAGCCCGAGTATAATTCAGCTACCGGGTATGATTCATTGACCGGACCATGCCGCATCTAGAAGATGTGTATTGGAGTCCGACGACATTTAGCTTACATTGAGCGTATGGACGAATATGGGCTACCCCCGGCGAAGGTATCGATCGTTCACGACATCTTACACAAAATGCCTTCAGAAAGTAATTAGATGTCTAGATGTTTTGAATCAAATTTGATTGTCATGCTACTGAATAGTGTTGATGCCATGAGCTCAGACTTCATTCGAATGCCGAGACTTTGGTCTTGGGCTAGCTTTACTGTTCCCTTTCCAGGTTGCAAGCTTGAGCTTTGTTAGAGTGCTGAGAATCAAGTCTTGGACTTTGTCATTGAGTGTCAGGGCAATAAACTTGGACTTATTGAGTGCCGAAGTGGTGCAGAGCACATTGAACTTTGTATTCGAGTGTCGAGGCAGCAACGGCTATCTCGGACTTTATGTTTGAGTGTCAAGATGGCGACGGCGGCCTCGGACTTCATCTTCGAATGCCGAAGTGGAGGCTTTGAGCTTGTTGAATGCTGAGGCGAAGGCCGCCTCGGGCTTTGTCGACGGACACCAAGGCAGGGCGAAGCATTTCGCATTGTCTGCAAGCACCTCGGATTTTGGCTTTTGAATGCCAAGGTTGTCTCCTTGGGCTGAGACGGTGTCGACGTCTCGGGCTTCATCAGGTGCCGAGACAGAGAAGCTTGCCTCAAACTTTGTCTTCAAATGCTGAGGCAAAGGTCGCCTTAGGCCGAGATGGTGTCGACGTCTTAGGCTTCATTAGGTGCCGAGGCGGCGAAGCCTGCCTCGAACTTTGTCTTTGAATGCCAAGGTGAAGGTCACCAAGGACCGAGACGGTGCCGATGTCTCGGGCTTCATTAGGTGCCGAGGCGACGAAGCCTGCCTCGGACTTTGTCTGCGAGCATCGAGGCGGTGCGGAGCACCTCGGACTCTGCTTTCGATTGCCAAGGTTGTCACCTTGGGCCGAGGCGATGTCGACGTCACGGACTTTGTCAGGTGCCGAGGCGATGAAGGCTGCCTCGGACTTTGTCTTCGAATGCCGAGGCGAAGGTCGCCTCGGGCCGAGACGATGCCGATGTCTCGGGCTTTGTCTTTGAATGCCAAAGGCAAAGCAGTTAGATTGTCGATCGATGTGGGTTAGAATTCGGAGTACTTAGTGTAACGCCCTTGTATTAGTTGGACTTAGGCGAAGCACCGTTTCAGTCGAACCTACATCGTGATCACATATCTTTGTACCGTTGTAGGTTAGTCGACCGTGTCGCAACACGAATCGAACTAACTGTGGTGAGGCATTAGTGCATGTGTCCTTACGTGACAACGAAACCATGTACGACGCCAATAATTCGGAGTATTCAGCATAGCGCCCTTGTATCGATTGGACTTAGGCGAAGCGCCGTTTCAATCGAACCTACATATCATGACACGTAGCTTTGTATTGTTGCAGGTTAGTTGGCCGTGTCGCAACGCGAACTGAACTAACTATGGCGAGGCACTAGTGTATGTGTCCTTACGTGATAACGAGAGCATGTGCGACGTTAATGATTCGGAGTACTCAGCGTAACGCCCTTGTATCAGTTGGACTTAGGCGAAGCGCCATTTTAGTCGAACCTACGTCTGAGGACACATAGCTCTGTACCATTTTAGGTTAGTCGGCCGTGTCACAACGCGAACCGAACTAATTGTGGCGAGGCACTAGTGCATGTGTCCTTACGTGACAACAGGAACATGTGCGACGCTAATGATTCGGAGTACTTAGCGTAGCGCCCTTGTATCGGTTGGACTTAGGCGAAACATCGTTTCAATCGAACCTACGTATCGAGACACATAGCTTTGTACCATTGCAGGTTAGTCGGCCGTATCGCAACGCAAACTGAACTAACTGTGGCGAGGCACTAGTGCATGTGTCCTTATATGACAAAAGGAGCATGTGTGACGTCAATGATTCGGAGTACTCAGTGTAGCGCCCTTGTATCGGTTGGACTTAGGCGAAGCACCGTTTCAGTCGAACCTACGTATCGGGACACATAGCTTTGTACCGTTGCAGGTTAGTCGGCCGTGGTGCAACGTGAACCGAACTAACTATGGCGTTGAATAGAAGTCGAGATAGAATTTGATAGTTTTCGATATAACTTGAAACAATTGTCATTTCATTGATAACTCGGAAGATGTTACATCATGGATTTCATATGAGCGACATTCCGAGTTGTTGATAATCGCCGATAGCCTTCTACTCTGGTCGGTGGATGGGCTACTTCCCTTTGATATTTGTGGTCTTCTGAGGCTCTGTGGGTCTATTGCCTGCCCGTCTTGACCTCTTGGAGGTTCTATCTTCCTCAGCCTCCGAGTTGTGAGCTTGAGCTATTGGTCTCGTTGGTTCCTTATCAGAAAGACGCTTCTTGAGATTACATTTCTTGCGAGTGACTTGATCGTCCTCCACCTCGATCTCCTTTTGAATTCAATCGAATAGCACCCCAAGGGAGGCAGGAAGATTGCAGATAAGGTCATTGTAGATGTGGAGGTCAAAGTGTAGGGCATTCTGGAATGCGAGCATGATGGCTTCATCGTCGAGGTGGTGTCCGGAGAGCGTAACATGCTTATTCCGGAACCTCCGACAGAACTCTCGGGGGGATTCATCAGATCCCATTTTGAGCCAGTAGAGGGAGTCTAGCTTCTTCTCCGGCTTGAGGTTCAGCCGATAGTGTTAAACGAAAAGGTCTGTCAGATTCCTGAATTGACTTACGGAGGCTGTAGGGACGTTGTGATACCAGTCTAGCGATATGTCATCTAGGCTGCTAGTGAAGGTGCGGCATGAAACCTAGTTGTCGTGGTCGTGTGGCGTCAACACCTTCTTGAAGGTAAGGACGTGCAGCGTCGGATCTCCAGTCAGGCAGTTGAACTTGGGGAGAGCGGGAGTTTTTCCAATTCTGAGAAAACTGGGCACGGAGAATCTGCCGATGAAGCGGGCCTTTAGAGGCATGATCGTTCATTTGATTGCCTCACTGGTCGAAGAGGCATCTTGGAGGAAAGGGAGGTAGAAAGGGCGTCGGAGTTCATCTCGTCGTCTGATGCCCAGCTGGGGCTCGGTCGCCATTGTAATATTGTTGAACTCTGGAGCGGTATCCATCATTCTGAACATCCCTCATGAGGCAGGGATCGAAGGATAACTCGGAACCGAGAGGTTCAGGATGGCGAGCATATTCATTGAGCCGTTCCCAAACCGTTGGCTTCGGAGGAATAGGCGAGGGTCTTCTTGAGAGGGATTCAAGGGACCGTCGAGGGATGTCGACGATGGATCGTCTGGAAGGAACGGAAAATTGGTCGACTGACGACGGACGTTTACTCCGTCGTTGATGCCAGCGGCTGACTACGGAGGGTTGACTTTTGCATTGACGGTGATTTGTCAGAGAGAGTCTTTCTCAACCATGAGAGCAGCGTTCTACTTCATGAGAGTAAGAAGCTGGAAGTCCTCTGCCGTGAACTGGTACGTCGCTTGAGCATTGGCACTGGGAGAGATGTGTGCTTTCCCCAAGCGCTGAGGAGTTAGGTCGGCGAGTTGAGGTGACTATCGAGGTTGAGCCTGGGCGACGCAATCAACTGACGGGTGACTCCTTGAATTAACAACGAGTTGCTGTTCTAGGTATTGGATCGTTGCAAACCGATGACTCATTGAGCGAGTTGTTGGATGCTGAGTGTCTGGGTGTATACTGCTTTCCTTCGGGTGGTCCATCAGTATCTTTGTCATTTAGGTGTAACGACAGAGACAGACGGATTGCTCGGGCAATCGGTACGGATTGCTCGGGCAATCGGTACGGATTGCTCGGGCAATCGGTAGCAGCTACCGAAGGAGTTGGAAAGCTTAGAAGTAATAAGTTGATAGGATCGTGATCTCACAGACGGCGCCAAACTTTGGAGGAGGATTTCGTGTCGTCGTATGTGACCCTCCTCCAACAGTCGATTGAAGGTTTGACCCTTCGAGATGTGGCGCACTTCGAAGTGCTGAGCTGTAACTTGCTAGGCTGTCACACGAGCATGGTAGGGTAGAGAGAGAGAGAGTTAACGCTGGATGTGGTGATGAAGTTCGGCCGAAACCTACGTCTCTGTGCGGTAAGACGTAACCTTTGAATCCACTATCTCTGAATAAACAGTAGAGCTACTCTCGACAGGCCGATGAGTGCTTTTTACAAGTAATCAGAGGGTGGAGAAGGAGTATAAAAACCAGAAAGCTCGAGGAGCTCTGGAGAAAAGAAAGTGGGTTTCTGGTCTGAAATTCGAGGATCTGGAATCATTTACAGGGTTTGCTATTTATAAGGGCTTTGTTTTTCTGAGGAATATTCCCAGAAATATCCGGGGTTTGGTAAATACCCGGGGGGATTTACCAGACCCCAGATAGTGCAAGTGGACCCTAAGCAGGGCTACGAGTCCCATCGTCGTACTTGTGGACCCCAGGCAGGACTGTGAGTCCCACCGTTGGACTCGTGGGCCCCAGGCAGGGCTGTGGATCCCATCGTTGGGTGTTAGCCAGATTTTGCACCCACAGCCGCTCATGGTTCGTGCGCCGGACAGGGAAGAGGGGGTGGAGCGTGGACGGGGAGAGGGTGACAAGAGTTGGATATGGGGAGGAGGGGTGGGGGATGCACACCGAAGATGAGGAGGATATGGGGATGTTATCGGAGACAAAGAGGGGTGCAGCATCCCCCTCCCTCCCTTTCTTTTGATGCTTGCCGAAGATGGGAGGGGAGCAGCTCACCGCTGCTGGGTGGGATATGGGGTGGGCTGGAGGTGGGGTAAGGGATGGAGATGAAGGGGGGTAGTCTGGGAGATTTCTTTTTTTGTATGGGGTGGAGGGGAAGCACAAGGAGAAGTGGGGTATGTGAAGAAGTTTTGGGGTGTGAATAAAAGTACCCTTCTTTTTCTTTTCTTTTTTTATCGTTCTATTACAGGTATACTCTCCCCTCTTCATACCTAACATGCCTCCCTTCTTATCCCACCCCGTATGTTGCCCTCTTTCCCCAATGTCAGCCCCTCCACCGCCAACATCCACTTCAAAAACCCCACCATCATATCCTCTAACTGTTGGAATTGGATCCGTGTATCGGAGTCGCAGCGGAAGCAAAAGAAAGATCCGAAGATCATACGGTGTATGTTTCATTAGAATTCGTGATACAAAACAATCTACATGTAAATCTACGATCTTAGCATATGTGCGGACACCCTAGAGGCATACTACGATCTACGGAAGACATGAATGCATCTACTTAGGTGTTTAGTTTCATCATACCTTATGGATCTATGATCCGGAGATTACGGAACGATGAAGAACCGTACTTGAATCGCAAGGGAAACTGTCGGATAGCACCTTGTCCTTTGCGAATTGAAGAATCCTCGAAATCCCGTCTCTGAGTGCAGGGATTACGAGCCGACGGAGGAATCCATTGCGAAGACGATGGCGAGCCTCGAGATTTTCTCCTCCTCTTTCTCCTTTCTTCCTTATCCTTCCTTCCTCTTCCTTCTCCCTTCTTCTTCCTCTCTTTTCCTTGGCTGAAACCACAAATGAGGAGGACTAGGGGTCGGATTTTTGGAGGGGAGGGAGTAGAACCTTGGGGCCGGCCCCTCCCCTCTCTATTCCCTTTATAGGGTTGGTCTCCCATGGCTCCAAGGAGCCTAGGGCCGACCATTAGATGGATAGGGATGAGGGGGGATCGGATTTAGGTCTTCCAGGTGTCTATCGTGAAGTCCGGACGAAAATGCCCTTCACGAAAAGCAAAAAACTGAAAGTGAGACTGAGTGAGGTGCGCTACTCGGAATCGAGTTCCGTCAGCGCCTGTGAGCTCCTGGAATTATTCCGCTCAATCTAAGATCCATATTCAATATGTTCTGAGCCATATTTCGGTATTTACCAAAATACCCCTACGGTCCGTAACATATGTGAATTAGGTTCTTTGGCTCCGGGCTTGCGCTCCATCGTGCTACTTCGCATCCAACGTATCCAACTAGGTCGGGGAACAATTCCTATATGCAACGATAGGGTGGAACCTTCAGGGTTCGGGATCTCTAGCTCCAATCGGATCCCTGATTAACTGTTCCGGTGACACACCGAAAGTTCCGTTAATCAGCCATAATCCGATTAACCCGTGTAGCCACCCAGAGTACGACGCGAGTTGAACTCTAGTGATCCTAAACTTATGTTACTCCCTCGTAACCCTGTTCTCTACTATACTCCGATAATCCTTAGTCCCTCCTATTACTGGTGCCATGATACGACTCGGGCGGTGGGGAGCACCGTCAGATCCCGATCGATCATCTGACTAGGGTCTGATGATTTGTCATCTATAACACCACACACCTTTCGATGCTATGCCTAGCATCCGAAACATCGTCAGTCATACTGACAACCACCAGGCCTGGGTTAACTGTGTGGACAGATTGACTCATCAAACCGCACCCATCCAACACTGGACGTCGGATAACCTATAGGGATTACATATCACTCAAGCGCCAGCCGGGTAACCCAACGTACCGTGGTATTGGACTATGGAAGGCCCGCACACGTTGGCACATCAAAGCACCACACAACTGGCTGGCCCAGTGTACATAGTCCATCAGGGTTAAGGATATATTATCTATAGTAGTAAGACGGTTTATGCACCAGTGTCTGAATCACTGAACTATGCACCGTCTTGGTTCTTGTTCAACACGATCATCATGCTTGGTCAGGTGAATGGGAATCCCACGTTCCCGTGGTGGAGACTTTACCACATCCTCTACCTGTCAACAGCTTATTCTCAGTGAAGCGACCAGCATCACCAAAGCTGTGAACTAGTTCTAGGTCTACACAAAACTGGTCCACTAGGTCTCCCAAGCATGGATCCTCCATGCCCCTCAGTGGCCTACTGTGTTCCCTAGGGTCCTTTTATTATATGAGAATTATTATATATCATAGTAGTATTCTAATTAAAGCAATAACCAAAGTCATCTTTATTAATGTTAATACAGAAAATCCACGCTAAGGACACACGAGCTACAACAATCTCCCACTTGGCCTAGCGGGGAACAACAGTCTTAACTCCCATGACATCCACGTGCTTCTCAAAAGCCTTGGTCGGTAACGACTTTGTGAAAGGGTCCGCCATGTTATCTGCAGACGCCACCTGAGTCACTGCTACCTCCCTCGCTTCTGCAAGTCCCGGATTATGTAGTATCTCCGCTCGATATGCTTGCTCTTCTGGTGATATCTTGGCTCCTTGGATTGTGCTACCGTTCTACTATTGTCGCAGTAAAGGACAATAGGATCTTGAGCTCCCGGTATGCATCCTAAGTCCGTGAGAAACTTCTTGAGTCACACCGCCTCCTTAGCTGCTTCGCACGCCGCAACGTACTCAGCCTCTGTCGTCGAATCCGCGATGCATCCCTACTTCATGCTCCTCCAACTGACAGCTCCTCCTCCTAATGAAAACACAAACCCTGACGTCGATCTCCTGGATTCCGGATCTGACGCAAAGTCAGAATCCGTATATCCAATCGGCATCAGTTCCTGTGAAGAGTAAACTAACTCATAATCTCTCGTCCTACGGAGATACTTGAGTATACTTTTCACAGTAGTCCAGTGCCCTGGACGGATTTGACTGATACCTGCCCATCATGCCTACTGCATAGCATATATCTGGTCTCGTGCACTGTATGACATACATCAGACTCCCTACTACCGAAGCATAAGGTATCTTCTGTATCTCTGCCCTCTCCTCAGGAGTCTTAGGACCCTGATCCTTGGACAACGTCATTCCATGTCTGAATGGAACCAGTCCTTTCTTGGAGTTGTGCATACTGAATCTGACCAAGATAGTATCTATGTAGGCTGACTGTGACAGCGAGAGAATCTTATTCTGGCGATCTCGAGTTACCTTGATCCCCAGATCATAATTCGCTTCACCCAGGTCTTTCATGTCAAATTGGAAGGATAACCACACCTTCACTGTAGACAACGTTCCAACATCGTTTCCGATGAGCATGATATCGTCCACGTAAAGCACTAGAAAAACTACTGCAGTCTTATCGCTCCTTTTATAAACACATGGTTTATCCACGTTCTGTTCAAATACATAAGACTGGATAGCCTGATCAAAACGCATGTTCCAACTTCTGGATGCTTGCTTCAGTCCATAAATGGACCTTTGCAACTTGCACACCAGACCTACCTGACCTTTTGCGACAAAGCCTGGAGGCTGAGACATGTAGATGTCTTCTTCCAAATCCCCATTGAGGAATGCGGTCTTGACGTCCATTTGCCAGATCTCCCAATCATAATGGGCTGCAATGGACAAGAGGATCCGGATAGACTTAAGCATAGCCACTGGTGAAAAGGTTTCGTCATAGTCGATCCCTTCTCGCTGGGTATAACCCTTAGCGACTAGTCTAGCTTTGTAAGTCTCAACGGTACCATCCAGACCTCTTTTTCTTTTGTACACCCACTTACACCCAACATGTTTAATATTATGAGGTGGTGTTACATGTGTCCAGACCGAGTTTTGGGACATTGATGTCAGTTCTGCCTCCATGGCTTCCTGCCATGCTGCATGGTCAGTGGATACCATCGCTTCGTCATAGTTCAGAGGATCATTCTCCTGAAACTCTGGATCAACCATAAAGGCTTCTCCAATGTATCTATCAGGAGCACTTGTGGTCCTCCCATTGCGACGAACCTGCGGTGGTTCCATAGGAGTCGATTCTACTGTACCGTTAATCTTAGTGGTATCGGCTCCCACTACGTTTTTTATCTGCGTACTCCCATCAGTACCAAGCAATTCTTCAAGAACTACTTTACTGGTGGGCTTATGGTCTATTAAATAATCATGATCTAAGAATACGGCGTTCGTCGAGACGACAACCTTTCTTTCCTCAGGATCATAAAATAGACCACCCTTTGTCCCTTTTGGATACCCAACGAACAGACATACCTTTGTTTTTAACTCCATCTTATCTCGCTTGTCCTTCCGCACATGTGCTGGACAACCCTAAATCCTAAAGTGCTGTAGGCTTGGCTTTCGCTTCAACCCAGCTCCCAAGGAGTTAGGGGTACTAACTTTGATGGAACAAAGTTCAAAGTATATGCTGCCGTTTCTAGGGCATATCCCCAAAAACTAGGTGGCAATGTTGCATAACTCATCATAGTCCGAACCATGTCTAACAAAGTTTGGTTTCTCCTCTCAGATACACCGTTCTGTTGTGGTGTCCCTGGTGCAGTCAACTGGGATGCAATCCCATGCTCATGCAGGTACCCAATAAATTCATCCGATAGGTATTCGCCTCTTCGATCCGATCGAAGAGACTTAATACTTCTATCCGTCTGCTTTTCTGCTTCAGCTCTGAACTCCTTGAACTTATCAAAGGATTCAGACTTCCGCCGCATTAGGTATATGTATCCAAACCTCGAGTGATCATCCGTGAAGGTGATGAAATACTCGAAGCCTCCTATGGCACGGACACTTATGGGCCTACATACATCAGTGTGTACCAACTCCAATACCTCCTTAGATCTGCTACCTTTGGCTCGGAAAGACCTTTTAGTCATCTTGCCTTCCAGGCAAGACTCACACGTCGGTAGGCTTTCTGAAACATTTGGACTTAAGAGTCCTACCTTAACCAACCTGTGAATCCTGTCTGAGACTATGTGTCCAAACCTTAGATGCCAAAGGAGTGTTGGATTATCTGAGGGATTTTCCTTTTAGATGAATTAATCACATAAGCTTCAGTTATGTTATCTTGCTTATGATTGGAGTTAATTACATAGAGACCATTCTGTATCTTTCCCTTACAAACAAAGGAACCATTCAATTTAATTGACACACCAGAAGCATCAAATAAAACTGAAAAAACTTTATTATTCAATAAGGAAACAAAAATTAAATTACGTCTCAAGAACGATACATAAAGTATGTCTCTAAGTAATAAACTTCTTCCATCAAGGAACTGTAAGATGATATCTCCAACTGCTTCAGCCTCTGCCACGGCCTCAGTTCCCATACTTAGGGTTATCTCTCCATCACCCAGTTTTCTTATCTCCTTGAACCCCTGCAAATTATTGCAAGCATGATTAGTGGAACCAGAATCCACAATCCATGAAACTGAAGAACAACTGGATGCTACAAGGGATTCCACTATGTGGATTTGAGATATACCTATCTCAGCCTTCTTGGGAGCCGCGCGGCAGTCGCCCTTCCAGTGCCCCTTCTTGCCGCATCGGAAATATTGTCCTTTGGGCTTCGCCGGACCATTCTGCTTGGGAACCTGCAACTGCACCTGCCCCATCTTTACGGGCTTCTTAGACTTTTTTTTCTGAAACTTGCCCTTGGCTTTCAGAGAAGAATTCTGCTCTACGTTCAGGGATTGGGCTCCTGCCTTCATCCCATCCTCTGCCGCCTGGAGTACCGCTAGGAGCTCTGCGTTAGACATCTCCAACCGGTTAAGGTTGAAGTTGGTAACGAAGCCCTCAAACTCTCCTGACAGAGACGCAAGGAAAATGTCGGTCTGGATCTCTGCATCCAAGATGACATCGAAGGAACCAAGCTCGTTCACATAGCCAAACAACTTCAGCATATGATCCCGAACTAAAGTCCCCTCTGCCATCTTCGTGGACACCAATTTCTTGATGGTCAGGTAACGAGTTACCCGACTACGACCCTCGAATATTTCCTTCAGGTAGAGCATCATGTCTGAAGCAAAGGCCATGTCTTCGACTTGCTTCTGAAGGACGGTCTGCAAGGATGCCACAATGTAGCACTTGCACATCTCATCAGCATCTAGCCAGTCTTTTCATTCCTTTAACTGGGCCTCAGTTGCACTTGGTCCCGGCATGGCCGGTTGAGGGGTACTTAGGGCAATTGTATATTTGCCAACCCTTAGGACGAGCATTAGGTTACACTTCCAGTCCTCGTAGTTTGGTCCGTAAGTTTGTTATCATTAAGTATGGAGGCAAGGGGGTCGAGCTTGGTCATGATTTCTGTAAATAATGGTTTAAAGCAATAGTTAGGGTCTACTACAATCTATTTCATGGAATTTAGAAATATATAATGTTTACTCCAGCCGCTATGTCTTCACCACCTCAAGTGGAGACATCCAGGAATCTAAATTCCCTGGGCTGGAGCACTGAGACTATCGGCCCTGAATTGGAGACAGCATCTCGGTGAGAGCATGCAACCGCTTCTGCCAACGGGGTTTTTACGACCCAGTCTTCATCAGAATTACCCATGGTAAACTAAAAGACCTCCCAGTCTCCTTTTGGCCAGCTTTATGTGACCCGCGTGCGCAGCAACAGCGGCTTCACACAAGCTTTCGGATACTTCCTACAAATCTAGGTGGTGTCGGCAGGGGGGTTCATAGGCTCCCGCGGTGCAGGATAAAATCGTCACCCACTGCCACCGGCATCCTCCATGTCCCGAAGAAAACCACTAGGTGAACCAGCATGGAAGGAAACACAGCTCTCACCCGGTGGGAATATCGAACTGCGTACCTCTTACCCAGACCCTTAGCCGGTTGATTGTAGAGGCCAGGGGCTCCCCTTTGGAGGGAACCTCTTACACATTCCTTCTTTATGAGGTTTTATACATATCTAGAATGGTCATGACCTCCTAGACATAGACCCTGGTCTACCGTGCTCCCACTAGGATTACAAACCCTCCCGCAAAGCATTATTATCCTCGGAAAATATCATAGTCTCTACCTTGAATACTTAGCTTTCGCCTTTCTTGCAAGGATCACATTACATAGATTCCAAGGATCCCGATACTTCACTAGTTTGCCCATAATCCTAAGATCTGGAGCCTAGCCTAAGGTCAACGTGGAAATGACTCCCACTACGATGATGCGTTGTTCACAATTTGATGCCTGATGTCATAGTAGACCTCATCTCATTATAGGTTTCGATGCTGTCCAAATAGGGACATCCGACAACCTCCGCCGGACCTCAACCTAATAATGGCATAACCAAATCGTGATGAGTTCATACTACCATCAAACGTCATCTAGAAACGGGTATCACACAGTGAAATCCTAACCTAACTTGGTCGCTAGGACCACGTGGGGAAAGGGCATCCCACTAGGGTTATCATACTTCTTATGGAGACATTGGTTAATTATCACTAAACAAATCTAACACTGCGTCTATCTCGGTGCACAGTACTTGGCTACCTGAACTACCACGAGGGTGGTTACCACCTTTCCTTTTAGCTAGCCACCGGATTCGCACGTGTTAGAAGCATTTAGAGACACCGATGAATCCATAAGCTTAGTACTAACCCTAAGCCCGATCCAGAGACAAACTCACAAGCAAGATAATCATATTATCATCGGGGTTCTCTAAATACGAAATAAAGAGAAATAACAGAAAAAAACATCCAAACTGAATCAAGTCCAGGGTCCGACCCCTGAACCTGAATAGCACAGCCAAGATATCCCGCTCTTCCGTTCTGCACGATCTCTGACGACGATCTCCTTCATCGCCAACGTGCACGCTTTCGCCGGGTCTTTGCACGCCATGGTACCGCTTGCCCGAACCGTAGATGTAGCATCATCTCCTTCTTCCTGTGACCGAAAAACTAACACGCTCTGAGCAAGTGCTCGTTCGTGTACAATTTCGCTAGAAAGTAAAGAAGACAATCCTAGAAACATGGCCAGGGAACCGAGGATGGTCAACCCCCACCCTCGCCCATCTAGAGCCTTACAAATCGATAATAATAATCAATGCAAAATAAAATCCGGGGTCCAACCCCCGGATGTATGCAATCACATATTACTATTCAGTGCGGCACCTGCAAAAAGACGATACATAGCACAATCCATATGCATGATTGTAGACACACGAATTTCGTCGGACCCGAACCCGACTTACGTGTGTCGACGCGGATGCAAACCCGACACGCGGACCTGACTCGCGCGCACCGACGCGGATACAAACCCGACACGCGGACCCGACTCGCGCGCACCGATGCGGACCCGGACCCGACTCGCACCTAGCAAAAGAGGAGCGGACCCCACTTCAAGAGGGGGCCGGCCCCTACTAGGGTCCGAACCCCATGGGGCCGGCCCCTACTAGGACCCGAACCCCATGGGGGCCGGCCCTAGTGGGACCCGAACCCCATGGAGGGGCCGGCCGGCCTTGCAAGGAAAGGGAAGAAAAAGAAAGAAAAGAAAAAAGAAAGAAAAGAAAAAGAAAAGAAAAGAAAAGGAAAGAAAAGAAAGAAAAGGAAAGAAATACCGCCATGCGCGGGGGGAGGTAGCGTATGACGTCTGCACACACGCGGATCTGCGCCGATCCCTCGATCCGACGCACAAGACGAAGCGCCCGATCGCCATCGATTTCGTGCGCAAAATCCAGCCATAATTGCGCCCGCCAGAAAAGGAAAACAACTAAATGTTATTCCCCTCATCAATGGATGAATAAAATCCGGGTAATTATGAGAGAGATACAAAAGGGATTTAAAATTAAAAAGTTCCCATATCTCTCTCCCCACCTCTTTGCCTATAAATAGAGGGGGTGGGGGAAGGAAAAAATGGTCGACGATTGAAGACAAAGCGCGGGAGCTCTGCAGAAGAGGAGACGCTTCTTCACCGACCCAAGGCTTCACGAGGCACAGTCAAGCCTGTCCCGAGGGATCGGCTTACTGAAAGCCCTCATCAATGTGAAGACCCTTGCACACGAAGATCATCCCTTCGACTCCGTGCACGAAGAAGAAAGCTCGGAGAAGAAGAACCCTTCGACTTCGAAGACGCCAGAAGCAAAGGCCGGAGAAGAAGATCGGAGCGGCACTACCCCGTCGTCTCCAACAAGCCTTCGACTCCGATCAAGCCCAAAAGCCCGGAGAAGAAGAGAAGCGGCGCTACACCCGTCACCTTCAACAAAGCCTTCGACTCCGATCAAGCCCAAAAGCCCGGAGAAGAAGAGAAGCGGCGCTACACCCGTCACCTTCAACAAAGCCTTCGACTCCGATCAAGCCCAAACGCCCGGAGAAGAAGAGAAGCGGCGCTACACCCGTCGTCGTCAACAAGGCCTTTGACTCCGATCAAGCCCAAAAGCCCGGAGAAGATGCCGACACCATAATCGTCACCAAGGTCGGGAAATTGAAGACGAAACGCCAGAGCTCTGCAGAAGAGGAGACGCTTCTTCATCGACCCAAGGCTTCACGAGGCACAGTCAAGCCTGTCCCGAGGGATCGGCTTACTGAAAGTCCTCATCAATGTGAAGGCTCTGCACACGAAGATCATCCCTTCGACTCCGTGCACGAAGAAGAAAGCTCGGAGAAGAAGAACCCTTCGACTCCGAAGACGCCAGAAGCAAAGGCCGGAGAAGAAGAGGAGCGGCACTACCCCATCGTCTCCAACAAGCTTCAACTCTGATCAAGCCCAAAAGCCCGGAGAAGAAGAGGAGCGGCACTACCCCGTCGTCTCCAACAAGCTTCGACTCCGATCAAGCCCAAAAGCCCGGAGAAGAAGAGGAGCGACACTACCCCGTCGTCTCCAACAAGCTTCGACTCCGATCAAGCCCAAAAGCCCGGAGAAGAAGAGGAGCGGCACTACCCCGTCGTCTCCAACAAGCTTCGACTCCGATCAAGCTCAAAAGCCCGGAGAAGAAGAGGAGCGGCACTACCCCGTCGTCTCCAACAAGCTTCGACTCCGATCAAGCCCAAAAGCCCGGAGAAGAAGAGGAGCAGCACTACCCCGTCGGCTCCAACAAGCTTCGACTCCGATCAAGCCCAAAAGCCCGGAGAAGAAGAGGAGCGGCACTACCCCGTCGTCTCCAACAAGCTTCGACTCCGATCAAGCCCAAAAGCCCGGAGAAGAAGAGGAGCGGCACTACCCCGTCGTCTCCAACAAGCTTCGACTCCGATCAAGCCCAAAAGCCCGGAGAAGAAGAGGAGCGGCACTACCCCGTCGTCTCCAACAAGCTTCGACTTCGATCAAGCCCAAAAGCCCGGAGAAGAAGAGGAGCGGCACTACCCCGTCGTCTCCAACAAGCTTCGACTCCGATCAAGCCCAAAAGCCCGGAGAAGAAGAGGAGCGACACTACCCCGTCGGCTCCAACAAATCCTCGATCCCGATCAAGCCCCAAAGCCCGGAGGAGAGAAGCGAAGCGTCATCACCCCGTCGTCTTCGACTAACGCCTGCCCCATCCACGAAGAAGAAAGCCTGAAGCAGATCGTCTGAAGCGTCGCTACCCCGTCGTCTTCATCAACAAAAGTCGACGCTACAACCGTCGCACGGAGACCGCCGCTACCCTCGTCGTCTTCATCAACAAAAGCCGACGCCACAACCGTCGCACGGGGATCGGTGCTACCCCCACCATCTTCGAAAGCATTCTTCGACTCCGATCACGCCAAAGAAGCCCGGAGAAGAAGAGAAGTCCAGTTGACACGCAAATCGTCGAAGCACTGAAGAAGTAGCCCACGTCGTTCGAAGAAGAAGATCGAGTTGACGCCGAAGCTAAAGCCAACGCAAGAAGCCAAAGCAAAGCCCCAGTAAAGCCCGCGCCAAAGCAACGCAAGTGCCAAAGCCAAGCGACTACGCCGGCCACGAGCAAAAGCACCGCACGTTCTAGCCGATACGACGCGAAGTCCGGAAGAACGAAAGCATCGCAAGTCTCTCCCAGCTACGTCCAAGTGCAAGCGCCGAAGCAAAGCAAAAGCCAGAGCCACGCCGGAGCAAAGCCAAAGCCAAAAAGCCAAAGCCAAAGCCAACGCCAAAAGCTAGATCGACGCCGCGAACCGACGATCAAGGACACCGAGGTCAAGCAAGGAACGAGGAAGACGCGAAGACCGAGGAACGAAGCCGAAAACCCCCTAGCCGAGAAAGCGCGAAGCACGGAAGGGACAAAGCAACGGTGGACATTCCTTAGCCTCTCCAAAACCCTTTCCCTGTAAAACCCCTGTCCTGGGCAGCCCCTTCAGAGCTCTCGCACGAACACCACGTGGAGACGCGGATCAAAGGGATCCCCCAGAAGATCTTTCCCACAATCCCCTGATCAAAACTCGCCGCAACCCGGACTCGCTACACCCGAGCAACCCGGGTCCCGGCCACTATTGTAATCTCGTGTGATTCGCAATAAAGACGACCCGCGCTTTTTTCCGCGTCCACAATGATCTACGCCGAATCCCGACGAAAACATATGCCATCATATATTCACATGATGTTTTCACGAATTCATGCATGAAACATACACCAAAGCGTGCTCTGATACCAATTGTTGGAATTGGATCCGTGTATCGGAGTTGCAGCGGAAGCAAAAGAAAGATCCGAAGATCATACGGTGTATGTTTCATTACAATTCGTGATACAAAACAATCTACATGCAAATCTACGATCTTAGCATATGTGCGGACACCCTAGAGGCATACTACGATCTACGGAAGACATGAATGCATCTACTTAGGTGTTTAGTTTCATCATACCTTATGGATCTATGATCCGGAGATTATGGAACGATGAAGAACCGCACTTGAATCGCAAGGGAAACTGTCGGATAGCACCTTGTCCTTTGCGAATTGAAGAATCCTCGAAATCCCGTCTCTGAGTGCAGGGATTACGAGCCGACGGAGGAATCCATTGCGAAGACGATGGCGAGCCTCAAGATTTTCTCCTCCTCTTTCTCCTTTCTTCCTTCTCCTTCCTTCCTCTTCCTTCTCCCTTCTTCTTCCTCTCTTTTCCTTGGCTGAAACCACAAAGGAGGAGGACTAGGGGTCGGATTTTTGGAGGGGAGGGAGTAGAACCTTGGGGCCGGCCCCTCCCCTCTCTATTCCCTTTATAGGGTCGGTCTCCCATGGCTCCAAGGAGCCTAGGGCCGACCATTAGATGGATAGGGATGAGGGGGGATCGGATTTAGGTCTTCCGAGTGTCTATCGCGAAGTCCGGACGAAAACGCCCTTCACGAAAAGCGGAAAACTGAAAGTGAGACTGAGCGAGGTGCGCTACTCGGAATCGAGTTCCGTCAGTGCCTGTGAGCTCCTAGAATTATTCTACTCAATCTAAGATCCATATTCAATATGTTCTAAGCCATATTTCAGTATTTACCAAAATACCCCTACGGCCCGTAACACATGTGAATTAGGTTCTTTGGCTTCGGGCTTGCGCTCCATCGCGCTACTTCGCATCCAACGTATTAAACTAGGTCGGGGAATAATTCCTATACGCAACGACAGGGTGGAACCTTCAGGGTTCGGGATCTCTAGCTCCAACCGGATCCCTGATTAACTGTTCCGGTGACACACCGAAAGTTTCGTTAATCAGCCCTAATCCGATTAACCCGCGTAGCCACCCAGAGTGCGACGCGAGTTGAACTCTAGTGATCCTAAACTTATGTTACTCCCTCGTAACCCTGTTCTCTATTATACTCCGATAATCCTTAGTCCCTCCTATTACTAGTGCCATGATACGACTCGGGCGGTAGGGAGCACCGTCAGATCCCGATCGATCATCTGATTAGGGTCTGATGACTTGTCATCTATAACACCACACACCTTCCGGTGCTATGCCTAGTATCCGGAACATCGTCAGTCATACTGACAACCACCAGGCCTGGGTTAACTGTGTGGACATATTGACTCATCAAACCGCACCCATCCAACACTGGACGTCGGATAACCTATAGGGATTACATGTCACTCAAGCGCCAGCCGGGTAACCCAACGTACCGTGGTATTGGACTATGGAAGGCCCGCACACGTTGGCATATCAAAGCACCACACAACTGGTTGGCCCAGTGTACATGGTCCCTCAGGGTTAAGGACAGATTATCTATAGTAGTAAGACGGTTTATGCACCAGTGTCTGAATCACTGAACTGTGCACCGTCTTGGTTCCTGTTCAACACGATCATCGTGCTTGGTCAGGCGAATGGGAATCCCACGTTCCCGTGGTGGAGACTTCACCACATCCTCTACCTGCCAACAACTTATTCTCGGTGAAGCGACCAGCATTACCAAAGCTGTGAACTAGTTCTAGGTCTACACAGAACTGGTCCACTGGGTCTCCCAAGCATGGATCCTCCATGCGCCTCAGTGGCCTACTGTGTTCCCTAGGGTCCTTTTATTATATGAGAATTATCATATACCATAGTAGTATTCTAATTAAAGCAATAACCAAAGTCATCTTTATTAATGTTAATACAGAAAATTCACGCTAAGGACACACGAGCTACAACAATAACCTCTTTAGCACCCACTTTGTTGGTCCAACATCATTGGCACACACTCCGTCATTCCCACCCTGTCCATAATTACCACCTCGTCATCACACCTCCTCCATCTCTTCCCACCTCATTAGCACCTCATCTATCTGCTCCCTACACCCTCTGCCTCTCCTTCTTACTTGCTGGCACATCCATCTTAAAAAATCCTTAAAATAGAGCCTTGAGATCATGAAGAAGCTCTACCCACCCATCTTCTTTTCCTATCCCTCTCCACTTGCTGCCACATCCTACACCATCATCACGTACTCGCCTGTGACAAAGGCTGGTGTCAAAGATGGAGTAGGTGCTGACAACGGGGGTAGGGTTTGCGATAGGGAATGAAAAGGGTGGGCAAACAGAGGTGCCAACATTGGGGAAGGATGGTGAATTAGTTATATATGTAATGCGGTATCGGGAGGGGAAGGTGTGGGTATATAGGGAGGAGGGGTATACTAGTCGTAAAAGAAACAATGAATAGAAAATGATGGGAAGCGAGGTATTTCCTTTAATCTTGCGCTAGCCAATTCAAACCACTACCCCTTAGCTTACCTTGGTCAATCATATCTAATTTGGACTTTTGTTTATTTCCCGTGGTAAAACTATAAAATCAAAGTTTCATTATAAAGGGACACATCACTACTATTTATTCATCCTACGTTTAAGAATTAAACAATGTTAATTCATTTATTCACCCATCACCACAATATATGATTTGTGTAAGATTCTAATATTACGATATAAAAGTTTCCATCACATGCGTAACTTTAAAACAATTTTTATGCCCTCCCACAATCATCACACGATAGAAGAAAATGTAAAAATTATATGTATTGTTCGGTGGGTCTAGAGACTCTAGAGGAAATACATTATAAGCAGAAGCACACAATGCATACTGGATTTAAATTTATAACCCAAATCAGGTGCATTAGTGAAAAAAGATAGGGATGAGTTTTTATCTAGATGATCAATGCAAGAGGGGTTAAAGTGGAAGGAACATAAATATTGAAGAACTAATGAGTCGAAGGATCCTAGAACTAAACATATAGTTTTGGAGAGATCTAAAAACAACATGAGTCAAGTTACAACCACCGGTGCATCTCAACATATGTAGATACAAACATAGTTTAGTTTATAAAGCTGTCTTAATTGAGAAACGTGTAGGTTGTATAGAGAATAAAGATTAACAAAAGATAGAGAGTTTTCGTTACAAAAAAAAGATGTACGAAATTAGAGAAAGACCCAATATTTAAAATTAGCCAATAGTTACATATAACTGAAAAAACAATTTCAAAGCATATTTTTTCATTTGAAAACCAATTTGAAACCGTTTGGAGGAAAAGGCACCCAGTTCGACTCCGAGTCCAGTCTCAAGCTGAACACGATCCTCACAGCCAGGTGTATTGGTTCAATTGGGAAAGATAAATGCTATTCATCCCGAAGGATCTCCTGATTCCGCCAGGCCGATTAACTTGGCAACATACAACTGATGGCTGAAACCCATTAGCGACATTTAAATCTTTTCACACCACCAGTTGCACGCTGCCATGTCAATCGGGCTAAGCGGAATCGGGAAAACCTTCAAGTTGAATAGCATTTATCATTGGGAAAAAGAAAAAGATCCGGCTCTTGACAAAAATGCAAAAGTGTTCCTGTAAATGATGTGATCAGATTTCGAGCATTGTAAATATAATTGTTTTCCTCTTTGTTCTTCAAATATTGTAGAACCAGCATATTATGTTGGTGTATCCAGCTACACCGACAGGGTAGCCTAGGTGGCACTAGACTCGGATCTTGATCCATACTTTGGACCAATTTCAGCCTTGGTGTGGGCCATTTCCAATACGCCTTGTGCATCGCGCCTAAGCCGTTTATTGCTTTCATGTGCCGCACCCAACACACCTGACGCAATTCATCCATACACAACACACATGATGAATTATATCCTCGTGTCCAACCACAATCGCACCTCCACTAAAAAAAGAAACCCATGTCCCGCCATCAGCGACCCCAGATGAAATCCCATATGCAATTTTCAGTCGCTTATTTTTCTTTCACTCCCTTCTTATTCGTGTTTGTCCCCTTTGATCACTACCCCATGGCTCCTAACCATTTTTTTTCTCTTCAAAATAGCATTTAAAAAATAAAATATTATTTCAATAGCCATATGTGAAAAATAATTTTAAAAGTGGCCAATTGATAGACACGTTGTGGGCGGCGCCATAAAGCACCCGTCATTTCGGCTGTCAGGATTTTTCCAATCTGGTCGTGAAAATCATTATTTAAAATACAGCTTCATCAAAACACCCTTAATCTTAACCCGTAATCAACAATAGCCGATTGGAGTTTTAAATTTTTTTATAAAAACCGAAATCGGTATTTCAAATATCATTTTTAAGTGTTGAATTAAAAATGGTATTTGAAATATTGATTTTCACATGGCTTTTTATTTGGTTAAAATCGGTATTTCAAATGCCATTTTTAAAAGCGAAGTGTTGGGTGGGAAAAAAAACCTTAAGCGTTGAGTTTGTTTCACGTAAGCATGAGAATTTAAAACAAAAAAACAAAAAATTAGGAATTGAAACTGTATTTAAAATACCGATTTTAATTTTTTATATTTTTTTTAAATTCTCATCGGCTATTGTTGATTATGGGTTAGTATTAAGGGTTATAGTGAGACCAATATTTCAAATACCGAGTTTCATGGCTAGGCAAAAAAATATATGTCTGATAACTGATGTGGCATGCGCTTTGTGGCGCCACTTGGTTATCAGTTGGTAACTTTTGAAATTATTTTTCACATATTACTATTAATATTTTATAATTGAAATGATAATTTGAAATAAAACTCTAAAATATAACTCAATCAGCCTATGCACAAGAGAAAATATAGTTGTGTTAAGTGTTGTGAGCACATGATTCTTTCTCCCTCCCCTTTTGGGCCCTTTATTTGTTGTAGCTCTTATATCCTGAGCGTGGATTTTCTGTATTAACATTAATAAAGATGACTTTAATTATTGCTTTGATTATAATACTATTTTGGTATATGTTACTTCATATGAAATAAAGGACCCTAGGAAACGCAGTAGGCCACTGAGGTGTATGGTGGGTTCATGCTTGGGAGACCTAGTGGACCGGTTCTGTGTAGACCTAGAACTGAGTTCACAACTTTGATGATGTTGGTCACTTCACTGGAAATAAGCTGTTGACAGGTAGAGGATGTAGTGAAGTCTCCACCACATGAACATTGGATTCCCATTCACCTAACCAAGCACGATGATCGTATTGAATAGGAACCAAGACGATGCACAGATCAGTGATTCAGACACTGGTGCATAAAACCGTCTTACTACTGTAGATAATATATCTTTAACTCTGAGGGACCATGTACATTGAACTAACCAGTTGTGTGGTGCCTTGATGTGCCAACATGTGTAGACCTACCATAATTCAATACCACGGTACGTTGGATTACCCGGCTAACGCTAGAGTGACATGCAACCCTACAGGTTATCCAATATCCAGAGTTGGATGGATGCGTTTTGATGAGTTAATCCATCCACACAATTAATCCAGACCTGGTGGACGACATTCCGGATGCTAGGCATAGCACCAAAAGGTGTGTGGTGTTATATATAACAAGTCATCAAATCCTAATTAGATGATCGATCGGGTCTGACAGTACTCCCCACCCCCCGAGTCGAATCATGGCATCAGTAATGTGAGGGACTAAAGATTATCAGAGTATAGTAGAAAATAGGATTACGAGGAAGTAACATAAGTTTAGGATCACTAGAGTTCTACTCACATCGCACTTTGGGTAGCTGCACGGGTTAATCGGATTAGGGCTGATTAGTGAAGCTTCGGTGTGTCATCAGAACAGTTAATCAGGGATCCGGTTGGAGCTAGAGATCCAGAACCCTGAAAGTTCTACCCTGTCGTTGCGTATAGGAATTGTCAATTCCTTGACCTGGTTGGACACGTTAGATATGAAGTAGCGTGATAGAGAGCAAGCCCGAAGCCTAAGAATCTAATTCACATGTGTTAAGGGCCATAGGGGTATTTTGGTAAATATAAAAATATGGCTCATAACATATTGAATATGGATCTTAAAATGAGCAGAATAATTCCAGAAACTCGACTCCGACTAGTGTACCTCACTCTATCTCTCTATTAGCAGTATCCCGACAACAAGGCGCTTTTATCCAAAGTGTCAAGGGGAAACCCTAAAACCGACCCCCTTCATCCCAATCCTTAGGGGGATGGAGCTAGCTTGCATAAGCGAGTAAGGGGTCGGCACCATAAGAGGAAAAGGGAGAGAGGAGGCCGACCCTAGCCTCTCCCCTCTCCAAAAAATCCTCGCCCCCTTTCCTTTACCCTCTTTGTGGTTTTGGCGAAGGAAGAAAGATGAAGAAGAAGGAAGAAGAGGGAGGAAGGAAGGAGAAGAAAGAAGAGAGAAAGAGAAGGAGGAGATATTGCGGCTCACCGTCGTCTTCGCTACGTGCAATCCTCCGTCAGCGCGTCGTCCTTGCACTCAGAGATAAGACGACCTTTGCAAAGGACAAGGTGCTATCCGACAGTATCCCTCTCGATCACGTACGATTCATCATCAACCATCATTTCGTTCTCTTCGGATCTAAGATCCACTAGGTATGATGATTCTAAACACCTAACTAGATGCATATATATCTTTCGTAGAGCGTAGTATGCCTCTAGGGTGTCCGCACATATGCTGGGATCATAGATTTGCATGTAAATTGTTTTTGTGGAATTAATTGTAATGAAACATACACCATAAGATCCTCGGATCTAACTTTTGCTTCCGCTGCGACTCTGATAATAGGATTTAATTCCAACATTATCAACCCACTAATTCATTTTTCTTCCTCATCATGATCTATTCTAAAACTCCTTTATTACGGCTTGAACCTTGTGAACCTTCCTTCTATAACCTGATCCTATTCCCCTCATCTAAGTTTATAATCCCTTATTCTATACCACTTCAAATTCCCCCACTGCCTCCAATCTTGTAGCGATAAGTCGATGCAGCTACTCATGTCGATACGATTGTGTCGAGGAGCAACTTGAAGTGTTCATCTTAAGACCCGACTTGGCCTTGCAACTAGCTAGATGTCGGATGTCTTCTTTATTCTTCAATGTTTGCACCTTCTGTTGTTGGCTACTATTTATTTGAAATTTGTATTTGGTTTTGCTTTCACCTGGGTTAAGCTTTTTTTTTTTGGGTCATATTATCCTGCTTCCCAAGTATTTAAACGTGGGGGATAACATTCATTCTCATCACTAAATCACTGAATGAGCTCTAAACGCACATCGCAAGCATGCCCGTGCATCGTGGTGCTTTGTACCACTATGATGAGTTGCATCGTTGCTCCTCCTTCTTCCTCAACATTCGACAGTTTCAGGTCGAGTTCCTACACTTTGCACTCAGCTACATGAAGTTGAATTAGCTATAGATGGATTTGGCCTTCGATGGCTGAATGCGTAATAGATATGCCCCGCTTGAAACTACCGAGTGTCAGAGGAAGAAGAAGGAGCAGGTGGTGGATTGCATGAGGCTGTGTCGGATGCAAATAGCGGAGGTGGCCGTCGTCTTGCATGGAACGAAACGGGCGGAGGTGGTGTTGGGCTTTAGTTGCCCTTATCCACAGGCTTGGTTCGCACATGTGTAAGATGAACATTTCCTTTTTTTGTTTTTTGTTTTTTTCGGAATGTGCTATTTTTTATTTTGGAGAAGTATCTTTCCTGGTTAGAGCGACACTTGTAAGTGCTATTGTGCAAGAGAGATCACAGTTCGAAGCCTGTTAACAGCAAAAGCGCAAAGTAATTTTTTCTCACCAAAAACTAAGCATTTGTTTCTGCCTAAAGATGCACCACACTACACTGCCTAAGACAAACCCAGGATTCGATCCTGCGACCGCCTTGAGAGAAGCTTTGGGGTTCACCAATAAAAAAAAAAGAAGTGTTATTTTGACTTTGCCACCAAATTTGCCTTGAATTAGACTTTACCCCCCAAAACTAACTGACGATGGTGAGCTGACGGAAAAGAAATAAAGTTTTGGGGTGAGGTGACGGAACCGTTAGTTTTGTGGGGTAAAGTCTAATTAATGAAATATGGGGGGTAAAGTCTAATTCAAGGCAAAATTTGGGGGGCAAAGTCAAAATAACCCAAAAAAAAAAAAAAAAGGTGTAGTGCCTTTTGCCCACCCCAGGTATATCGTCCCTTCAGACATCAAGAACTTGGTTTTGTGGGAGGCGACGATGCAGTTCTTCGGCGGATCGGCGACGGCGGATATGAGCCCCTCACCGGCGGCTCCGCCGGGGACGGCGTCGGGGAACAACGCCAACATGCTGTATGTGTTCAACCGGAGCGGGGTGTGCTTGCTGTACCGGGAGTGGCACCGCCCCCTCCACACCCTCGACGCCAACCAGGATCAGAAGCTCATGTTCGGCCTCCTTTTCTCCCTCCGATCCTTCACCGCCAAGATGGACCCCACCAGGTACGGCCGCCCTGGTCCACCCGAGCCTCACCATTGCATCCGGAGTTGACTCCTTTCTCTTTCGACAGCGTCGATAAAGGGAACCTCGGGGCCCCTCTGCTGCCGGGGCAAGGCTGCTCCTTCTACAGCTTCCACACCAACACCTACAAGCTCAACTTCATGGAGAGTCCCTCGGGCGTAAAGGCCAGTGGTTCTACAATCTCTTTTGCTATATTTGTAGTACAGTTATTGATTCAATATGGATATTTATTAGTTATAGTTATGTTTTTGTGGATTTATGAAGCGTTAGTCGTCTGAATCTCCCTAAAATTTTGCATCTAAATTGTTAATCAGTCTTAGAAATTGGTGAAGAGGACATAAAGGGGGAACTTTTTGATATAGCAATTCAAATCCAAGCAATTGGGTGCTGCGGAATGCGACTATATCCAGATCAATGTTGCAGAACTCCTGATTGAAAATTAAAATCATCCAAAGAGACTGGGAACCCTTGTTTTTTCACATGCTACTTTACAGTTTCAAGACCATAACCATCGAGCCATGTCCCATCTATTTGGGGTTGGCCTTATGAATCCTTCTTCACCATTCATTTCTGTTAAGGGATATATATATATATATATATATATATATATATATATATATATATATATATATATATATATATATATGGGGACGAGGAGCCTGGACCTCAGGTGCAGCGTGAACGCTGCACCGGTGCCCTGCATGCATACCACGTGGCATTCCCTCCCGAATTCCCAACCGAAAATAGCCCCTCCGAGACCGCATCCGTTCGGGACGAATCTCAGCCGTCCGATCGACTGAATCGAACGGATGGCATTCCGTTCGGCCTCGCTGTTACTAGGGGTGGACATGGTCGGGTTTGGAGGTCTGACCGTGTTTGGACCAAGTTGCATTACGTTTGCCCAAATTGCCCAAGTTGCCCGAGGAACTTGTAGAGGGTTTGCCCGTGTTTGGACCATGGAAGTTCATCGGGTTCCTCGGGTTGCTCGGGTTCATCCGGACCATTCACTAAAAAGTAGAGGATACGTCCGATCTAAAATTTACACCGTTCAATATGGAGCTTCCTCTCACTCGAGCAAAAAATAATTCGGTGCAAACCGTGCAATAAAGAATATTACAAGTTTAACTTGATTGTAGAGAACATGTGCATTCCTCTCTCTCTCTCTCTCTCTCTCTATATATATATATATATATATATATATATATATATATATATATATATATTCCTCGGGTTCTTCGGGTTTCTCGGGTTGGTCATATGGGTGACCATGTTTGCCCAAATTCAAATTCGGGCAAAAAAATTTTGCCCATGCCCGTCCAAATTCTCAAATATTGATGCCCGTGATTGTCCAAATTCAAAATTTGGTCGGGTTGCTCGGGTTCGTTCGGACCAAGTCCCAGCCCTAGCTGTTACTGTGGCGGCCACAGTAACAGCCCGGGGGAATCCCATCCGTTCGATTCAGTCAATCGGGCGGTTGAAAAAAAATTCGCGTTTACTGTAGCGGCTACAGTAATTGCGAGAATGCTGCGGCTACAGTAATTGCGAGAATGCTTTCAACCGTCCGATCAGCTGAATCGGGCAGTTGAAAAAAAAATCGCGATTACTGTAGCGGCTATAGTAATCGCGAGAATGGTTTCAGCTGCCCGATCGACTGAATCGAACGGATGGGATTCCTCTGGGCTGTTACTGTGGCCGCCACAGTAACAGCGAGGCCTAACGGAATGCCATCCGTTCGATTCAGTTGATCGGACGGCTGAGATTCGTCCCGAACGGATGCGGTCTCGGAGGAGCTGTTTCCGGTCTGGATTTCGGGAGGGAATGCCATGTGGCATGCATGCAGGGCACTGGTGCAGCGTTCACGCTGCACCTGAGGTCCAGGCTCCCCGTCCCATATATATATATATATATATATATATATATATATATATATATATATATATATATATAGGGTAGCGATCCAGTGAGATATGAGATAACTTTGAGAAACCTATCTAGTGGTTTTAGAATTTGATGAAAATTGGTGGGCATGCTCTCTATGGCAAGTTGATCATCCTCACAAAAAATCATCAAATTCTAAAACCTCTAAGGGCATCACATGTTAGAAGATTTATCGACCGTCCATTAAAACCAATAATTTTAATTGTGTATTTGATGACTCTAGAGGTTTTAGAATTTGATGATTTTTTGTGAGAATGATCAACTTGCCATAGAGAGCATGCTCACCAATTTTCATCAAATTCTAAAACCTCTAGATAGGTTTCTCAAAGTTATCTCATAGAAGAGTTATCTCACTAGATCGTTATCCTATATATATATATATATATATATATATATATATATATATATATATATGTTATTCCATGTCTTTTCTAACAATTTAAATTAATGTATTTTAGGTCTTCTTCTCCCCCTTGAACCTTCTACAGTAATCCGAGATCCTTTCCTTATATGGGCCTTGTTATGTGCTAAATAGTTATCGAGCTTAATCTCCATTAACTCTGGAGCTTTTGGAAAAAAACGTGTGTTCGGATCATTTGGTCACGTCCAAGGTCCGAATCCCGAAAGGGGCGAACTATAGGCTAGATTAAAATACTGGTAGGTGAGTGAAAGTCGCCCAAAAATGGGAAAGGGCTATCATCGGGCCGATGTTGATAAAGTGGGACAATGAGGATGTCTGCTGCGGAAACGTGGAGATCTGTTATGAGCTATATAGCCTCTATTATTCAAAACGTTTAATGGAATATGATTGATGAATTGTGCCCTCATGCAGATTCATAATTATTTATAGCTCATTAGATGACTATATTTCAATTCCTAGCTCTAAAATAAAAAGAGGAAAGCTCAAATTCTTGCATTTCATAATTGGAACCTGGACACTTGGACCTTAGGAGTCAGGATGCATGAATGTGCCACTATACTCAGGCTCCCACTTGAATATCAAAAGTAGGTAGCATCAAAATAAAGCAAGCTGATTGCATAGAGCCTCGGAATCATCTTCCTTAGATCTGCGCATGTGGAACGTCCGTTTTCTGATCCTTGCTAACCAGACTATCTTGTTTAGTCCCAAGCACATCATTATGCTCCATTAATTGACCAAAATATATTTGACTTCTCATTGAGCAATTCATAATATCAATTATTTAATAAGTTCAGTATAACTTCAATATGTTCCTCAAGTTGTGAACCTATGAACTTAAGTCAACATCAATCACAAACACAATTAAGTGGCAAGTGATTTACAGTCTTTTGCTTTTAGTGGTGTACATGATTGTGCCATGTCATTTGTTTCAGGAATTATTTTCCTACTAGAAGATCAGGGACGAGTTTACATTTGTTTGACAATGAGTTTCTTTTAGCCTCACACAACTTCCCCTTGTTCATTGCAGATGATCTTAGTTACTCATCCGAAAACAGGTGATCTTCGGGGTGCCTTGAGGCATATCTACGACATTTATGTGGAGTACGTTGTGAAGAATCCGCTCTATATTCCTGGGACTCCCATCAAGTAAGTTCACTTTGACTTGTTCTGTTATTCTTTTTGCTTTACAAACATTGTTATTGATCATACATAACTGCCATATTTGAAGCGGGAATTATAAATCTTCATGAGATTTATGGCTCTAGAATTCATATGCATCTTGAAGGATTCATTACTGTACCTCTGGTATTTTTCTGGTACTTCAAGAAAATGTTCTTTGCAACATCAAGGTCTATTCCAGGCAATCTTTTTCATTCCTTGGGACTGAGGCTTCAAATAAGCCTTCCTGCACATAGAGAAAGCAAGACCAGGACAGAGTAACGCATGCACACACATACATATTGACACGTGTAATGATTCTCCTCTATGTCTCAGATGTTAGTTTCACTTCACTGCAGTAGTTTCGTGTCACCGAATATAAAGGGCACATTACAAAAACCTCCCCTGAACCATACACCTCATTTCATATTGGTCCCCCAACGTTTTTTAAACAATTTGAACCCTGAACTATGCTCCGTCCGCATTTAGCCCCATCCATCAACTTTTTATCCTGAAAATACCCTTATCAATTTAACGGAGGGGGACTAAATGCAGACTGATCTTAGTCCAAGGTTCAAATTGATCAAAAATATAGTTGAGGGACCAATATGAAATGAGGGATATAGTTTAGGGGAGGTTTTTTTAATTTTAATTTGCCCTATAAAATATTCAGTAAAGATATGAGTGTTCACACAATCATGATTTACTAATTATTGTATCTTCAAGCTTCTTCTTGGTAGATGCTTTTTTTTTTTCCTGACATTAATCATATTCATACAATTGGCATTCTTTATTTGTCTGTTTTCTGCTGGGTGTTGAGGACATAATTATGCATACTTTATAGCATGCAGTGATACCATCTCTTGGAGGAATTAGGGAAGTCGAATGCTTTCGATGAATTCTATTGATATGTTCAGAATATAGGGATCTTGGGGCAGGAAGGGGTGCAGGAAAAAATATAAGGAGAAGAAAGGATTCGGGAAATTGAATGATTTCCATGAATTCTTTAAATATGGTTCAGAATAGTTGGCGATAAAGGTTTGGCTTGTGGTCCTGACTCCTGTCCATTTGTTTTGACATCAACACAACATAGTTTCCTATCAAAGAGATTCTAGGACATTCATGGCACACAGGAGGTATTGAGAAGATGTTGATTCTTGCGCACGGCTATCTCATTTTGTTGAGGTATATAAGCACAAGACGTTTAGTTAATGATGTCTTGGTCAGAGTGATACATATATAATTTCTTATTTAAATACTCTCCACCATGTGAGAATGAAGGACTTTGCGTTTGATATTGAACTACGTGCCCACCATTTAGTGGAAAGATATAAATGAGTTAATGAGGCATAGGTATCAGATTTGGACTAAAGGAGATTAACTTTGATAGTACCTGAAAAGTCCTCAATAAGCAAACAGATGCGGAAGCAAAGAACAAGGAATAAAAGAGGATAGATAATGCCTCAACGGTTCCACCGTGGGTTGATGCAAGGATACGCCGGTCATCCTGCTCATGGTGCAAGGCCGAACGTCAAAAGAAGACAGATCATTCGGAAAGCAATGCGAGGCTTTTTCGAGGCGAAGTTGAGGCGTGGGCGAGGATCGGGGACTCAAGTATCTCCGGAAGAAGCTTTCTTCTCACAAAATCAGATCTGAATTCTTTTTCGTTTTCTCCTCTTTTATAAACTAGGGTTTGCAATCGAGGGTGGGGATCGAAGGAAATTATTAACGAAAGGTGGGGAGTAGATGGAGGGAGAGAGAGAGAGAGAGAGAGAGAGAGAGAGAGAGAGAGAGAGAGAGAGAGAGAGAGAGAGAGAAGGGGGTCACAGCTTGCCCTCGGGAAAAGAACATGAAGAGAGAGAGAAAAGGGGGCCGCAGGTAGCTTCCATACATTCGTATGGTGAAGAGAGAGGAGGGGGGATATGATCTCAAGTGTGAAGCACTATTGGGTTTAAGATAAACCCAATTAACCCTAGTCGAAGCCCATTAGGCCGCCATGTCATTAAAATTTTAAGTTATGATGATCTAGCTGTCTGTTTCGAGATCTAATCTCGACCGTCAGCACCCCATAAGCACACAACACATATTTTATTAAATAAAGCTGAAAATCATGACCAAAGGGCCTCGAATCAACCGAATAGCTTCCGAAAGCAGCCATGAACATCCCCCATGGCTTAGGCATAAACAAAAACGGATAAAATATGCTGAAAATGGCCTAAAACATACTAAAAATGGCATAAAACATCTAAAACAACAATACTAATGTTGTTTTTCAGCATAATAAAATAAAGGCAAGTGCGGATGGTGATCTGATGATGCAGATCAAGCTTGCATCAACTGAGGGATGCTCTAGGTCATGATAGGGTTCCTCGTAAGCCTACGAACATCAAGTGGGGAATTGGCCTACTTCACTCAGCATATATGGGAGTCATGACTACAATTTTTATGAAACTAGGAGTATAAAGTTGCTCTTGTGTAGTGGGATCAAGAGTGAATAGCTAGTTGACTTGGTGGCCATAGCTAGCGTAGACAAGCTTTTAGAGCCCTTAAGGTCTCTTGCTTGAGCCTGATCGAGCCTATGTGTAGTCTACGCCACATGAGTGAGCCCCAAGTAACCTAACCTAATTATCTGGCATCCATATTGGCTTAGGTAAATGCACAATGAATCGATAATGGGTGGTTTGGGCTTGAGCTATGCGCCCTGGAAACATGGATCCATGGGTGTGTATATGTGTGTACATTGGTGGGTTGTGGGCCTCCATAGGAGGAGCCCATACCTGAACACAAATATGAAACACACTTGGTGGCAGGTATATGTAAGGTTCCATGTTTGGAAACCTTAAATAGCCTACCATAATGAGGAAAATATTTCTCCCATGTTTTCCTAATTTGATGCCCGACCCAATATAGTAAGTGGTTAGTGCCATTCAAAATTGGAAGAAAGTCTCCTAGATTGTATGGCTGTAGTGGGATTGGATCCTGCTATGGAAAGCTTGTATGCATGCCAGATTAAAAATACTCTCCTCATAATTAAGGGATTGATTTCATGGCTCATTATGGAGAGTTCCATTTATTGGAAGCCAAAATGTAATATTAATTATAGAGATTTTGCATCACTGATATTGTAGGGATTTGATTCCCTATTAGTGGTAAGCTTGATACATTTTTAATAAGGATTATGTGCATTAATGGAAGGCATAGGTTGGAAGGAGGGTAATTAGTTGAGTCATTCAAAATTGGAAAAAAGAGTTTCTTCTAGATTGTATAACTCTGGTGGATTTGGATCCTGTTATGGAAATCTTGTATGCATGCCCATATTAAAATTTTTCTCTAAATACTGAAGGGTTTGATTGTAAGGCTCACTGATGGAGATTCCATTTATTGGAATCCAAGATGCTATATTAATTATAGAGATTTTCCATCACTAATATTGTAGGGATTTGATTCCCTAATAGCAGTAAGCTTGATACACTTTTAATGATATGGGTGCATTAATGAAAGCCATAGGTTATGAAAGGATGGTAATAAATGGGATCCTCTTATTGTTAGGTAGCCATATATGTCTCCTAGAATCTCTCTCATTAATTAGTTAGGGCTATGTATGGCATTATTGCTTGGCCTACAAGTTAGCATGATGCCTTAATTAATGCATGAGCCTCCTCTATGCAAGAGGAGGTAGTCCTTTTCTACACTCACCATGAGGTTCAGCCAAGGGTCTCCCTGTCCTAGAACCGATGACACTATGATAGGAGAGGGCATGGTGTGCATGGCCAGGCGAAACCCTGATGGAGTGTATGACCATGGGAGAGAGATAGGTAGAGGTGAAAGAGAGAGAAAGGGGAAAGGTGAGTGGAATAAGTTTCCACCACCTTGACTCGGAGGTTTGCTCGTGGGAATCAATGAGAAGACCTTTTGGTCTGCTGTCGCTCCCCGATATGCTGATGGGAAAGCAACGGTGTTAGAGCGAAACTTCAACCTCTTCAACAATGGTGGAGTCGTCATCCACAACTCTTCCTCCCGAATACATGAAGTATGTACAATGATTTTTGTTGTAGATCACAATTGCATGTCACATTTGGGAAAAAGTGGAACTGCGTGCTATTGGTTTAGCATATTTGTATGTTTTACTATATAATCATGATGATACTAATGGTGCTTCCTTAGGCAACGTAAATTATGTTTTCACCATATTAATTGACTATTATATATGTAATCTAGTACAGGAGTACAATTTTAATTGAGGTCCTTTATCCGGATCCTGTCAGATGAATCCAGGTAGTTGATCAGGGAGGAGATTAGCAGTCAGAGTGGGAAACCCAGTACTTGGTTGAACTCAACCTGTAATTTTAAAAAACTCATCAGTTGCTAAGTGTATATTGGCATTGCACCTAATCATTTCTCTAAATCTTATTACTCAGATGTTTGCTCTAATTCCTAGGTCATCAATTTTATTGTGTAGTTGCGGTATGCGTTGAACTCATTGTGCTCTTCTCTTCAAAGAAACGTGTATGCTAAGTGTAGATTCACTACATGAAGTCAACGCTTATGGCTTGGACCTGTTAAACTCATGACCAATATAGACAACTTTTCAGTCTTTTTGTCACATCTGAAAAACCACTTCATCTTGATGTAGTTTAATAATTACGCAATTCATTTTATTGTGTATAGTCATTATTCTTTTTGTGACTCATAGTTCTATACTGTTTGTGATTATCTGCAATCATCTCGCTGCACTTTCCCCACAACGATGCATTTGTTCATTGTGAAACCTATATACATTGAGATAATACTGTCTTCCTATTTTGTAGGTGTGAGCTCTTCAACACAAATCTTGATCAATACGTGAAAACTTTGATTTAACTTGCTGAGGTAATTTCAATCATTTCTTTGTGCTCATAGTTCATTTTGTGCCCTAAATAGGCTTTAACACATTACTTACTGTACCCACATTTTACGGAGGATGGATTCATTCAAATCTGGAGATGCAATGACAACTGTTTTTGAGGCGGAATCTGAAATTAAGCCATGTGCTTGTAGTCTGATGTTTGTCGTCAATAATGTGGTCATTTATGTCTCATGAAAATCTAATCAAATTTTTTATTGAATAAAAACGGTGGAGGACTTTGGGAATAATTTAATAATTTAAAGAACTAAAATAATCCTCAGCTAAAGGCTAAAGAACAAATAAGTTGTGATTGATAATTGATCCTCTTCAACAAACAAATCATTAACTGTGATGGAAGTAGCACCAATTTGTTCTTAACCCGTGAGATATATGCACTGGTCCAATTTGTTAGTTCTCCCGTCTTTGTCAGTTTGCTCCTGTATTGCAGAATCTATGACATCTTCGAGAACCCTCTCTTTCTCTCTAGTGCCACAATTTCCCATAAAATATTTATCAAGCTCGTGGTAGGAAGACAGCGTGACTTTTGCTTGTGGATCCAAGTCCTTCCCAATCGTACACAATTCTTATGTTTGCCACATTTCCAACTTCTATGCCTTGTTGCATATGGGGTTTGTAATCCTACTTATTCACATTCTACTATCTTTTTCATTTTTTGTATGATTCCCTTCTCTCTTAGAAGAACAACTGGCAAAATATTATCTCTAAATAGCGGGTTTTGAGTATTACGTACTGCCTTACAATGTTGCAATGGTTGCCGATCTTGTGTTATCTTCAACTTAAGTCTCATTCACTAGTATTCTTTGTTGTGGTAACAATAGTGAAATTTAGGTAGCGACTAAATTAGTTTTTCATGTGCATGTAGCACTTTGAGATAAGTTTCCAATTTGTTGGATTGGTTGTTGCCCTTGACAGACAAGTCAGGCGGTTTTCAATACTTAACAACCATGTGTGCTTGGCCCTTTCGTTTCAACTGTTACAACGAACATGACTCTCGTCATGTTGTACTAGTCGAAAGATCAATCATCTTGTCTGGTTCAAGTAGTATTCCATCGTCATAAACTAGTCGAGGAAAGCATGAGGATCAAAGTTCCCAATGCGGTTTGAAACTTCAACCTGCAGCTTCGTTGTCATATCTTCTAAGACATCATGCTTGTCAAATCAGTCAGGTCCAAGGGTTTGTTGGGATTAGGGGTGAAACTCAGACTGTTTGGGTCGGGTTGATGCCCCACCCATGCCCAACCCGTAGTGAGTAGACCTCAACTCAACCCTACCTTTGGTTGGGAATTCTCAACCCAACCTAACCGAAGCGGGTTGGTCAGCTCAATACTTTATAATTATAAGTATACCATGTTAAATAAAATAATTTATTTTTTAATTAAAATTTGTGTTAATTATGTGTGTAATTAGTCTCATGAAACTAAAACTTGCCAAGTTGACTCGACTGGATTTCAAGCCGGCTAGGATGAGGACTCAATTTTACCGAAACTCAGGTTGTGATTCGGGCGAGTCGTATCACGTTTCCGAGTCGAACTGCTCGGTCTGGGTCAAAATTGGTGGTATTGTAACTTGTAAGTAAACGTTTTAAAGTCGGAAGGGTAAAGTTGGGATTCCAACCCAACTTATACCCTTTTAATTGTGATTGATCAAGGCTAGGGTTGTCGCGTGTGTCACGTCCCGATATTTTACGGATTTAGGCAACTCGTAATATACTGGGGTGTGGAGAGGTTCAACTTGATTCAACATTTCAACTCAAAAACGAGTGAAACCAGAGCTAAAATATTTTATTTCAATAGTTCCGATTACAATCTATTACATCAACGATCACGATAAAAAGAAAAGAACACTTTTATTCTTCCAAGCTTCTTTCATCAAGCCTCGAGGGTTTCCTCGAAAAAAGTTTCGTACATCGAGTCCTCCACTTCTAGCTTATTGAATCCCTCATCAGCTGAATTTTCTAATCCTAAAATGTTAGGCTCTACAATGCAAGGTATGTAGGGGATGAGTCTTACAGCACAGATTCAGTAGGTTCATGGCACTAATTACTTTAGTTGATCAAAGTATACATAGAAATGACTAAAGCATAACTTAAGTTATTCATTAAGCATTTATCTATGTTGAGACCATTTACCTAGCCAATCTCTTCACCTGAGGGCTTTGAGTCATACAGGGACTGCATCACACCCGACGACTTTCCAGACTAGCCACACATCTAAGGGCTTTTAGATGACCCAGGGCTAGCCTCACACTTAGGGCCTTTCAGGCAAGTCCCACACCTTATTATCGATCAATATACTTATGAATCAACTATGGTACAATAAACATTTCCAATATATAATTTGAATAGAAAAAGACTAGTACCATTCCCCTACCTTATTTCAAGCATTGGTTCGAGAGGTGTACGGATCACACGTTTCCACTATTCCCTGAACATCACCATAGGTAATTAAAAGTTAATATTATGTCTTATTCCCTTGAGGGGTAAAAATATCATTTTAGGTATTAGGGTCTGAGGGTGTCATTTTGTTCAACTATTCACCCCGATCTTGAGGCCCCAATCCCAGTGTAGTTAAGGTGAGCCGAGGTGCCTGCCTGAGGTGAGGCGAGCCAAAGTCGCCTCGTCTGGATTGTAGCGAGAGCAGGTATATAAGTCGGCTTGAGGCACCCGCCTTACACCCTGAGGCGGTCGTGATGGTTTAGGTTGAAGCCAAATTGAATCACAACCATCCTTACGCATGACATTTGGGACCGAGTGTGATTCACTAGTCGGGCTGGGTGTAACGAACGGTTGTAATTCAATTTTAGCTTTAACCTATCTGATCCTAAGAGTTTATAACCTCAGAGGATCTCGTGCCCTGTGGATTCAAATCTTCCACGCGATTGAGCGAGATAAAAAAGAACTCGTGACGATCGGGCAGGTTAGGGTTTAAACTTTGGGGCCGTCTTCAGCGTCCGTCACAAAGTGAGTATCATGTTACCCATCAAAACTCACCTCTCAGTTTTTTAATTTAGATTTTGATTCAGTTGTAGTGTCATAATTCTTTATATGTTTACTTCACATCTTCAATTCACATTTTTTTATCTTACTTACAAACATCCAGGTCTAGATCTCAATCTATATTATTTAGATTTTATAGTTTTTAAGGTGAGGATGATATAGATTATAGAACTTATGATGAGTTTTATTGATGTTTGATGGTACATGCTATATGATTATGCGAACTAGTTTCAACAAGTCATTTTATAGAGTGTGTGTGTGTATATTTGCACGCCTTATTTCAATCAGGCGCTCGCCTCGTCTCAGGCGCCAGTAAAGTTGAGCGCCTTGAATCCGCCTTTAACGCCTTGACTACACTGCCCAATCCGGAACCGCCCGTTTCCATTCCCCGTTTCGGATTTTAAAAGTAACGACTAGTATTTGTTCCGGTGGAATGAGGGGGTTGGGAATGAGAAATCGTCGTTCTGTGCGTTTTTTCTACCAACCGCTCGCTGAGCCATCAAATTTACACTACATTTGGTTATTGACGGAAATACCCTTTGCTGGATGGGGATTAAACAGAACAATTGTTCCTCATGCCAAACACCCCTTAAGAGGCCTTGGCTCATGTGGACTATCAAATACCACCTATTCACGTAAAACTTCGGACTGGGCAGATGTTAATTAGGTGAACTGTTAAGTTCTCCACTCTAGAACTTACCCGAAAATCCTATCCCAGACGACCAATGAGGGATTACAAGTGCCTCTATGGAAGTCCCACACTTCTAAAAGTGTATTAGAAGTTCCTCTCCGTTAGTTTCAGATGTCTAGCATGTCACTTCTAAGTTCTCAGAATTTGACCAAATTCCTCAATGATTACCCCCTAAGCAATTTTTTATGAGTTCCTCCCGGTTAAATCCAATCCATCATTAAACCCTATTCTTCATCATTTCATATTTTACATTTGGATCGTATCCAATGGTAATATTCCACCCAAGAAGCTTTTATAGACCGGCAGAATTATCAGGATGGAGTAATATAACATCCTTCCAACAATGCTGAGTTTTCCAAAGTTTCCAAGAGTTCATGTAAAACTGAGAAGAAATCAGAAATAGATCAATGTGAACACTTGCATCACTATATTGCCCTTTAGCAATTGGTTCCATGATTATGCAATACATTAGGCTAAAATGCTTGCCAGTTTGGTTGTCCGAAAAGGTTTATTTTTACTGGACAGCGTTTATGCCTTTGGCCATCGACCTATTCATCAGGCCTGGTTGGTCATAACAGTTTTAAGGAGCATTACTCTTGCTGGGTCATGCATATCTCTCCAACCCTAACCCATATGTTGGACATGCTGAGCAGTTTGTATAAACATTGGTGAAGTTCAAGAAAAATTGACAGGAACCGATATTTTTCATGCTTTGCAGGGCTCGCTGTCGCTGCTGAACTCTTGTATTTTGCGAGCCGGGACCTCGTGTTACGTTCGGTGTGACGTGCCCTCGAAATTGCAAATGAGCCCCTAAAAGTAGAATGGTTTGTGTGTGTGTCCTGGAAATTGCATGGGTTGATGGAATAGAAGCTTCCAAGAAATTTAGTTTGAGTTCATGTCTGTTTAGACTCTGTTTTGAAGTGCTCAACTGTAGAAAGAGAAGCATCTCTGATAACCTATGGACATTAATGTCATATATACTATTTTTTGGAGCAAATAATATTGTTAATAAACATAAATGACCTACATTCCAATATTGGAAATGTATTGTGGCGGAGCGCCAAATCAAGCTCCAGCTTTGTTGGTTCCTAATTCAGACACGGACGAATCTCTTCAGGAGTGAACTCCGGCCCGTTCGGATAACCCAGTGCACTCTTTGAAAAATCGAAGGGAGGTGGCATCGAACCCACAACCTCCTCGCCTCATGTACATAGATTGCACATCAGCTGTAAGTGCGCTGGCGCAAGATAAACTAAGGATCGAAACTCACTACAGGAGCGAGAGAAATGAAATGCCCTGATTTGTAGTAATCCCATAGATAGGAAAGCTCGTCACTAAGACGAGAAGAAGGCCCGCCACTCTATTTTTAGCCACACTCAATATATGCAAAAGTTGTCTTTAGGGCGTCTCCAATGGACTCCTATCTCCCCCCTCCGCTTAAGTAGCTTGCAAAGGATCCAAAATCCCCCTCCAACAGGCTCCTTGAGGAGCTCGCTATTCCAAGTCTGCTCACCAAGTGTGGCGAGCGGCATCCCCTCCCACCCTTTGGTCCCCACATATTATATCATGCTTGCATCATTGATTTTCATATTATTTTGACAAGCGGCTATTACAAAAAGGGTACAACTTCGAAAATGGTACAACAATGGCTTGAGGAGTCCCTTGGAGATGATTCTATAGAGTGACACCCTATTTTGTGGAAATGCTCATATGGCTCCCAATAATAGGGACCCGCTCTAGGAGTGCTCTTACTGCCCTTTGGGCTATGCTCCTTTTAATTTTGTTTTTTCTTTTCTTTCCAGCAATGCATCTTCGAATGATGAGATCTCTTAAATGCCTTAGCCTCGACGCATATCAAGATGTTAAAAATTTAAAACATTCCCATATTTTTTCATGGATGATGGAATCTTAAAAAAAATCTCTTTGGGGCCTTGTAAAAGACTTAGCCTCTAAGCCTCTAGGATTTCATTTTTTTTTTTTTAAAATGAAATTTTTGAAAGGTTATTTGCTGTGAAGGGTGATTTTTTTCGAATGATTGCTCATTTTAAACTCCACCCTTACTTGTATGGCTATATAATTCAAGATATGGATTTAAAATTATTCATCAATGCATGCAATGTTTAGTGCATCCATACATAGGTGCATGCATGTGTATGTATATACATGTACCTGATGCATGATAAATAAACATAGACATATAAGGTGTCATAAATACCAAATATGCACATTCGATGATTGTATTATATATGTGCATGCATTGATATTGTTTTCATAAGCTATTTATGCATGAACTTATGCATATTTGATTTTCTCGTCAACCAACAAGTATGCCTCCGTCCAAACCTCCAATGGGAAGAGGATGTACTCGTCCAATCGCACATGACATCAATACGGGATTTGTGGTTGGACGTATAGGATGCATTCGGAGGCTTTGGCGGAGGTACCACCGTTGCACAACAATGTATTCGTATGGTATTTTTTGAGCAATTGCCACCAAAAAAAAGTATTTTATGAGCACAGCTATTTGAGTACACAATGGGACATGCTCTTGGACATACTACAAAGGTGGGGTAGGGGTGTGCTGGATTCAAACCAAACCTACCAAACCAAATCGATCGATGTTGATCGGTTTCAACACAAGCAATGGATCAGATTGGACTGGGCTTTTCTAAAATCGAAATGATTGGTTGGACGGATTTATAAATTTAAACCGAAAAGAATCGAACCGAATCGAGTTAGACACACATCTCCAAAACCCTAGATAAAGGCTTCATAATTTATTGATTTTTTGTGAGGGTGATAACCTTTCCTTAGATAGCACATCAGCAAAAAATCGACGCATTCTAAATCCTATAGACTAATCAAATATTCCCTTCAATTTAACGGTTAAAATGAACGGTCGATAAAGCTTTTTAGATTTGAGACATCTAAAGGGTTTAGAATGTGCTGATTTTTTTATGGATGTGCTATCTAAGGGAAGTTGATCCTCCTTACAAAAAATCAATAAATTCTGAAACCTCTATCTAGGGTTTTGGATGATGTGTGTCTACTTTGTGGCAAAGTGGCGTGTTTCTGAATTGATTGTTTTTTGGATCACCATGAGAGGGTACGGAGAGTGATTAGGAGGGCGACCGTGCGTCTCTCCGCCTCCCAACGTCTGGCATCCTCGAACACAACGCCGTCATCAGAACCCAGTCATCAACCCTCGTGTCCACAATGGCTTCTGGCGCCGAGATACGGAGACTGTTCCCTTTCCCTCGGGAGTAGGTTCCTTTCACCGTATGTCAGTTCTCAACCCTAGGGTTTAGAATGGTAGATGGAGGGAGCATGCACCTAGCCGTCCTCACGAGGGCATCCTTTCTCCTAGGGAAGGAGTCATTTCACCTCGGGAGGAGGCACCTGCTAGCTGCCAATCATCGGGCAGCCAACGATCTTGCCGCCGTATCTCGCCTGGTCAAACCTCATTATGAGAGATCCAGTCGAGCCTCGGGTCAGACGTTACCTCAAGGGAACTCTTGGGCTTCTCACCTTTTCAGCAGACCTTACCCTCTGGCTCCCCCTCCGCCTCCCCTTCCACCTCCACCTCCATCTCCATCGTAGAACCCATCGCTTCTTCACCCTCCTCCGCCGCTACCGCTTCTCCCACTGCCGCCTCTTCACTTGCCTCACCTGCAACCCTCTTCTCAGTCCAGAGTGCCTTGCCCCTTCCAGAAAGGGTGTTGCTTCCGCTATGGATAGAGGGGGCATCTCCAGTCCACCTGCAGAAACACCATGGTGTGCTGGATCTGCAGAGGTATCGGTCACTCTTCTTCTCTTTGCCCTCTTCGTGCCATCCTCACCCCGTTCGTCCTTAACCAGCCGGCTTTCCACCCTTCTTCCCCTCCGAGATCGTTCCATCACCCCTTTGTCACCATTCCCTCCTCCTTTGAGTCTTAGCAGCGGTGCATAAGATGGACTCCTATGTGTTAGTGCGTGTCTTGAAGGGTTTCCCCAACTCCTCAGAGCTCTCCTTCACCTTTCAGACCCTCGGGCAGTTTGATTGGTCTTTCCCGACATGGTGCCTTGGTACCTCAGAGTTTCTTGTTAAATTCTCAACACCTTATGCCAGGCATTCAGTGGTCAGTAGGGTCTCTGTCACTGTTGGTTCACTCTCCCTTGAGTTTGCGGCCTGGACTCCCTCCCACAGAGTTGTAGGTTCTTGTTCCTTCTCCCTAGTCCGCCTCTTCATCGCGGGAGTGCCTATCCCTTGCTGGAACGCATCTGCTATTCAGTCGGCCCTGGCTTTCTTCGGAGAGGTGGTGGAAGTAGAGAACGAGCTCGAGGCGACGAATGACCTTCTAGAGATGGTCGTTTCCTTTAGAACTATCAACCCTTCGGTGATCCCTTCAGTCTTGGCAGTTCGATTTGGTGATTACTTCTTCAACCTCTCTATTCGGGTGTTAGAGTCGTCTTCCCCGGGTTCCTCCTCAGCTTCAGTTCATCATCCCGACAGCTCCTCAGATCAACCGCTAGCAGCACCACCGTTGATCCCCCCGGTCCTCTCGAACCCGGTTCGAGATGAGGGTTCGACCTCGGTCCCCCCGGCCAGAGAGGAAGGTAACTCTTTTAGTATTGATACTCTCTCCTCGGTTTCTCAGGATCTGGCTTTCCACACTTGCCCAGTTGGGCCCGACCTTAATTTGAATCATCTAGAGATTACTGGGGATCATTTGGAGGTAGATCCCGTTAATCTCTCCCGTGAAACTGGAAATTCTCCAGCTGGGGATTCTCCCCAATCACGGGCCGAATTATCTGATGTGGAATTGGGTTTACCTAGTTAGGTTATCGGAGATCCAGAGCCAGAGCGAGAGATTCCCGGCGGGGCAGACGTGGAGAATTTTCTGGCCACTGATACCCCTATCAACTTGCCTAAGCTCCAGACCTATGTGCATAGGAACCCTAGGCCGCAACACCACCATCTCATGCATAACCTTAGAAGTTTTTTGGCTTTGAGAGCAGAGGAGGACTTCACCCTGTTGCTGAACCTGCTAGACAAAGACTCCATCATGTAGATAGCCTTGGAGTGTGGGTTTGCTTTTGGAAGTGATGTTGAAGCGGCGAAGGAGGTTTTGTTTTCTTCCCAAGCCTTGGAAAAGAAAAAGGTTTTGGCCAGAGGCCTGTAATGTTTAATGAAGTTATTATCTTAGAATATTCGGGGTCTGGGGGCTGAGGACAAGAGATGGGCTATCTCCCTTTTATGTGGTGTGCATGGCTTGGATGTGGTCTGTCTGCAGGAGACTAAAACGAGTAACCCTAGTGCAGTTTTTTTAAGGAGCTTGGTAGGGAATAGAAGCTTTAGCTGGGAAGCACACGATGCTGTAGGGTCTTTAGGTGGTATCCTTATTGGGTGGGAAGATGATTGTTTTGACTTGGTCCGAAAGCATGTGGGTACCTTCTCCCTTTCGTTGACCCTTTTGTGTAGGTCTGACAGAACATATTGGGTGATAACCTCAGTGTACAACCCTAATGACATGAGCATTCGTCAAGACTTTTGGCAAGAACTTATAGACTTTAGAGGTCACAACCCAGAACCCTGGATTATGTGCGGGGATTTTAACGTCACCAGGTTCAGCCACGAGAGAAAAGGTGGACTAGGACATATAGGAGCTATGGAAGATTTCTCGAATTTTATTCGTCTTTTAGACTTGAATGACCTCCCACTTCAGGGTCGTCTTTTCACGTGGACCAATAAGAGGGAGATCCCATCCATGGCCAGGCTTGATAGGTTCCTTACCTCCAATGAGTGTGATTCTCTGTTTCCTAACTCGGTCCAGAAGAGCTTACAATCCCTCGTCTCTGATCACGTCCCGCTTTTGTTGGATACTTGCCCCTCGTGGACTAGACCGCAACGTCGCTTCCGTTTTGAAAGGATGTGGCGAGAAGATCCCTCCTTTGATTCTCTTATACATAAATGGTGGACGTAGACTCCTTTCGACTTCAACTCAGCCAGAAACCTCGTTCGCAAACTTAGAGGCCTTTGACAGAAAATTAGAGGTTTGGAGGGATCCAGCTTTGGATCTGTCATAAGAAAAAAACAGCGCATCCTGCGAGTGATAGAGGAGTTAGAGGTGAAAGCAAAATCCTCCCCGCTAGTGGAGAATGAGAGGGACTCTCTTTCCTCTTCTCAGGCAGATCTCCTATCTATTCTGAGAATAGAAAAGATCATGTGGAAACAGCGATCCAGAGATAGATGGATCAAGATGGGAGATCTGAACATGTCTTATTTTCACAAGATAGCTAATGGAAGAAGGATGAGGAACAACATTCAGCATCTTCAGGTAGGGGGTCAACAGCTGGAGGGGATAGAAGAGGGGCTCAGTGGTGTTTCTAGCCATTTCAAGAACTACTTTTAGAAACTCCCGGTATCAGCTGCCTCTCTTTCTTGGGAAGACCTTCATATTAGAAGGATTCCCCCAAAAGCTGATCTAGATAGAGACTTCTCATCCGACGAGATCAGGAAAGTAGTTTTCGACATGAACGGGGACGGAGCTCCAGATCCTGATGGGTTCTCGATGCATTTTTTCCAATCATATTGGGACTGCATCTCCTTAGAGGTAACCAGATTCATTCTAGACTTCTTCTTGTGTTCTTCTTCTTTGGAGAGTCTGAATTACTCCCTTTTAGTTCTCATTCCTAAACGGGTTGGGGCAGATTCAGTGACTGATGTCCACCCTATCAGCCTCTCCAACTGTATTTATAAGATTATCACGAAGCTCCTAGCGATCTGTTTGTCTCCTATCATGCATGGATGAGATAATCAGTAAATCCCAATCGGCTTTTATTAAAGGTAGACTGATTCTGGATAGTGTGGCCTCTGTCCAAGAGATTATGTATCATTTGAAGGAGAATAAGTTAGAAGGGTTGGTTCTCAAACTCGATTTTGAGAAGGCCTTCGATCTGCTACACTGGGATTTCGTTCTTTCCACTTTGCGTGCTAAAGGATTCTCCCAACGGTGGATACATTGGGTTTCTTGCTGCCTGACCTTCTCCAAACTTTTCTGCTCGATTAATGGTGGTTTGGGGCGTCATTTCCGAATGATGGAAGGCCTGAAGCAAGGATGCCCGCTTTCCCCTTTTCTTTTTATTTTGGCAATTGATGCTTTTGACGCTATCTTGAAAAGAGCCAACTTGAAGAACCTGATCCGTGGGATCCGAGGTAACTCCTGGTGCATTTCCAATCTGCATTTTGCTGATGACACTATTTTATTCTGTGAAGCAGAGCTAGAACAGGTGGCGGTCCTGAAGATTATATTGTACGCGCTTGAAGTTTGCTCGGGTCTGCGGATTAACTTCTCGAAGAGCTCGATGTACTATCTGGGGTCTACTCAGGAGAAGGGGCACTTAGCTTCCTCCTTGCTGAACTATAAGATGGAATCTTTTCCGACGAAATACCTGGGGATCCCCATCAGCAATAAACACCTGGGTAAATCAGATTGGCTTAAAGTGGTGGAGAAGGTGGAAGGCCGATTATCTAACTAGAAAGGGAAGTTCCTCTCACTAGGGTGCCGATTGACCCTTGCTAATTCAATTCTTTCCTCTATCCCGTCTTACTATTTAGCTTTCTACTTCATTCCGACTTGGGTTATTAAGAGAATAGACGGGATACACAATGCTTTTATCTGGAAAGGAACCGATGGTTCAGCTGGTTCTTACCATCTAGCTAATTGGGGTTTCACGTGCAAATCTAGAGATCAGGGAGGATTGGGCGTCACTAATATAAAAGATTTCAACCAAGCTCTGCTAGGCAAATGGTGGTGGCGATTGCAGAATAACCAGGGTGATCACTAGTCGTCTATCATCAGAGACATATACTTCAAATGCTTCTCTCCTTTGCACGCCAGAAGCAGGAAGACATGGAAGCTTTCACCATTTTGGAAAGGAATTTGCAAAGTAGGGCCACCATTCTGTAGCAGCACTAGGATGGTACCAGGGGATGACAAAAACATTAAATTCTGGACTGATCAGTGGGTAGACGACATTAGTCTGGCTTCCCTGTTCAATGACCTTTATAATTTGGCCTGGGATACCCAAGCATCAGTTCGCTCACTGACTATAGAGATATCAGATGGTCATATCTGGTCGGTTAAATTCAGAAGGATGATACCGGTTTTCCTACAGAGCCAACTTAGTGATCTATACCAGATTCTAGAGGCCTTCACTCTCGGGGATGACAGAGATTCTTCTAGATGGAAATGAGAGAATTATGGGGTTTTCTCGGTTAAATATTTCTATAGATTCTTTAATAATGGAGGTCTCATTTGCCCCATAGCAAGTCACCTATGGAAGTCGCCAGCGTCTCTCAAGACTAGGATCTTCATGTGGTTAGTCATCCGGGAGAGCTGTTAACAAGAGTGAATCTGAGACGAAGGAATAGCTCCAATGTGCCAGACTTGTCTTGCCCCCTCTGCCACTCTCACAGAGAAGATGTCAATCACCTGTTCCTCCGATGTCCCTTATCTAGGAACCTTTGGTCCATGTTGAAGCACCGATTCAGAATCCGGGGTCACCCTGGCTCCATGCATTCTCTTTGGACTCTATGCGAGCTCGAAGAGTGAAAGAGTTTCGTCCAGCTTGGGACCTTCTTGCCATCAGTCTTTGCTGGAGCATATGGCGAGAACACAACACGAGAGTCTTCTCGAGCAAAGAACTCTCTATTGAGATTATTTGGTCCAACTTTGTAGCTATGGTTAGTAGTTGGTCGTCAGGTTTCTCTATTAAACTCTCAAGATTGATTAGCCCTTTACTTTGTAGCTTGTAACTTGAGGTTTTTTAAATAAAGCTTGGGGTATGCTCAACCCCATCCTCTCCTCCTCAGAGAAGAATTGCTCAAAAAAAAAAAGTAGCATGTGTGTGTGTGTATATATATATATATATATATATATATATATATATATATATATATATATATATATATATATATATATATATATATATATATATATATATATATAATACGGGGTATGAACTGACAGCCCATTTGCTAGAATGAGCTGTCACCTGCAGCCGTCCGATTCCCATCATCAAACGGTCCATTTTTTTAAAAAACACAATGCATTACAGCTGTATACCAAACCCCCCCCCCCCTCTCTCTCTCTCTCGTTTGGGGGATGATCGGAGCTGATCACCCTCCCCCCTCCTCCGGCGCCGTCGCAGCATCCCCAATGCCGGCAGCTCCCCCTCCACCCCGATCTTCATTCCCGATCGCACCAACCCCGACGCCGATCGCAGCTTCGTCCCCCCTCCTCCAACCAAGCTCTGCTAGGCAAATGGTGGTGGCGATTGCAGAATAACCAGGGTGATCACTAGTCGTCTATCATCAGAGACATATACTTCAAATGCTTCTCTCCTTTGCACGCCAGAAGCAGGAAGACATGGAAGCTTTCACCATTTTGGAAAGGAATTTGCAAAGTAGGGCCACCATTCTGTAGCAGCACTAGGATGGTACCAGGGGATGACAAAAACATTAAATTCTGGACTGATCAGTGGGTAGACGACATTAGTCTGGCTTCCCTGTTCAATGACCTTTATAATTTGGCCTGGGATACCCAAGCATCAGTTCGCTCACTGACTATAGAGATATCAGATGGTCATATCTGGTCGGTTAAATTCAGAAGGATGATACCGGTTTTCCTACAGAGCCAACTTAGTGATCTATACCAGATTCTAGAGGCCTTCACTCTCGGGGATGACAGAGATTCTTCTAGATGGAAATGAGAGAATTATGGGGTTTTCTCGGTTAAATATTTCTATAGATTCTTTAATAATGGAGGTCTCATTTGCCCCATAGCAAGTCACCTATGGAAGTCGCCAGCGTCTCTCAAGACTAGGATCTTCATGTGGTTAGTCATCCGGGAGAGCTGTTAACAAGAGTGAATCTGAGACGAAGGAATAGCTCCAATGTGCCAGACTTGTCTTGCCCCCTCTGCCACTCTCACAGAGAAGATGTCAATCACCTGTTCCTCCGATGTCCCTTATCTAGGAACCTTTGGTCCATGTTGAAGCACCGATTCAGAATCCGGGGTCACCCTGGCTCCATGCATTCTCTTTGGACTCTATGCGAGCTCGAAGAGTGAAAGAGTTTCGTCCAGCTTGGGACCTTCTTGCCATCAGTCTTTGCTGGAGCATATGGCGAGAACACAACACGAGAGTCTTCTCGAGCAAAGAACTCTCTATTGAGATTATTTGGTCCAACTTTGTAGCTATGGTTAGTAGTTGGTCGTCAGGTTTCTCTATTAAACTCTCAAGATTGATTAGCCCTTTACTTTGTAGCTTGTAACTTGAGGTTTTTTAAATAAAGCTTGGGGTATGCTCAACCCCATCCTCTCCTCCTCAGAGAAGAATTGCTCAAAAAAAAAAAGTAGCATGTGTGTGTGTGTATATATATATATATATATATATATATATATATATATATATATATATATATATATATATATATATATATATATATATATATATATATATATATATATATATATATATATATATATAATACGGGGTATGAACTGACAGCCCATTTGCTAGAATGAGCTGTCACCTGCAGCCGTCCGATTCCCATCATCAAACGGTCCATTTTTTTAAAAAACACAATGCATTACAGCTGTATACCAAACCCCCCCCCCCTCTCTCTCTCTCTCGTTTGGGGGATGATCGGAGCTGATCACCCTCCCCCCTCCTCCGGCGCCGTCGCAGCATCCCCAATGCCGGCAGCTCCCCCTCCACCCCGATCTTCATTCCCGATCGCACCAACCCCGACGCCGATCGCAGCTTCGTCCCCCCTCCTCCGACACCGTTGCAGCATTCTTCCCTTTCGGCGTGATTGCAGTCTCACCCTCCGCCCGGGCTTCATCCCTTACGCTGGCAGTCCCCCTCCGCCCCGATCTTTATCCCCGATCGCACCAACCCCGGCGCCGATCGTAGCCGCCCGGGTTCGCTGTGCCGTCAGAGGGGATGAAGATCGGGGCTGCTGCGACGGCACCGGAGGAGGGGGGCTGCCGGCGGCCGGAGCCGGAGAGGGCCGGTGGTTGGGATCTGCCGGTGGCCGGAGCCGGAGGGGGCGAGAGAGAGATACAGGCCGGAAATGGGGAGTCACCGGTGGTCGGAGGCACTGCTGGAGCCGGAGGGGGCGAGAAAGAGAGGATGAGGGTGAGGGCGTCGCCGGGGTCGAGCTTGTGGCCTTCAGAGAGAGACTGAGTGAGTGGGTATGAGCTGTGTGTGAGAGAGTGGTGGGTATGAGCTATTTTTTTTAAAAATAAAACGAATGGCTGCTGATTTGAATTGGATGGTTAGGAGGTGACAGCTCAAATGGTTAAATAGGCTATTAGTTCATACCCCGTATTCTCTCTCTCTCTCTCTCTCTCTCTCTCTCTCTGTATATACGAACGGCAGAAATTGCTTCGATTATTTGACGCCCCTAGAAGGTTTGGAATTTGATGAAAATTGATGAGGATGATTATCTTATCCTAGGCAACAACCTCACCAAATTTCATCAAATTCCATAACTTCTTGGGGGGTCAAAATACCCACAGCTCACTTTCCCCCCCGGCAGCCCACAACTCACTGTAACGGCCCTATATATATCTATATAACATGGCACGACGGGTTTGTACTGACTATGACAAAATGGAACCAAAAGCTGACTAGACAAAACAAACAAGCTGACTAGACCAAATATACCTAACCATTCATTTAAAAATCAACTCACGATCTTTATTACCCCATCAACCAATTCCCTCCCTTGATTCTCTCTTTCTCTTTATCACCATGATCAATTGCTTCCTTATCAAGCCTCTTGGATAATTTTGGAAAGAAATAAAATTTAATGCATGACTCTCTCTTTTCTTAAGCCAAAAATTAGTTGTACTTCTCTGTCTCTCTTCCCTTAAGAAGCCTGGCACTGTCCACCAGCAACCACAGCCCAAGGCCAAGAAGAAGAGGTGCTAGCTTGGGAACTCAGGTATATTCTCCTCCGATCTCTTAAAATCTCATCTGGGTTTTCAGCCTGACAAAACGGAAGCTGACTCGACAAAAATAAACCGAATAGATCAAACCATTCGTTCAAAAATCAATGCACGATCTCTATTTCTCCGGCAACCAACTCCCTATGGGTTTCAAATCCCGACCCATTTAAACTGCACTAAACCCTTAAAATCTCGGCCCATTTAAACTGCACTAAACCTAACCGTTCATCCCGTGATTGTTATTCACATCAGCGGCTATAAACCTACCTCCTGAAATTTTGGTCGCTCCAGACCATCGGGTTGATCTCGAGGAATCCATTCGAATAGAGACAGTAGTGATTGATCAATTATAGGGGGAGGGGTAGGTGGTCGAGCCGAAGGCGCCCGCTTCGTGCCAATCGGCACGGGCGAGGAAATGTAGTTGTCGTCGAAAGTGTTTTGTTGCCGAAGGCATTCAAGTGTGTTGCTGCCGAAGGCGGCCCACTACAGTACCGACAGATATATTGTCGCCGATGTGTTTGATCGATTATAGGGGGAGGGGGAGTTGGTCGCGCCGAAATCACCAGCTTCGTGCCAATCGGCACGGGCGAGGAAATGGGTGTCCATATGAATGCCGATGTTGTTGTGGAAAGTGCTTTGTTGCCAAAGGCGTTTAAGTGGGTTGCCGCCGAAGATGGCCCGCTGCAGTGCCGATAGATATGTTGGCGCCAAAGGCGGCCCACTGCAGTGCCGATAGGTACGGGCATGCACTAGTATATATATAGGGAAGGGTAACTTTATATGCCAATACATTGAAGGCTTCATTGTATGCTTCCTCTATTAACATACATAGAGGTTTTCAAATTTGCTAATTTTTTGTGGATGTGATATCTATGTTAAAATGATCAGTCTCACAAAAAATCAGCAAGTTCTGACACTTCTAAGCATTTCAAATAAGCTCGTCAAATTAACGGTTGAAATGGACGACAATTAAAGCTTCTAACATTTTTATAGACCTAGATGTTTTAGAATTTGTTGATTTTTGATAGATATGATATCTATAGCAATATGATCACCCTCACCAAAAATCAATAAATTTTGAAACCTCTAGGTGCATTAAAATGATAAAAGTTTTATAATATGTCTATTTCCACTTTTATATATATATATATATATATATATATATATATATATATATATATATATATATATATATATATATATATATATATATATATATAGGGTTGTTACGTTAAGCTGTGAGCTGCGGTAGGAGAAAATGAGCTGCGGGTATTTTGACCCCTCTAGAAGGTTGCTGAATGAACAACCATCTACATCAGAAAAGAAACTCAAAACTCAGTGTCTAGCAGAGAGGAGGAAGAAGGAGACAATGAAAAAATGAGAGGGAGAAAGCCTGGTTGGGATGCTGGGACTCCTTTAGGATGCTGCCAGTGAGAGGGAAGAGGACATTGCGCTGCCGTTGTGCGGTGGGTTATCATTACTTATCCGAGATGTCTCCGATGAGAGGGAAGAAAAGGTGGGCTACCAGTGTTGTCTTGCGATGTAGAGAAGGAAGAGGGACTGGGCCGCCGATGTTGCCATCTGCCACCAATAGTCATTGGTCTCCAGTTTCAATCGCAAACCATCATCGACCATTGTTGTTGTCACTTATCGCTCAACTCTTGAACTGCATTGCTCCTCAACAAAGAAGAAAGAAAAAGAAATCGAGGTCATTATTGGCACACATTGGCATACTGCAAGATAGATCAAATTGAAAAAAAAGAGCTCTCACCTCATTGAGACACCAAAAATTTCATCTAAAAAATTAAAGCAATATCAAAATTATGGATAAATAAATCTCCCGAGAAAAATCGGATTGGCCCACCCAGGTTGCAGCCCTATCCAAAATAAACAAAATCTGGAAATCAAAAATACAATTTATAACAAAACGACATGTAACAACCATTTATATCTGCCTAACAGAGAGAAAAGAAATAAACAAACACCCAAAGAATCATAGCAATGCCATAAGAATGTATAATACACACAGAATTACCTTTAAAGTAAGATTCATAACAGTAGTTGCTTTTAAAAATAGCAGCTCTAAGTTAAGATACACAACAATATTCCTTAATAAGTAGCATAAAGGAAATCTTTAAGCATGTTTTTCAGATTATGTCCATCAAAAAAAGTACCACCGCACAAACTACTACACGTACTATGAGTGCTTGTTTAGGCAGAATGTTACAAAAACAAGTCTAAACGATAGCATAGAACACACAAAAGTCACATACTGTGGTGAGAAGAGATGCAGATCCTACTGAACTTGATATACTCAAAAAATATTTTACATGGTCCCCATCGTCTTCATATATGGTACCCTTAATATATTTTACTGAACTTGATATACTCAAAACAATCGTGAAGAAAGAGTAGATAAATGGATTAAAAATTATGGAAAAAAAAATTAGAGAAAAAGATTGACCCCCTTCAGCGGATAATGAGAAGATCCCCTGTTCCTTCACCCGCTGAATCTGACCGGAGGAAACACTCAATCGATTGCTCAATAAGATCTGAGGCATTTGAGAAAAAAAAAAGGACTGACTCGTTTTTGAGAAATTGCATGATTCTGTCCACTAAATCACCCCCCACACAGAGAGAGATAGAGAGAGATTTGACCGGGGGAAGCACTGAGGTATTTGAGAAAGAAAAAAATTTATATCTGAATCCTTCAAAAAAAAAATTCAAAAACAAAAAAACATTAGAGAAAGAGAGCAACAGAGAGAGATCAGGACTGACTGTGGGTGGTCGAAAGGGTTGTGGCCGGCGTTCGGTGGCCGACGGTCAGTGTCAGTGTCGATGCCAAGAGTCCGATCGCAATCCTTCAAAAAAAAAAAAGATTCAAAAACATTAGAGAAAGAGAGCAATAGAGAGAGATCAGGACTGATTTGAGAGAGATAGAGAGAGGCTTCCTACTTGTGGGTCGACGGAAGGGCTATGGCGTGTCGATACCAAGAGTCCGATCGCAATCCTTCAAAAAAAAAAATTCAAAAACAAAAAAAATTAGAGAAAGAGAGCAACAAATATCAAAACTGATTTGAGAGAGAGAGAGAGACTTCCTACATGTAAAAACATTAAAGAAAGAGAGCAGTAGAGAGAGATCAGGACTGATAGAGAGAGAGAGGCTTCTACCCATGGGTGGACGGAAGGGCTGTGGTCGGCGGTCGGTGTCAATGCCAAGAGTCTGATCGCAATCCGTCAAAAAAAAAATTTCAAAAACAAAAAAAAGATTAGAGAAAGAGAGCAACAAAGAGAGATCAGGGGTTGATTCTTCGACGACTTAGACCTCGGCCTCCTCAATCTGAAACAGAGAAAAAAAAGTAACCCTAAATCAAAGAGAGAGAGAGAGAGAGAGAGAGAGAGAGAGAGAGAGAGAGAGAGAGAGGAATCAGATCTAGGGTATGGGGGCGGCGTTCGCAGGGGGACCGACACCCGGCGGCTAGCTCCTCCAGCAATCGTGGCCAGGCCCGACCGCGAGTTTCGCTGGCAACAACACCAGAGCTTCTCCGGCGAGGTCTATATCTGGGAGAGGGAGAGAGATCTGCAGTGTGAGAGAGAGAAGCTGGAAGGGGGTGACTGTCAGACTCCTCGAAGGCGGCACGGAGGCAACCGATGAGGATAGGGGTCCAAGGGTCGTAGAAGGAGAGAGAGAGAGAGAGAGAGAGAGAGAGAGAGAGAGAGAGAGAGAGAGAGAGAGAGAGAGAGAGAGAGAGAGAGAGTGAGGGAGGGAGGGAGGGAGGGAGAGAGAGAGAGAAAGAAAGAGAGATCTCGTGGGTGGGCGGCTTCACTGACGGGGAGGGTGAGAGAGAGAAAGAGCGGTGAAGGGGGTTTGGCGGAGGGGGCAGGGGCGGGGGATTAGAGAGAGAGAGAGAGAGAGAGAGAGAGAGAGAGAGAGAGAGAGAGAGAGAGAGAGAGAGAGATAATGGTGTATTGATCACCATTCATTTTTAACCCCTGACGGATCCGAACGGTATCATCAGCTTCCTTTTTAAACCCACAGAGCTGTCTTTCATTTTTGGAGGGCTGGTCGGATCAATCACAGTTGTTAATCTATATATTTCAAGTGAATGACACTCACCCTAAAAGCAATGAATGGTTGTGTTTGTCTCTTACGGTTTATCTCTCGACTCAATTAAATGTTTGTCCCCCCCACAAACCCTAAAATATTATATATATATATATATATTTATATATATATATATATATATATATATATATATATATATATATATATATATATATATATATATATATATATATATATATATATATATATATATATATATATATATATATATATATATATATATATATATATATATATATATATATATATATATCTCGTTGCTGAATTTCTCGCTTGTTTGCTCCCGACAATTATGGGCCAATGGTCGAGGGTTGTTATATATGTTTTTTTTTCTAGTAATGGTAATAATATCATGTATTATTGTTTATAACTTGGTATTTGGTTAGTAATGCGATTACAAAAATTCAGTGGCAAATTAGGTATAGGTGATTAACTATTTTGCAATATTAGCCGCAGGACATCATATTTTGCTATATTAGCTAAGGTCCCTATAAGTATAGATTTGTCTTTAGAAAGAGTATATATTCGTCGAGAGGGACTTGAATTATATTTTAAAATTAACATGTTTTGCTACTAAAAGCCATCTCTAAAAAATGACTTATGTCAAACTTCCCCAAAATTCAATGTAGTCTTATTTTATAACTTCTGAAATACTGTAGAAGGGCTAAAAAACCAACCCAAAATCCTAATTAGGTCTAATAATTAAACAGCAATTTCTGTTTTAATGTTGAAATTAGGTCCAAATAGAAGAGAAACAAACCCCAATAAACATATGGGCCAAATCTCAATCAATTCAATCCAAACCTATTTTAATTAAATTGGATTCCAATCCCTATTCGATTTGGATTGGATTGTGAATCTTCAAAACTGACCAAAGTGTGAATCTTCAAAACTGACCAAAGTGTTACCTGTTTGAGTTTTGCGTATATTGTTTGGTTTCGAATCGATGCACACCCCTAGCTGGTGGGGGCGTCGGCTAACGCTCAGTGTGTTGGCCGACGTGCTTTAACCACCATTATGACCTTTTAAATGTTTTTTTCTTGCAAGAATTTTTTATTGGGTTCTGTTACGATACCGAATGAAAAAATTTCGATACCATATCGAATCCATCTCCAGCATCCATCTCATTTTTCATGCATCAGAATGGTGGGAGCATTATTCTAGAGGCCATGGGATGAACAATAGGGGGTGCAACTTGGGCGGGTTGGACCCGGCCCAACCCGAGCCCAATCAAATCGATGTATTTGAAGATTGGGTTGGGTTAGGGTTGAAAAATTACAACCCGAGTTGAATTTGGGTCGGGCTCGGATTGAGGGGTCTAGCAACCAGACCCAACCTGAACCCGAGTACTCGTATATATATAACGAGACTGTGATATATAGGTAACAATCAGAAACATCCCAAGTACTCATATGTTGAGAAGTCGCAGTCACAATCATCTGTTTCATCCAATTCCATATTATTTATTTGTTTCTTGCTTTTCAAATAAAGACGTTATCTAATGATCTAGTAAATTGAATGGATATAAATGCAAAAAAAAGTTGTATGGTAGTGTTAGCAAGTATACTTTTTTTTTTTAGATTTTGATCTTCTAAGGATAAAATTTTAAACAATAAGTATATCTGAACCTGCACAACCCGACCCGTCCTACCAACTTGGGTTAACTCGAGTCCAATCCGAGTATATAAATTTTTGCTTGGGTTGGGCTTTGGCTAGGCATCTTGGGTTGGAGGTTGGGTTGGGTTAGGATTAGGGGTTTTGCTATTTGTGACTACGGATGGCAATGGGTGACTCGTGATTGCAACCAGTAGGTTCGGACAAAAACCCTGACACCACCTTGTAGGTTCGATCGTCAGACCTGACACCACCAAACTATCTCACCTGACCTGCACGCGTGTCGGTGAGTGGTAAACTTCGGACTTTCAGTTAGCAGTGGGTATAACCGTATAATTAAGCAAGTTTAAGAGGTATACGTCCGGTCCAGACTGTCAGGTGTTGAGAGTACACGTGTTACGATCTGGATGGCCTACGTCTGTTGCACCAAACACGGACATCTGCGGGATATAGCTTTGAACACTAAGGCTATGGGGACCAATTCTCCATCTAACCCACAAAGCGCCACCTCATGCTGTGTGCGGGACCCACATGTTACAAACTTTTTTGTACCGTTCTGATGATTTTTTGGTAAACCTCTGCGTCCTCATTCACGGGGTTGTGATAAACCCACCCCGTCTTCCACAAGTCTCAGCACTAGTGAAGACCGAGCCGGACCGGGCGGTCGAACCGGATTAGACCGGAACCCGAGCTCAAAGCGGCTCGTAGTAAGTAAAAACCGGGTGGATTATAGAAACCGGTTAAACCGCCCAGTTTTGATTGAGAACCAATAGAACCAGTGAACCATTCAATGTTTTTTGAACCATGGTCTAAAATTGGGGAATATCTTATCTCCCCTGATTCTTCCATTAGTCATGAGTCCTAACCTCTTGGCTCCCGACTCTCGACTCCTGTTCTGCACTTCTCTTTCCCGCTACGCCCTTGAGACTTCAAGACTGAGAGTCGAAGATCGAGCTCCGAGTCTTTGACCGACTGAGGTGAGGCTCTCGTTGATATCGTAGTGGATTGAGCCTGCGAGGTTGATGAGCAGCCTGTCGACCCTATCCTAGCGATGACCAAACGATTCTCCACAGCCTTTGCATAACTATGGAGCGTATAATATAAGGACCAGTCACCATACTGAGTGTTTGGAGACTATAGAGTCTGGTTAAAATATACCAGCATTTGTTTTGGGTTAAAAAACAATTGAACCGGGTTGAAACGGAGGTCGAACCGGATTAAACCAGACTGGTCCCTCTTCCGGTTCTTTGTCCGTCCGGTTTTAAAAACATTGCTCAACCCCGACTGCTGAACTGCCGGAATATTCGTTCGTGACGGCAGCGTCTTGGATTTTCCCGAAAACTATATATACCTTTCTCCTCCAACTCCCCTGCCCTAGAGACCCCCAAATCCTCCCCCCCTTTCCTCTCCCCCTCCCCGCCGCCTCTCTCTCTCTCTCTCTCTCTCTCTCTCTCTCTCTCTCTCTTTATGTTTCTCCTTGCCGTGGAGATCCATGGTTTCCGGCGAGGATCCTCGGGGTTGTGTAGAGCGCCCTCTGGGGCTCTGATGAGAGTCGCGTCGGATCGGGAAAGGTAGGGCCTTTATTGTTTATTCCCGGCGTGGAGCCATTAATTTTTTGGCGTTGGATGGATGCGGTCGAGTTGTCCCTGCCGGTGACTGTGAAGCTCCTGGCCACCGATGGGTTCGCTCGGGTCGGAGAATCGGAGGCGAGGGGCTCGTCCAGGGCTGATGCTTCCTTTTCTGGGAGCCGCAAGGCGTCCGATTGCAGCCCTTATCGCACAGGTATTATCAGTTTCCCCTTGGTAGGATAAAGGTTTGAATTTCTGATGGATTTAGGGCCGTTATATTGATTCCAAGGGTAAAATTTGATTCTTAGTTGGGTTTAGGGTTTTTCTGTTGATTTTTTGTTTCTTCGACGCCCGGTTGGATGGGGAGATGGTGGCTTCTATTTTTGGTATGTCAGAGGGACGAGTGAGAAATTATCCATTCCAGATCTAGGGGGTACACGTTAGCCTTTAAAAATTCATTGTCTCTTGTTTATTTTGGGAGTAAAAAATCCATCACACAGAAATTTTATTGTTTTTCTTTGGAACCTCTAGAATTGTATCTGTTGGTACTGTTAACGCAGATGGGCAAGTATCAGTTGTCGATTTGATTAGAAGATTGATGGTGGTTACAATCTGGCCATCGCCTTTATGTTTTTTTTCCGGATTCTTGAATTTTCTGTTACGTAGTTTTTGTTCATATATATCAGTCGCTAGAGAGAAGAAAATAACAACTAGGTTATGGGATTAAGTTTCTTGCATCAATATCCCTTCTTTATTTCATTTCATTATCAGTCGCTAGAGAGAAGGAAAGATACGATGGATAACGTTCGTCCTTAGACCTACAAAAAAGGATTTGTCAAGAATCCGTCACATTGTTTTGTTGCTTGGTTGGAATTCTGATATCTCTATGTCTACAAAGGGAAGTAGTATAAACAAATGTTAAGTTTTCAATGCTAGTGATTTTTCAATCTTTAGAATATTCTCTAGACCGGAACTTATTTGTTGATCATTATGATGCTGTTTCATAATTCTCCTCTCCCTGTTGCATGCATTTTGAATTTCTGATAATGTTGTAATGTATCTTCAAGTTTATCTTAATAATTGCACCGATTTCACTCTTTCTTATTAACTGATGGTACTTATAAACCATTTTCATGGCAGATACAAAGCATCCGCTTACAATTTCAGGATGCAGTTCAGTCTTCCGAAGCAAAAAGACTGATACTGGTCTCTTTATGCATGAAAATATGATTCCCAGTTACAAATCTGAAGAAAATGGTGATACAAATCATCTTGTTGAGGCAGATAAACTTGTGTTATTATCCCCCAAGCATGAGGGCAAGCCATTGAACAAGAAATCTGTAAAAAAGTTGAGCAGTTTCTCCTGTCTTAAGCGAGCAAGAACAGATCAAACAGAAAATTCCAAGAGAATTGCTGGAACTGATGACACCGACGTCTTATCTAGAGAGATTGCATCCGACCTTATTAGGTTCACATATCCTGGTAATTAGGATACCCAATTTTATTCTTAGTAAGTGTATTCCAGTATAACCAAGAGCATGATCCCCTAAATGAAATTTCTGACGTATATGGTTGTGAGCCAATTTTATCAACGGCTAATTCATGTTGCCTACAAAATACTTGATATGATAATAATCAATGATAAATGACACTTTTTTAGATCATTTATGAGCAATGAATGTCTAAATTTAATGAAATGAGAAAATCATTATTGAATCCTATAGATGTCTTGTTTCGTACCAGATTTTTAGTCTCATGAAAGAGATACCTTAGAGCGATTTGCTTCCATCATCTCGGATGTATTATGAAAAATGGAGAAGCTCACGTTAATGAATTAGAAGGCCATATCATTATCATCGTTATCATCCTCCAAGTCTTGTCCCATCAAGATGGGGTTGGCTATAGAGCACAACTCCGAATAAGAAGGCTCCACAAAAGATTGACAAGAATTTTCTAGCTAATTGTCAACTTGACATCAGTCCTGATTGATTCCCAAAACCTAACATAGGTAACTTGGAAAGAGGGGCCTACCAAGAAACCTAAAAGGATAGTTGACAGGTAGTGCGACCAACATTGTCGGCTACACATTCTTAATTCATGCAACCATGGAGCAAACCTCCAAGGTTCCCTGATACGCTCTGATACCAACTTGATACGCTCTGATACCAACTTGATGGGATGCGTATGCTTGAAATAAACCAAGTGCAGAATTTAAAACATTAAATCAGATTTCAGCATGTATAAACAAATTTCAGCAATGCTTAGAATCACGATTCAACATTCAGTCATCACCAATCAGATTTAATTCAAAGAAGCAATAAAATTGACCAGATGAGACTTAATTTCAGATTAATATAACTGAATTTCAGCAATGAAACAATAACAATCTCTTACAAATAAGGCCAATGTCTCAATAACCAACAAAAGATCTATCGATAAACCTAATGGATGAGATTCTCGGGAAAAAACGAAATATTAGGAATCCTAAGGTGAAATCAGCAATAAGGCCGGTTGCGGGAAATAAAATATCACATGAAAAGATCAGAGGATAATCCAAACCGTGCGTTGGTCAATGCCGGCGGCTTTCCGATGCTCTGTTGTTGCAGATGAATGGCGCGGAAGGGGAGGCGTGGTCCAGAAGACAGGGTGAAGAAGCCGAGACGATGGATCTTTGAAGACGAAGAAACTCCACGTCGATCTTCCGTGAAGCTGTAGACGAAGTGCGAGGCGACGGGATAGAAGCTTGCGAAGGAAGAAAAGGATCAGAAGCAAGGAAGATTTGTCGAAGAGATACAACGAGCAAGCGCACACGCTTCTCCGTTTAGGGTTTCAATTTCAGATTCATCTCCCCTTTTCTCAATTAGGGTTTTAGGCTTTATAGGGGATGAGACACAAAACACAAAAGGAAAGGAAAGAAGAGAGAGAGAGAGGCCGGTCGGGTAGAGAGAGAGAGAGACGCGCGGGTGAGAGAGGGGGCGCGGGGCATGTTCGCGGGAGAGAGAGAGAGGGCCGGTCGGGTAGGAGGATGGGCTAGGGTTTTGGGGTTTTGGTTTCCCTTGAAATCTCATCAATTGAGATTTAATCTCACTTAAGATCCTACGGCTAAGACTCTAACATAGAAACGAGTCAGTTCGACACTTGTGGCTCGAACCGGATGCGAACATGGCTCGCACCTACCCAAAGCAGAAATAAAAACAGAAATAACTAAAGATCCGTTAGTCGGATCGAAATAAAATAAAAACCAAAGTTGTAGGGCTTCGATTAAGCTTTCCACTGATGCAGACGGATCGACGATCGGCTTCCTGGATCTCCCGAGAGGATGAAAATACACGATCAGCTGTAGAAAAACTGCACGTAGTAGGCTTGTCTGCATCAAGTCCCCCGGACTCAAAAGAACTCGACTCCTGTCGAGCAAGGTCCTGGATCCGGCGGGGGCGCTCCCGGTAGTAACGACAACCGCTGAATCCGCTCGAACTGCTCTCCCGGGTCTGGTGGCCAAGCAATCCGCCTCAAGTACGCAGCAACTCCATCTCGTATCCCCTGCCCCTCAACGCCAAGCGAAGACCTGAAAGCCAAAACCAACATCCTCTGCGGCACGATAAGATCGTCAAAATACTCAGATAATTTCATGTGATAGTAGGAGTTTGGGTTGACATGAAATTCAAATGACATGTGAAAGGAAAGGCCGTGGGAGCATAATGTGCGGCGGGTCATCGGCTTGCGCAATAGACAATGGGGTATTTGAAAGGCTCTGGGTTGCGGGTGCATTATTTGTTGCTCAAATTGGCCTGCGCACGTGGCAAAACAAGTGGATTCTAAAAGACGACGAAGATATGTGATGCAATCATTGTCTGGATGCAGTGAATAAAATAAGAAATGAAAGAACTCATCATGCCACTTGTTATGACTTCGAAAAATTAAAGATGATGGGTTGTCTGAAAGTTGAAAGCATGATTCATAAGTATTCTGCATCGAAAAATGATCAAACATGCCAAAATCGTCTTTAAGGTTAAACTCAACACTTGGATGACATGGATGCACATATGATTGGTCTATGATTGTATGGATGTCAGGCAAATGATGAATGCAAGTGTCATGAATGTCTACAGACTCTAAATGCGATGTGCATGCCGTGGAATGCAAAATGTGGTCTAATCCCTTCCCAATTGTTAGCGAATCAGATGAACATCCAACTAGATTATCAGTGAATGGGGGTATGGAATGGTTCTGACTCAGAATAGCTTTAGGTGCATGGGGTGATGGAGACTGGTGAATAACCAGCAGCAGTGCAGTCACATCATCTCCCTCCAAGACTAACTCATTGAAGTGTTCGCCCTCAGACCCATGGCTATCCTCTTCATTGTCCGCCAGATTTGTCTGTGGATTGAATTGTCGTCGAAGACACTCGGCTGACTTGTGACCTGGCTGATCTACCGATTTGTGCTCTTGTCACAGGTTTTGGCAACTTCTGTTTTGGCTGATCTGCCCGTAGTACGCCATCAGATTTGTGCCCTTTTCCCTAACGTGACGACTAGTGCACTCGGATACTTTCGAGGACAAATTCAGGAACACACTTTGTTTGAAATCAGAAGGGAGGAACTTCTGTTGCATCTTTCCCCTCATGTGTGTCCAAGTGGAAATTTTCTCTTTTCCTTTTCTACCCCTAGTGGTCTGCAACTGTTTCCACCAAATCAGTGCATGACCTTTCAGTTTAAGTCTAACAAACTTAACTTGTTTGTCGCGGGGGATTTCCTTCCATTCGACATACTGGTCGATTCTCTCGGCCCACTCTAGAAACTCTTTGGGATCCTTCCTACCCTCGAACTCAGGAATTTCTATTTTGATGCCCTGATCCCAGCCCCAATGGGATTTCGTTTTCCTATGTGTCCGTCTACTTCGCCTATCAGTCCCGTCAGAGGAACTGACGCTATCACCTCCGGACTCTAGGTCTAATTTGCTACTCCCTGGCGACGCTCTAGTCCTGTGTTCTCGATGGGGTCGAGGTGGATTCTGGGATTTGGTGAAGGCCAAGGTCAAGTTTTCTACCTGGGTCTGAAGCCTACCCATGTGTTCCTGTTGCCTTATGAAGGCATCGTGCCAAGTACGGGGTGGAGAGGTTCCAGCCATTCTAGATTCTCTAGTAGATGCTATCGATTCACTCAGAGAGAAAGGGATGGTCCTAAAATGTATGCGATCACGCGATGCGTGTTACTAAAGAATGCAAGGTACTAACTAAAATGAAAGAAGGAAAATAAATTTTTTTTTTCAGCAAACGCGTGATGATGCGAGAGGACCGGCCGTTGCGTAAGGACGCGACGACTAGTGCGCTCTGATACCAACTTGATACGCTCTGATACCAACTTGATAGGAGGATGCGTATGCTTGAAATAAACCAAGTGCAGAATTTAAAACATTAAATCAGATTTCAGCATGTATAAACAAATTTCAGCAATGCTTAGAATCACGATTCAACATTCAGTCATCACCAATCAGATTTAATTCAAAGAAGCAATAAAATTGACCAGATGAGACTTAATTTCAGATTAATATAACTGAATTTCAGCAATGAAACAATAACAATCTCTTACAAATAAGGCCAATGTCTCAATAACCAACAAAAGATCTATCGATAAACCTAATGGATGAGATTCTCGGGAAAAAACGAAATATTAGGAATCCTAAGGTGAAATCAGCAATAAGGCCGGTTGCGGAAAATAAAATATCACATGAAAAGATCAGAGGATAATCCAAACCGTGCGTTGGTCAATGCCGGCGGCTTTCCGATGCTCTGTTGTTGCAGATGAATGGCGCGGAAGGGGAGGCGTGGTCAAGAAGACAGGGTGAAGAAGCCGAGACGATGGATCTTTGAAGACGAAGAAACTCCACGTCGATCTTCCGTGAAGCCGTAGACGAAGTGCGAGGCGACGGGATAGAAGCTTGCGAAGGAAGAAAATGATCAGAAGCAAGGAAGATTTGTCGAAGAGATACAACGAGCAAGCGCACACGCTTCTCCGTTTAGGGTTTCAATTTCAGATTCATCTCCCCTTTTCTCAATTAGGGTTTTAGGCTTTATAGGGGATGAGACACAAAACACAAAAGGAAAGGAAAGAAGAGAGAGAGAGGCCGGTCGGGTAGAGAGAGAGAGAGACGCGCGGGTGAGAGAGGGGGCACGGGGCATGTTCGCGGGAGAGAGAGAGGGCCGGTCGGGTGGGAGGATGGGCTAGGGTTTTGGGGTTTTGGTTTCCCTTGAAATCTCATCCATTGAGATTTAATCTCACTTAAGATCCTACGGCTAAGACTCTAACATAGAAACGAGTCAGTTCGGATCTGTGGCTCGAACCGGATGCGAACATGGCTCGCACCTACCCAAACCAGAAATAAAAACAGAAATAACTAAAGATCCGTTAGTCGGATCGAAATAAAATAAAAACCAAAGTTGTAGGGCTTCGATTAAGCTTTCCACTGATGCAGATGGATCGACGATCGGCTTCCTGGATCTCCGGAGAGGATGAAAATACACGATCAGCTGTAGAAAAACTGCACGTAGTAGGCTTGTCTGCATCATTCCCAAAAAGTAGGTAAGATCTAGACAAGAAGAGGGTAGATGACAAGATTTAATATAGGAAGTTGCACAGATTATAAGCCAAATATCGGAAGTGAAACAATATCTGAAATGGTAGGACTAGAAGGCTAGATAAAAAGAAACAAACTAGGGTTTTGGTGGGTTTCGGCATCATTTTGGTTCAAAATTAGGGTTTGATGCGGGAATTGGCTCAACGAGACCGCTTGGAGTGCTTTAGGAAAGATTTTGAAAATGGTGGGATTCATAGACAAAGAGAGGGGAGAGATAAGCGAGAAGAAGAGATAGGGGGAGAGACCTCTATGAATCACCACCTATGATTTGCGAGCTTCACCACCAAGCAGAGGGTTTCATCATTTCACTGGAACACAATTGCAAAACACACTATTTAGTCATAGCATCCAACATAAAGAAAGGCATGTGGGTCTTTAAATAACCCAACATATTACTGCTCAACTTGGCCCCATGCAATAGGGGACTAAAAACCAACTAAACAAGTTAAAACATGTAGGCTGAATTTACAAAAAAAAAAACCAAAAATTCACTAATAAAAAGCAAAAACAAATGTAACTGGGCTCGAAGGTTGGGCCTATCACATCTGGACTGAGCCTGGGTCTCGAAAGTCATGCAAAACCTGATTTGCATTGAAATCATGTGCATGTCGGATCATGTTCCCCGTCAAGATTCCTCCATAATTATAGTTTTGGAAATAATAGATAATATCTGTGAAGCACGTGTATGGGTACGAATACCGGTATAGGTACAATACGGGTGCGTCGACACGGCAAAACCTTAAAAAAGTATGGTACGGCTACGACGGGGTATCTATATAATTTTTTTATAATATCAATGATATGTTTTTATAATATAGTATAATTAAAAAGTAACAAAAATTAAAAAATTATTTGTATCTTATTTGTATTAATTTTTTTCTATTTTTTTTGTAATTTTTTTATAATTTTTTTAAAATTTAAATTGTTTTATAATTTTATGTATCCGTACCAGTACCCATGCCAGGGTACCTGTATCGGTGCCATTACCATGTCGTACGGGTGTTGTACCCAAATTGGGGTACTCGTACCCAATTCAAGACGACGTACCGGGTACGGCCCTACGAGAATTACCGTACCCATACCCGGTACTCGTATGATAGTCCTTTTGAAGTACCCATGCTTCACAGGATAATATTAATTGTGCAAATTACAAGTGCGTAAAAGGAGGGGATACAAGAGCATAATAATAATACTTACGAAACGGGAGCATGTAGCAAATAGGAGCAATGAGCAAGCGATGTAGAAGTGGAGGAAACAAACCATAGTCAAACAACTTTGCACTCATATGATTGGCTGTTTTATGTAGCAGGTGCACTGTGGACAGTCAAAAGAGTGGGAGTGAACCTCATGAAAGGAAACATGATTTAAAATAGATCTTAAAAATAGGATTTCAAGCATCCAAAACCGGAGGAGGAAGAAGCTCTCAAATTTCCAACGCAAGGAGGTCTTTCAATGATTAGGCACCATCCCAAAATAAAACCCTACCAACTACCTTTGTTTCTATGAAATCAGATGAACCTTCTGGGTTTGGTGGTGCTTATGATACCAAATTCCGGCGCTCCTCCATCAATATATACTCATTACAACACAATAGCTACGAGGTCATTATGGTCTTTTAATCTGATGATCGTGTCGTCAATATGCTTAACTCTAGCAATACCAAGCCGCCATGTGAATGTCTTAGACAGCCATCCGGGCCCTGATATCATGACCCAACTTGAGAAGCAAGTGTCGACATGCAAACATGACTTCATTAATCCATACCTGAATACATCCATGGTGAATGAGGTGGTAATTGTTATAGCTAAGCCATAGTAACAATGAAGATTATATGTGTAGATATGATTTAAATGCATCTACCATGACTGAACATGGTTTTATTTGGTTTGTCTTCACTATTTAGTTTTAGACTTGTAGTTACACACTTGCACTACTGGAGCTTCCAAGAATATGTGTTTGCCTTTGTTACCTATCAGTACGTTCCATTTTCTTCCAGGCTTGGAACGATATATTATGTATTTCTCCATTGATGAGTGAGTGTAGTGAAGCTGTGTTTGCCATTGTTACCTTTTAATATGTTCCATTCTCTGATGGGGTGTATGTAATTATTTCTCCTTTAATGTGTGATTGTAGAGATGGAAAATTAGAGTAAGAAACAGAACAGGTGTTGGTCGGGATTATTTGAAAATTTTCTAGGATTTTTTCTACAAATTAAAAAGTGAGAAGTTGTGCGTTCACATCTTAATGGCATTGCGAGAATCCACCAAGGAATTCTTTTCAGCTTAAAATCTGTGCAAGGTGATGAAGTAGTTGAGGATCAAACCAAGAATATTTTATTGTTTGTTTTAAGTGCATGTGGAATATAAGTTTGGTTGAGATTGAAGCATGGCACACAGAATATATGGATATCACAACCATTATCTGCAGCCACTAGTTGGGCTACATAGAAGGTGTGGTGTCGTTATAGCTTCATGAATTTGAGGAGATCTAGGAGTGTGATTATAGTGTTCGAAGTTTGGTGTATCGATAGGGGTACTAACCAGGTGTTTTACACTTTGTTATTAGAAGTTCTATACTTCTATATTGTTCCTTAGCCACAATGAGCTAGGCTTAATCCCTCGTTCCTATTTACGTTTTGAGAAAAGTTACCCATATCTAGATTTTTTATTGGTCATTTGTCCCAGTGTTGTGTTTTATTGGGCACTGTACCTGTATGACTCTGTTTTCTAACTTCCACTGTTAGTGGATATCTAGACAAATGTGTGTAGTTGTATGCAATGTTTGAAAACTCGAACCTTGGATACGATTAGAAAACCAACCAAGTCGAGTAAACTAGATCCAAATTGCCTTTTATCCCAACTTGGCCAAATAACTTGACTTGAAATCTGACTGAGTTGAGCTAACTCGGTTCTACTCGGCCGAGTTTTACCGAGTTTTAGAACAGTGCTTGTATGACTTATCTTTGTATTCATTGGGTCTTACATGTGATACAGCTGCTGTAAGCTGCCGTATTTAAGATTGTTGAAGGTCTACATATGTCACACTTTGGGCAAAATTATGGGGACCGTCCATAGTTCAAGAATTGTCTCTTGACTTACATATTTTAATTTATTTGTTCAACTGCTAGGTATAGATAAGTTTGTTGCACTTGCAAGCCTGTCAGACACTAAGCCTTGGTAGATGGTGTTGGAGGACAGAACATTTTCTTTTGTTTGCCTTATGGTGTCTACCTTTGCCTTTTTGAGGTTGTCTGTTTAACATGATGTTGTTTGCTGACTGTATTTGATAATCTCTTCTTTTCCCTTTATGTAATTACATCCAGAGAAATCCCTGGTCAGGAAGAAGCGTTGTCAGGATGGCATGAGAACTGATAAAAAGAATAATAGAGCAGGCATCAGAGCTAAGTCTTTTACATCAAAGGCTGGTTTCGCTTGCACTGATCCAGCTTCTGGGGGAAGCAACATTCTTGGTACGCAATAATTATGTAGAGCACACTATTCCTATTCTTTCATATATCCTACTAATGTAAATTATGTTACTTCATATCATGTGTTCTGATTAACCGGTTTCGGCCTTCTGATGTAACTAGGTGCGAAATTGGTCAATTGGTTATTTTGCTAGTGCCTTTATTCATTCTTTCTAGTGACCCAGCAGACATAGTGTACTTGGTACATTGGAATAAATGACTATAATGTTGTTTTCCTCTTGATTTCTTGCAAACTGTGTTTGAAACGAATGTTTAAGTTTAATATACCTTTAATGCCTGTCATATCTTTTTGTGAAAGGAAATCTGTCCTAACTGGTTAGAGGAGGGACATGTAGGCATGGTAGAGGACATGAGTTCAAATTTCCGATAGGATGATTTTTACTAAAAAAAGATAACAAAGCCTTTGCCCACACATGCATGTGCGCTCTCATGTGGCCACATGCAAAAGGGCACAATGGGACTATAGGGCGCTTTGTAGGCACACTCTACACTCTGCACCTCGCCATCATTGGTGAGTCGCTAAATCCGTCCCTAACTTAGGACTTGTTGCGAACCTAGGTGCGGCTTGATGCATGGTCAAGCATGTGTCTCATAGTCAACTCGAGTTCGATTGGTTTGGTTCGGGCTCAATTCAGGTCCTGGCGGGTCTGATCTTGTCTGGGTGAACTAGATGATCCCAGTGCAATGCAGGTCCAAGGCCATACTTGGTCTGGACCCATGCGAATGCACCACATAGAGTCATAACCTTATGGGTTCTATTGGAACAAGATAGTTTCTTGGGTCGGCATGTGCACCGCACATGCTCGTAATATAGAGCCAAATGGTTCTTTCACTTGGACTTGAGAGCATCTGTGAAGCACACCCATAACCTCAAGAACCAAGGTGCTCTATTCCCGCCTGAAAAGTGGTTTCAGTGGACTAAGGTCCATTGGGCTCAGACGGACCTAAGACCAGGTCCTGACAATCGGTGGGCCAACTATCTATGCTAGACTCAAAGAGCCCTGCCATGCGTCATGTCAATTGTTGGATCTGAAATAACAGGCCCATGCACATCAACATCTATAAAATTATTTGTGGGCATCTCTTGAGCATATTCGTCGAAGAAGGGAGGTTAATTCCAATATGCAACTTCAGATTCTCTTATGGAACGATATGCAGTTACTTTGTTTTCGTCTGTGGAGTCAACTCCAAGTATGCCGCGAGCATCTCTTCAATGTATGTGCCGAAGGGAGGAGGCAAACTCCAATCGATAATTGGAGGCTTCCTTGGGATGTCTTCTTGGGAGAAGAGTCATCGATCTTCCTCAGAATTCACTTTGGGGTGAATTCAAGAGGTTGGATTGGTTGATGGCAATGGATGTGATTCTCTGTCGCTGCACTCTTTCATGCCTTAACTTTCAGATTTTCTCGTTGGAGATACTCTAGCTGAAGTTGAAGATCAACTAGTTGAACCTTCTCCGTGAGTTGGTCTATCCGATTTCACAATTTCTTTATATCCTTGGATTGGGCTCTTCCCCCCTTGGATTTTGGAGTCTTCTTGATAGAAAAAGAGGTCTGGCCATGATACTAATTAATGCAGGGAAACAATCTAATAACTATATGGATCAATGATGTGCCATTTACTGTAGAGAAGAAGAGAGGGAAAGAGAGAGACAAGTAGGCTTCACAAGGCTTTTCGAAACCTCAGTAATGGTTGTATTCGAACTTCTATTCAAAAATAATATTTGATTACAATGAGATGGATACCCTTATAGGCTCATCTAGGACAAATAGAGTATGATTGGGACTCTAATATCTAAAATCCATGACTAAATTTTTAAAACGAATGTGACTATTATTGTAAATAGATTTACTTTTTATTTTATACTATAATTTCTACTGGTTTTTATATTTTTTTTGCTACTATTTTGTGTAGATAAGAGAAGAAAAAGTAGAAGAAATAGAGAGAGAAGACAGGATTTGAAAGGAATTTATTACCTTAATAAAGATCAAAATTAGGCTTGTGGAAAGAGAGGACTATGGGAGAAAGGGGACTCTCTCACCAGATCCTGCTGCCCCTCGCCTGTGGGTGAGGCCCACGGGAAGTAAGGGTGGCATGGGTTCTCCCCCTGTGGATGAAAGGAACCGACCCTTCTTTCTTATCCTAATTTGGACTCTTAAATTCAATTTAATGTTGAAATCCTTAATTATAGATGGTCTTTTATCTTTTTAATTGCCATACTTATCCACAACCTAAAAACTAAATTACGTTTAATTTTTCTCTAAGATTAAACCCACATCCTTACTTGCTGGACATATTTCAAAAAATCATGAAAAAATATAAAAAACATTTAGAACCTAACGATGTAAAAAAAGTATTCAATTAGACTCAATAATGGAACCAACACCTAACCTCCAATTGACCAATTAATCTCCAAACTTTGCACTTGAAGCGCCCTATAGATGCTCATGCATCAATAGCTGATCACTTTCTACATGAGAGGTTTTTTGTAAAGACAATTTACCTTGTTGAGTTCCATCCACGTACATGCAGCTGGATGATCAATGAACCAACAAATTTGGCTGATATCAGAGTCCGGAACCAACATACAAAAATACTAAGAAATCCAATTGTCCCCAGGATAAAGACAAACTCCAATTAACATAGAAAAGAATGCCACAAAATGGAAAAGCCACACAAGCCATCAAAGCCTATGATTATTTCAGCTAGCTTTTTAAAAACAAGTAGGATTAAATGAATGTTCATTAGATATTTGTTGGTGCAACTAGTTTTATCAATTAGCAAGGATAGATTTTTCTCAGCAAAGCTTATAAAACTAATGTTCGTCCAGAAAATTATTCAATAATTCCAATTTTACTATGGACCCTATATCCATCTAATTAGCTAACAATGTACTCTTCTTGGCCTACATCAATAAAAGTTCACTATGACATTGCATAAAGATATGGTCTTGGGATCGCCCTTGGTGTAGGCCTATCAAAATTGAAAATTCACTTTCCTTGACTCAACTACTATTCTGATGCACGTAGGGCGTTTCAGCTCCTCGAAGTGATAGGTGGGCAACACCTTCTGGCCGTCGCCCACCGTATCCATCACCTCTTCCAGTCCCACTGTCATCTCCGTGGGTCCCAAGCAGGGCTGCGGGTCCTACAGTCGTCTCCGTGGGTCCTAAGCAGGGCTACGGGTCCCACAGTCGTCTCTATGGGCCCCAAGCAGGGCTGCGGGTCCCACTATAGGGCGTTAACCTGATGCTGATTGCCACATTTTTATATGTCCTTCCTAGTTTCAAACTTTCAATATATCCTTTAACTCCACTTTTCTTCTTTAATTCACAGAAAGGTTTCCTGACGCTATCATATATTTTTTCAGGCCAGTAACGGTTGTGTATAGATTCCTTCTCTTTTTTTATAATTTGCCCATGATTGTTTCAGAACGTCACCAAAAACCCCAGAAGGTAAGAGAGGGAGAGAGAGAGACGGCTAGGGTTTGGGAGAGTAACGGATGATTCTTATTAGGGCAATAGCCACGAATATATAGGCATCATACATGTGTAGGGAATGAGTCATGTACACCTAACTCATATGTATAACCTACAAGATACATTAATACCCCCCTCAAACTCACGGTGGATCAAACACTGAGAGTTTGCTAATAAGAAAACGAAAACGAGGAGAGGGAACTTTGTGAAAAAATCAGCAATCTGCCTGTGGATGACACATAGGACAGAGAAATGGTCCCAGTCTCGTACTATTCTCGGGAGAAGTAATAGTCGAGCTCAATGTACTTTGTCCACTCATGAAAAACCGGATTGCTGACAATCTGAATAGCACTCTTGTTGTCGCTATGAAGAGCCGTAGGGCCAGAAGTATTGACACCAAGATCTTGAAGAAGACGCCGTAGATGAACAGTCTCCTTTGTAGTAGTGGCCATGGCATAAAACTCGGTCTCAGTGCTGGAGAGAGAGACAACCGTTTGCTTCTTACTCTTCCAGGAGATAAGAGAGTCACCCAGAAACAAACAATATCCAGTAGTCGAGCGACGAGTAGTCGGGTCACTGGCCCAGTCAGCATCGGAATATGCGTGAAGAACCATAGAAGAGGTCGAGGGGAAAAGAAGTGACCTAGTAATAGTGCCGCGAAGGTATCGAAGAACCCGCAGGAGTGCAGCATAATGAGCCGAGTGAGGTGCATCACGAACTGGCTAAGAATACTGACTGCATGAGCAATATCTGGCTGGGTGATGCAATGATAGATAAGCTGACCAACTATCTCCTAGTACCTAGTAGGATCTGAGAGAGCCTTACCATCAGCAGGGCGTAGCTTCACATTAAGGTCAAGAGGAGTGTCAACCGTACGACAGTCAGAAAGAGCAGCACGACTAAGGATGTCAGCCGTATACTTTTGCTGAGAAAGCAGAATCCCCCGAGCACCCCTAGCAATCTCCAGGCCAAAAAAGTAATGTAGAGGACCAAGATCCTCCATTTGAAATTGACTCCGAAGATGCTGCTGAAGAGAGGCTAGGGCACCAGAGTCATCGCCAGTAAGGATCATGTCATCGACATAAAGAAGAATGATGGCCCGGCCCTAGGAGGAAGTTCGCATGACTAAGCCTATCTCAGTAACTACACGACGAAAACTCTCAAATTAGGCACGAGGTGCCTGTTTGAGTCCATAAATAGCGTGACGGAGACGACATACATGCTGAGACCGGGAGGAGGCTGCATATAGACAACCTCGGAGAGATCACCGTGAAAAAATGCATTCTTTACATCTATCTAAAGTAGGGGTCAACCTCGAGCAGCAACAACAGCAAGGAGGGTCCGAATGGTGGTTATCGGAGCTACCAGAGCATAAGTCTCGTCATAATCAATCCCATACTCCTGAGTGAAGCTTCTGGCCACGAGACGGGCCTTGTACTGATCAATGGAGCCATCCGGACGATGCTTGATCTTTAAGATCCACTTGCAGCTAATGGGATCAACACCAGCAGGTAGAGGGACCACCTCCCATGTCTGAGTCTGCTCGAAGGCCTGGAAGTCCTCAGCCATAGCCTGCTGCCACACATGGTACTGAGGTGAGTAGGAAGTGACTGCAGCAAACCCAAAACGGTCAGGAGAGTAGCCAAAGTGGTCGGGGTGGCGGCGCTCGTGCTGTGGATAACGAGGAGTGCTAGGATCCACATTTGGTAGAGGAAGACTGCTCGAAGTAGACGACGTACCAGAGGAGTCACTGTCAGATGAAGGTGGGACAGGGAATGGGGCATGCTGACGATGACGAGAATACACATGAGGAAAGGGTGAAACACGTGAAGGGGACGAAGGACCCAAGGGATAGGAAGGAGATACATGAGAAACATCATCTGAGACGGAAGGAGAAGGATGAGGAGCTACTACTATAACAGAAGGCAAGGGCTTAAGAGCAGGAGCAAGAGGAGAAGTTGTAGGAGGAGGAAAGGGTATCGTAGAAGGAGCCTGTTGAGACACAGAGGAGGGAGTGGTAGGAATCTCAAGAAATGTGAGATCTTGAGACGCAACAAGTAATAGGGAACATCCTCGACAAAGAAAACATGTCGAGAGATGTGAAGACGACGAGCCAAGGGGTCATAGCAACGATATCCCATGTGGTCAGAACTGAGCCCCAAGAGCACACACTTAGTGGACCTGGCCGAAATCTTGTTATGCTCATGGGAAGGAAGAAGGATAAAGCATGTGCACGCAGCATGCTGAAGTCGGGAGGGGTGTCATGGAGACGCTCATGAGGAGAAACACCCGAGAGGACTGAGGAGGGGGTGATGTTAATGAGGTTGACAGAGGACAAAATGATCTCTGCCCAGAAGGTGCGAGGAACGAATTAGGAGAGAAGCTGGGCACGAGCTGTCTCAAGGATGTGGCGATGTTTTCACTCAGCAACCCCGTTCTGCTTATGAGTGTGTGGGACAAGATTGTTGGAAGACAGCCCCATGGGACTGAAGGATAGAGCGCATAATAGAGGAGAGGTTCTCACGAGCACAATCAGGCCAGAAGGTCTTGATACGAGTATGGAACTGAGTATGAACCATGGCTATGAAGGTCTGATAGACCTCAAGAATGTCAGATCGCTGACGAAGGAGATAAACTCACGTGAAACGTGAATAGTCATAAATAAAACTAACATAATAAAGATAACCATTCATAGAAGATAAAGATGCAGGACCCCAAATATCGGTGTGCACTAGATCAAAAGGACTACAGGACCTCGACAAACTAGAAGAAAAGGGGTTAGTTGAATGCTTAGCCAACTGACATTTCGTACAAAAAGAAAGCGTAGAAAAGGAACCTCGGCGGTAGGTAAATGAGATACTCCAGGTGGTATAGTCCACCAGCCCTACAAGCAGCACCGATCCTCTATCCCGAGCGTGGATCCTGCACAACACAAGAAGATGAAGAAAAAGTGACTGTTAGGCCGGAATCACACAGGTTGCTAATAGAAATTAATTCATTCAAAGCTGAGGAGCGTGTAAAACAAAAGGTAGAGAGAGAATGACAGTAGGGTCTGAGGTGGTAGTGATGGACCTAGCCTGCGAGATGGCTAAAAGGGAGCTATCTGCAGTATGGATTGGAGGAATGCGGAAGGCATGTGAGCATGCAGTAAGGATGGAGTGGTCCGGGGTCATGTGGTGAGAGGCCCCAGAGACCATAATCCAAGGTGTAGAAGTACCCGAGGTGGCAAAGAAGATTGAGGGTTTGGAGGAGCTAGAGGCAGGCTACAGCAAGAGCTGGTCAAAGCGCGTCTCGAGATGTTGAAAGTGATCCGTCGTAGTAGCATCAGCAGTAGGGGCGCCAACAACTGCAGCAGTGGGTCGACCACGGCTAGGTGGCCCGACACGTTTCTCTGGTTGAAGCTGCCAACAGATGTCGACCGTGTGTCTCGACTTGCCACAGTGGGTGCACCTCCGAGTGTCAGACAGGCCACTGGACGTGCTAGAGGAACAGGAGGGACCGCGAGAGAGCAGAGCAGTGGAAGTGGGTCTCGGAGGTGGAGCAATAGCAATAACACCCTCAAAACTAGAGGGTACAGAGGGTCGACGAGCAGCAACAGTGTGAAGACGGGTCTCCTCTGCAATAACCCCAGCTACAACAACATCAAGGCGAGGAAGAGGATCCCTATGGATCAACTGTCCCGTGAAGGGAGAGAACTCAGGGCGAAGAGCCATCAGAAACTGGTAGAGCTGTTGCCCTTCCCGAAAAAACTGCAGCTCGCGCCATGAGGCACTGACTCTGGACACCTCCAGCAGAGGGGGCTCCGAAGCCTGGAGCTCACGCTAGTAGTCGCGCATAAGACTGTGAAACTACTGAATCATCTGCTCCCCCTGCTGAGCAGATTGGGCTTAAGACAAGTTGATACTCACGGACCCCTCTCTGCTCCACAAAGCGCTCTGTGAGATGAGCCCAGAGCTCTGCCGTAGTACCAAAGGTGACAAGGTCGTCCCACAGCGAGCGGTCGACCGAGGCAACAAGAAATGCCCGGACACGACGGTCACGAAGGCTCCAGGTGTCAGAGATCCCTGCTCCAGAAGCAGGAGCAGGTGTAGAGCTGTCAAGATGCCCATACAGGGCTCAGCCATCCAGGACACCACGGACGGTGGCAGACCACGCAGTTCAGTCAGCTGTCGTGATCAATGGAAAATCTGTCGAGACGAGAAGGAAATCCCTCGCCTGCTCAAGAGGCGTCGTCGAGAACTGGACCGGGGTCATTATCGAGGACTGAACTGGGGTCGCTGTTGAGGACTGATCGGAAGTGGCCATCGAGATATGTAAGAGAAGCAGGGACTCGATTGTTAAAGGAGTATGCTACTTGACGTGAGTAGCAGAGGACCAACGAGTGTAGAAGGGCCGATTGCAGAGGCCTAGCAGGGTTGCCAGAAGGTCGACGGAGGCATAGGAGGGCTGGTTGCTGGCACTAGAGGGCTGGTGCGGGAACCAGGAGGTTTGGCAGATGGCCGGTGGCCTGCAGAAGGGGTCGGCGGGCTGCAGGAGCGTCGGCAGATGGCCGACAGAGAGCCTGTGGGCTGCAGAACGGACCGGCGCAAGGAAAGAGGGCCAGGCGCGGGCCGATTGGGTGCGGGCTGCAGTGGTATCGAACGCGAGGTGCAGGCAAGGCGGCGGAAGGGGTGCAAGGTGATGAGATCGTTGCAGGCGTAGGCAAGGCGGCAGAAGGGAGGCCACGGGGATCAAACCCGCTTTGATACCATGTCACCAAAAACCCTAGAAGGAGAGAGAGAAAGAAAGAGAGAGAGAGACGGCTAGGGTTTGGGAGAATAACGAATGATTCTCATTAGGGCAATAGTCACGAATATATAGGCATCATACATGTGTAGGGAATGAGTCCTGTACACCTAACTCATATGTATAACCTTCAATATACATTAACACAGAAAAATGCTTCTATTGGTGACATTCGTGGCATAAAAAAGGCAACTAATTCTCAAAGATGTTCTTGACCTCACCCACCTTAATAACGTCATTCTTTGGCCCTAATTTTGATTCCATGATGTGAAATCTTTTTTGTTTTCTCTTTTTGATAAATATGTAACCACAATAATATCTAATGATTTCTTATTTTGAAGATGTCATTATACATTGTTTTTAACTGATACAACCAAGGTTTCAAATGTCGATTTCGATTTTGGAAGGTCAAAAAATGGAAATTTGGATTTTGGTAAAATGTGGATGGGAATTTTGTATTTTTTTAAGGAAAGATTAGGTGGAAAATGTCGGAGTTTTTTTATCGATATCGGACAAATTTCAGTTTTTGTCAATCAATTTCAGTCATATGTCGGTTAAGTTTTGATCTATTATAAAAAAAATTTGTAATGGAGGAAAAAGTTTGATTTTTAATGAAAATTCAGGATAAACTAAATTTAACATAAATACACATATTTTTGGCATTGGATTCATAATAATATACACTAAATAAAGGAACATGGTTTGTCAATCATGTTGGCCACTTGGCCATTTCATATTGAATATAGGGAATTACAAGTCACAAGGTAACACAAGGGCATGTTCATCTCTTGAAGAAAAAGAAAAAAAAAACAAGTAATTGAGCCCCCCACAACAATGCTGCCAATCATGTGAAGCAACATAAAATGCATGATTTCGATGACAAATTTCATTGATGTCAACCGACATATCGCGCTGTGTACCAGGGAATCAAATTTCGGCAAAAAAACCAAAATGGGGACCGACATCACCGACATATGTTGACATTTCCACCGGCAAATTGTATTGTCGACAATTCCTGGGATTTCTATGTCGGAGCCTTGAAAAACTGACAAATGTCGGTGATGTCGCTCGACATTTGCCAACATTTGATTCCATGGATACAACCTATCTTGTCTTATGATTTTTTGAACCTCAGGTTGTATTCTTTTTGTGAATAATAAATTACACTCTTGACGTTATCGCTCTTAAACTTGGGACACTGATAGTTGGAACAATTTTTCATATTTATTTTTATAGATAGGAACTACTATACTTCTCTAGATGTTTGGTATTTTTTCTTATTTCAAGATATCAATAAATAATTTTTTAACCAAAATACCACCTTTTCGTACATTTGCACATTCTTGCATAACATTTTTTTTTACTCTAGATACTTGTAGTTGCATGATGATGCGCCTTCCGTAACTGTGTTTGCCCTGGCTGAAAATGATAGATCTTGTGTGAATCCCATCTGCGCCAACGATTTTGCCTTCTTATTTATATATTGTTCTTCAAATTAATAAGCAGTGTGCTTTCTGAACATATCGGGAAGTTTATACTGAACATTTTAAACCAGGAATTTGCGGTCTCAAGTCAGATCTCCGTGATTTTACAAAGCATGTGGATGAGCTGTCGCTGAATGAACTGCTTGATGGCAGTTACAAATATCATAGCCCATGTCCAGACAAAGGGAAGAAAGCCCCCGATGTCAATGAAAATATTTTACTTTCGGTTAGAAAGGTTTGCTCTGTCCTTCCACCACATGGAGCAGAATGTAGCAATGGCAATAAAAAATCTTCTTTATGCATTCTGAAGCCTAATTCCTGCTCAGCAAATCTGTCTGATTCTGACGTCAGGGATACAAGTTTAGAAGAATCAGTGCCTTTTAGTAAGGTTAGTTCAAGCATGTGTTTATTCCTTATCTGAATGAAGTTGTCATAACAAGTTTGTCAGATTATAATTTTTTCTTTCCATTCTAAAAATACAGGATCCATGTCAGGCAAATTTGGGTGATTCCTTCCTGGATCAGCCTAAAGTCATTCTGGAGAGGTTAGCACTTCCTCCATCCCATGACCTGGATGCTTTGTTGAATTTAAGCATGAATTCACTACCTTTACAATCTACAACGAGCATGATGACCTTCTGCCATTCTAGCCTGCCACCTTTTCCTTGGTCATTTTCTCATAGCGGATCTTGGAGGTTTAGTGTCGATTCTGGAAAATTGGCTTCAGCTAGGAACACTTGTCAAGGTAGATGGGTTAGAATAGGCAACAATTCCACTTCTATTGGGGATGATCAGAATTGCTTCTCGGAATTGGAATTGAAGACATTCAACCGTGAAGATTCTATAAACCAGCAAAAGGTTGATGATCTTCTGCAATATGTAAAAGCCCTGAATATTCCTGTCAATCATTCATTTGATGAGCGATTCAGTATGTCACGAGCAATGACAAGTCTTCCTGAAGTCCGCAATCCAGATAGTATTATCTCTGTCATAGGGTCTGGTGTTCTTGGTCCATCAAGTTTTAAAAAGTTGAATTTACTGGGGGATACAGGCTCCTCAGATAGCCATCTGGTATCTGTCTCTAAAGACCATGCTTTTCTTAGAAATTCTGAATCTAAAGTCGTTCTGGGGTGTCAAGGAAATGAGTCCAATATGGTGAATCCGTCCCTTAATTTACATTTCGAAGAAAGTGAAGTTATGCAAAAGGAGCAGCACACCGGAAACACTCATTGTTGCTCTGACTGTTGCTACTGCTATCCCAGTAAAAGTGCAGCTGATGGATGTGACCAAAGTTCATGGCAGTTACCTGCATCAGAGATATGTAAAGGAGGTAAGAATGTAATATTCAACAAGTGCTATTGGACACACGCTGTATTAAAAACTATAAATTTTCTTTATGAACAGATCCTTTACCCTACCCTTTGTTTTTCTTTAAAGGAACACATGTTGACAAACTTAATAGTCACCATGCTTTATGTTTTAAGTGTATTCTCACATGAAATTATTTAATGGTGTAAGTCTAAAAGCTAATTAAATTAGACACAATAGTCAACATAGTAATCATGCTACCTATGATAAGTGAATTACTTTTTAAAAAACTTGTCCATTTATCTATTCAGCACATTTCCACAGAGAAGTATTATCACTGCTTTTGTCTATTTTGTTCAATTGAAAGCGTTTTTATTATTCGTGCATGTTTTGTTATAAGGAAACACAAACCTGTGAATTTTGGATATCTGTTTGGACAATATAAACATGTTGAGTAAACCAATGACCATATATTCGAAAGTTAGTGAAGTACAATACATTGGCTAAGAAAGCTGTTTGCGGCAGTGTTTTAAAACTCGTCGGGTTGACCCGAAATCTGCCCGAGTCAACCCGACCCGGCAGCATTTCGAGCCAACCCGACTTACGCGATTCTGTCGCGTTTTGGTTGAAACTCGCGGGTTTTTAGCGTGTCAGGTCGGGTTTCAGACCCGCAAGAAGTCGCCCGGGTCGAGTATTAAAAAAAAAAAACCGTTGTCCCTCTATTATATCTCCCGAGCGGCAAGGGGTAGGGTTTCCTGCAAGTCTCAAAGCGCTCAAGGCCGCTTGGGTTAGGATTTCTGCGTTCTCTAAGCTCTCGAGGCCGCTCGGGTTAGGGTTTTTGCATGGATCAAAGAGTGTAACTCAGCCGACGAAAGAAGAGAAGAGGAAGGAAAGACGAAGAAGAGAAGAGGAAGGAAGAAGGAAGAGGAAAAAGGTAAGACCTCGTTCTCTTTCGGTTCAATCTCTTTCCCCCTTTGCAATTTTCCTTTTTCTGTTAAAAAAAAAGTGAAAAACAGAGCATATCATGAGTCTTCCTCTGCTTTTCGGTTCAATCCCTTTCCTCCCTTTTCAATTTTTCTTTTTTCTGTTAAAAAAACAGTGCCTATCACGATTCTTCCTCCGTTTTTCTGTTAAAAAAGAAGAGAAGAGGAAGGAAAGAGGAAGAAGAGAAGAGAGAAGAGAGAAGAGAGAAGAGGGAGGAAGAAGGAAGAAGAAAAAAATATGCTATTTTTAGATATATATATATATATATATATATATATATAATATTAAAATATATTATATAATGTCGAGTTTTTTGTACCGAGTTTTGTCGAGTTTTAGCCGAGTTGTCGAGTCAACTCGACTCATTAAGGTTTCGAGTCTAGTCGAGTTTTCGTGTTTTAAAACACTGGTTTGCGGTTGTTGAATATGTTGGCAATGTCTTGCTGAAAGCTAAATTGTTTCGTAAAATAGGATCTCGCTGGGTGTTATACACATGGTTTATCTATTTTATCAGATTCGAAAGATTGTTGTATGATGTTTGATTTCATAGTTTTTAATTTATCTTTTTTAGATTTCATTTTGTATTCTTTTTTTTTTGTTGAATCACAAGGGGTTTGATAGATCCCTACCAATATCAACTTAATATTAATACTTACATCTAATATACAAAGTCTCTCTCTTATTCCCAGGAATGCTCATTCTTCATAGCAAGAATTATTGCAGTAGGATAATGGCTAGGAGGATTTGAAAGGTATTATGGCATTAAAATTCCTAAGGTTTATATTTGCTTTCCTTCTCTAGATTGATTGATAGGAGCCAACTAGTCCCTAGACTCATTTATTCCCACCATAGATGGTAGACTTTATGCACAACTTCTTAGCTTGAGATATCAGATTCTTAATCCCCAGTTAGGGCTAGTTCCTCTAATCAACCAATATACCACCAACCTTGAATCCGCTTCCACCACTCTCTCTACCAGTGGTAGTATGTACGTGATCAAAGTAGTTTTCACAACTACCTTCAACACGAAAATATCGATGCACTCCCTTTTCTTTCAGCAAATCATGCCTACTGTCATCTGACTTGTGATATCTCTAGTAAGGCCTCCAATTCCAGCACTCCTTATAGCAGTATCAAATTTCAGTCCGTACCAATCATCTTGTGGTGTCTTCATTTGACTGATTGGATTGGAACTTCTAACAGCTGGTTGGACATTCAATGTTCAATAACTTGATAATGACTGTTGAGCTTCTTCATGAGACATCATATTTCTTAATCTCCAGTTAGAGCTACCTCCTCGAGTAAATCAATATGCCACGAACCTTGTATGCAGGGTCCACTTCCCCCATGTTTTTACCGGTGGCAGTATGTACTTGATCGACATAGTTTTCATAATTGCCTTCAACTCTAAAATACCGATACACTCCCTTTTTTTCAGCAAATCATGCCCACTGTCATTTGACCAGTAACATCTCCGGTAAGGCCTACAATTCCAGCCTCCTTGAAGCAGCGTTAGAATTCAGTCTGTACCAATCATCTTGTGGTTTCTTCATTTGACTGATTGCATTCGAACTTCTAACAGCTGTTGGACATTCAATTTGAAGAATTTGAGAATCCTTGCACTACTGCTGAGCTTCTTCACAAAACTGTTGGCAAAACTATTTAGATAGTGCATTCTTCGTGAAATTTCCTCTTTTTGAATTCTTCTATTTCTTTCATACCATATTTAATAGGAAGCAGTACCCAAAGCCAATTGTCAAGTCTATGAATAGAATACTTCATAGAATTTTCAAGAAACTTATGGAAAATCATGTTCTTCTCGTCATACCTACCGTCCTTTAGCTTGATGATAGTCAACAACCAAATTTTTTGAAGTGGCAGCTATTACAGAATATGCTCTCTTGTTTCCTCTGCTTTGAACATAGATAGAAGTATAGAACACATCTGTTGCGTAGCTTAATTTCGTATCCTTTAGCAAATCACATGTAAGTACCTTCTTTATAATTCCCCTCCATATATAAATTCCATGATTTGGTGTCGGATCTTTGTGCAGACCAAATTAGCACATTTGACCATTTCCATGGTTTGTTCTCGACGCCTCCAATGCTGATTTTGAGGTGAATTTTCCATCAGTGTTAGATTTCCACCCCAAACAATCCCCCACCTTATCCACCTGGGGTAGGTAATTGCCATTCACCATTATCAATCAACCGTAAGATCCCTAATAATTGATATGTATTCTCTTCAAGTTGTTTCCTCCAACTTCTTCCATACGAGGGTCCTGGTTTGTAGCCCTTCCACTTCCGACAACAATTAGAGCATTAGCTTTATCTACTTCACTCTGAGCACGCCTTTCTAAAGGTAACTTGAATCCCTTGCAGGTTAGTGCCTTTAAATGCTTTCTCCCTTTTGGTGTTTGCCCTTATCCATTCCACCCATAACGAGTAACATTTTTTTTGAGAATCCAGTGATAGTTTGCTGCAATTCTCTGGAACAATTAATAAGTGCTGCAACAATTTAATCTGAAATTTTCTTCATTCCCAATAACCCCTCATCTTTAGGTCTACAGTTCCTGCCTCAATGTCCATATTTCCACCTTCAAGACTTTCTTGCCTAACGAACTTCCTATACAGTCGTTCAAGCTCCTTTATGATTATAGCAGGTCATTTGAATGCTTGTATCTGATTGGAGGATATAGAGTGCAAAATGAATTTCATTATATTGGTTTATTTGCAGTAGACAACCATGTTCCTTCCATGTTCTAGGTTGCTTTGTCTTCTCCACAGATTAGTCGGATATGAAGGAACTTCCATTTGACAAGATCCTCCACCTTCCAATAGTTTATAGGTTTTCATCAACCCTTTTTGATGTCAAGACACTTGCAGAATAGCTCAAAGAGATTGAAATGGCACATGCGGTATGTAAAGAAATTGAAATAGGACCACTTACTTCAAATATACCTTTGAAGTAATTCAATAGTCCAAGGATCATGTGGATAGGAGGTCGTACGCAGATTGTGGTATACGTCTGAGCAGCTGCATGCAACCCAAATTGCCGGAAGTCTTAATATTTATATTGCTCTGCAATGAATGGTTTGATTTTTGTTGAATTTATTTGAGAATTTAGTGGATTTTGTTGAGAGTTGAGGCCATGTTGGTTATTTCCTTATTAGATTATTCCCCTCTTTTATTCTTGTCACTTGTAGAGAGCTCCTATTCGCCCCCTCTTTTCCTCAATATCAGGCATTAATCATGGGTCTGTAAGTTAATCATGGGATGTTCCCTCTATGTCATTTGGTGTCGAGCTCTCTTCTAAGCTCATGGTGCATTATTCGAATCATATCCTCAATCCGAAGGTTTTGGTACATTATAGGTGTCAGATCTTCGACCTAGGTTATGGTACATTATAGGCTTTATAGCCATATAGGTGACAATCTTCAACCCTTTAGGTTAGTACTGTATCCCTTTCTATCTTGACCATTCTCCAATGCTGGTCAATTAGTCTTACTTTAGTCTTTAACTGGTCCTATTTCAACCTATGGTATACCTTGGATCGTTTGTGGGGTACACATACCTGCTTAGTACTGACTTTTTTCCTGTAAGGTTCTTGGGTTTAATTCTAGCCTTTCTTTGCTTTATTAGGTCCAGAGTCCTGAAATTCCTATTGTGCCCAACGCTTGCTTATTCTTTAATCAGTGTTTGTCCGTTCATGTTTGCCTACCTTCCAAGCCAACCTCTGACTTTTGGGGTTTCTAAACTCTAGTTGTTTTCTTCCCTTGAATCATATGATCTTGATAGTGGTCTGTCATGGATTTTCAGCGTGTTCTATATGGTATCCTTTTGATTTATGTTGATCGATCCTCTTTGTTGCAACTTGGATCCTCTTAATGTAATTACTTTGTCAGTCCTTTGGGTTTGACTATTAGGCTTAGAACTTACCTTCGCATAGCATATGCAATCTGTATGGGCTCCATCTATTGCTGCTTCAATTTTCAAACTTGATATTCGGGGTTTAGGTTCATCTCTACTAGCTTAGGCTTGTTTTTTATCGAGAGAAGCTTATACCATATACCCATCATTGTTATCCATCATCATGGTCTCTAGAATACAATCCTTGTCTTGTGCCCATATAGATACTTTTTAAAGCATTCTTGGCACATGTAAGCATTTTATTTCTCTTTTGCATTATGTTCTTGGGGCTCAATTATCGATTTTATACATTTGATGTCCGATGATGGCTCAATCTTATCAGTCATGGCTGCATGTGTGTGTCATTTCTTTGCTACTTAGTGGCAATGGATTTTTCTATTAACTAAAATTGCCATTTAGCATGTTTAACTGCTAGTTAACTTCATTAGCTCGTCAGTGAAAGACTCTTGCTTGAGATAAGATGCTCCGGTGCAAAACGTTGGCATGCGATAGAGCACCGATAGTTACAAAACTAAAGGGACCACCTTGGTCGGAAGGCACCAAGTTGGGCTCACGGTATATTAACAAATTATCTTCTCTTATGTGCTCTCATTGCAATCGTATTATGGTGAGCTTATGCAAAGTGGATTAATATTAGGTGGTTCTCTCTCTCCCCACTTTGTAAGCACACACGATGTAGCCCATGGATTACTCGTTGGTGTAGGGTAAAAGCATACAAGGGTTCATCGCAAGTGAAGTAAAGCACACAACGATGTTTTTTACGAGGAAGCCCTTCACGGGAAAAAAAAACTCGCTGATTGAGCCAGATGATGTGAGCAATCCACTAAGCTATAAGGATTTAGTACTTGAATGGAGACAAGGTCTCATGGGTCCTACTAGGAATTCACCTCTACACCTCACCGATTTTTGTCTTCTCCTTAGCTATTCGCAAGCCTCCGCTTTTAACTTGATCCAATACAAGTGACGTTAGATGCCCATCTGTGTCGACGCATGAATTCCCTAAAAGAAAACAAAGACACCACAACGCCGACCTTAGCAAAGGTCGATGACCCCCAAAGATGAATCGTACTTGACTATGGGTGCCAATAGTACCATCACCGTATAAGGGACGATTTCATCGCTTTCCCCAATTGACAGACCTCAAAGGAATTACAATGGTTCTTCCTTAGACATAGTAAGAGGAATTTGGGTTCTTGAAAAATTCACTCAATCCAAGACCTGACCCTCTTCCGATTTGCTCGAAAGAACCCAACACATGGGACTTATAAGGGTAAGTTGAGAGAAAACACACAACCACCACAAATCCGATCAAAGGGCAAATCGATAAAAATTTAGAAGATGATACACTAAAGCTATCGATGAAATCAACCTCCTGTTAGATGGTGGTGGAGAATAAATTAAGAAAATTCGTGCCTTTTGGTTCCTGTGATGGATGCCCAGATTTCTTCCTTCCCTCTTCTGCGTGAGAGACGCTCGATCCCTCCTCTCTTCTGTGCGTGAATGATGCAGACGAGCCTACTACGTGCAGTTTTTCTACAGCTGATGGCGTATTTTCATCCGCGCCGGAGATCCAGGAACCCGATCGTCGATCCGTCTGCATCAGTGGAAAGCTTAATTGAAGCCCCACAGTTTTGGTTTTTACTTTATTTCGATCCGACCAGCGGATCGTTAGTTATTTCAGTTTTTATTTCTGGTTTGGGTAGGTGCGAGCCATGTTCGCATCCGGTTCGAGCCACAGATGCCGAACTGACTCGTTTCTGTGTTTACTTTTTAGCCGTAGGATGTTAGGTTAGAATAGATCTCAACGGATGAGATTCGAAGGGGAATTAAAATCCCAAAAATCCCTCACCGAAGCCCACCGGCCGGCCTCTCTCTCTCTCTCCCACGGACAGCCCCTCTCACCCGCACGTCTCTCTCTCTCTCTACCCGACCGGCCCCTCTCTCTCTTCTTTCCTTTCTTGTTTTCTTTAGTTGTTCCCCTATTTATTCTAAAAACCCTAATTGCAAAGGGAGATGAATATGAATTGAAACCCTAGAAACGGAGAAGCGGCTCGCTTGTTCGGTTTACCCTTTCCGACGAATTCTTCCTTGCTTCTCATCCTGTTCTTCCTTCGCAAGCTTCTACCCCGTCGCCTCGCTATTCATCCTCGGCTTCACGGAAGATCGGCGTGGAGTTTCTTCTTCTTCAAGATCATCGTCTCGGCTTCTTCGTCCCGTCTTCTGAGCCACACCTCCCCCTTCCGCGCCATTCCTCTGCAACATCGGAGCATCGGAAAGCTGCCGGCATTGACCAAAGCACGGTGAGATCGATCCTCGATAATTTTCATGTGATAACCTGCTTTCTTGCAACCGGCCCTATTGCTGATTTCATTGTAGGAACCCTAAAATTCTGTTTTCCCGAGAGTCTCATCCGTTAGGGTTTATTCGTTTAGATCTATATTTGTTCTTGAGACATTGGCATATTATTTGAGATAGTGATTGTTATCATTGCTGAAATTCAGTCCTTATAATCTGAAATTATTGTTCTTATTGTCAGTTTTATGATCTCATTGACTTAAATCTGATTGGGGATTGAATGAATGTTGAATAGTGATTCTAAACATTGCTGAAATTTGTTTACATATGCTGAAATCTGATGTTTAATGTTCTAAATTCTGCACTTGGACTTATTTGAGCATACGCATCGCATCAAGTTGGTATCAGAGCGCACTAGTCGTCGCGTTCTTACGCAACGGCCGGTCCTCTCGCATCATTCACATCATTGCCTGTTTGCTGAAATTTTTTTTTTATTTGCCTTCTTTCATTTTAGTTTGTATCTTGCATTAGCTAGTCACACGCATCGCGTGTCGCATCCATATTAGGGTCATCCCTTTCTCTCGTGATTGAATCGATAGCATCTACTAAACAATCTAGAATGACTGGATCGTCTCCGCCCCGTACTTGGCAGGATGCCTTCATGAGGCAACAAGATAACATTGAGAGGCTTCAGACCCAAATAGAAACCTTGACCTTAGCCTTCAATAATTCCCAGAATCCACCGCGACCCCGTCGCGAACACAGGACTAGAGCGTCACCCGGGCGTAGTGAGTTAGACCTAGGGTCAGGAGGTGACAGCGTCAGTTCCTCTGATGGATCTGAGCGGCAAAGTAGGCAAAGTCATAGGAGATCGAAATCTCATTGGGGCTGGGATCAGGGCATTAAGATAGAAATTCCTGAGTTCGAGGGTAGGATGGACCCCGAGGAGTTCCTAGAATGGGCCGAGAGAATCGACCAGTATTTCGAGTGGAACGAAATCCCCCGCGACAAACAAGTCAAGTTTGTCAGCCTTAAATTGAAAGGTCATGCACTGATTTGGTGGAAACAGTTGCAGACCGCTAGGGGTAGGAAAGGGAAAGAAAAGATTTCCACCTGGACACATATGCGAGGAAAAATGCAACAGAAGTTCCTCCCTTCTGATTTCAAGCAGAACGTGTTCCAGAAATTTCAGAACCTGCGACAGGAGCATAAATCTGTAGACGACTACACTAATGAATTCTACAAGCTCCAAGCTCGGAACGATCTGCACGAAGATGAAGAGCAGAGCGTCGCTAGGTATGTCAACGGTCTCAAGCCTTCAATTCAGGAGGTGGTGTCCCTTCACGACTTGTATCAGGTCAGTGATGCACACCGTCGGGCCAAGAAAGTCGAGTCTCACCACTCCCGATCTGCGTCCCGACGATATGACATCACCAGGGCGCCATCCGGATCCGTTAGTAGACCACTCCCTGGACCTTCACCTGTAGCTGGCACAGTTCCCGCGCCCACTGAGAAGGGTAAAGGAGTCCTAGGACCCAACCCGAGTCAGATAAAGTGCTTTAAATGCAACCAGCCGGGTCACAAGTCCGCCGACTGTCCTCGCCGTCAATTCCATCCACAGACAAATCTTGCGGATAATGACGAGGATAGTCACGAATCTGATGGGGAACACTTTAATGAATTAGTCTTGGAGGGGGATGATGTGACTGCACCACTGTTGGTCATTCACCAGTCGCCATCGCCCCAAGCACCCAAAGCGTTGTTACCCCACGAGCTCTGTGGAGGACCACCTAAGCCACACTGCAAGAACCAAAGGTTCGAACTATTCCGAACAATCTGCACTGTCAACGGAATGGACCTTTGTCTCTTGATCGATGGAGGTTGTACCACCAATCTGATAAATGAAAGGGTAGTTAGGAGCAAGAAATGGAAAGTTAAACCATTAGCTCACCCTTACAAGACATCCTGGCTAAACAACACCACGAGTCAGCTGGTAACTCACTGTTGTTTGACAAAGTTATCCATTGGGCTGCAATATAGAGATGAGATCTGGTGCGATATCATTCCGCTAGAGGTTGCTGATGTTATCTTAGGGCGTCCATGGCAGTTCGACCGAGATATCCAACATCACGGCAGAGCCAACACCTATACTTTCCTGAAGGATGGCATCAATGTCACCCTATGGCCTACATGTTTTAGGAAACACCGATCCCATGCACCTCAAGCCCTTCTGAGTCAGAGTCCGTCCATACCACCATTCGCTGAAAACTTAGTTGGATGTCCATCTGCTTTACTGAAGATTGATAAGGGATTAGAGAACATTTTGAATTCCATTGCATGCACATCGCATTTAGAGTCGGTAGGCATTCATGGCACTTGCATTCATCATTTGCCTGCCTTCCATTCATTCATAGATCATTCATATGTGCATCCCTATTGTCATCCAAGTGTTGAGTTAAGCAATAACGACGATTTTGGCATGTTTGATCATTTTTCGAAGCAAATTACTTATGAATCATGCTTTCAACTTTCAACCAACCCATCATCTTTAATTTTTCGAAATCATAACACTTGGCATGATGGATTCTTTAATTTCTCATTTTATTCACTGCATCCGGACAATGATGACATGACATATCTTCCTGGTTTAGAATCCCCTTGTTTTGCACCGTGCGCCGGCCATTTTGTGCAACACATTACGCACCCGCAACCCACGGCCTTTCAAGTATACCATTGCCAATCGCGCAAGCCGATGACCCGCAGCACATTATGCTCCCGCGGCCTTTCTTTTCACATGTCATTTAAATTTCATGTCAACCCACATTCCTATTATCACATGAAATTATCTGAGTCTTTTGATGATCTTATCGTGCCGCGGAGGATGTTGGTGTTGACTTTCAGGTCTTCGCTTGGCGGCGAGGGGCAGAGGCTACGAGATGGAGTTGCCGTGTACCTGAGGCGGATCACTTGGCCACCGGACCCGGGAGAGCAGTCAGATCAGAGGCAGCGGCTGCAGTTGCTGCCAGGAGAGCCCCCGCCGGACCCAGGACCTGGCTCGACAGGAGTCGAGTTCTTTTGAGTCCGGGGGACTTGATGCAGACGAGCCTACTACGTGCAGTTTTTCTACAGCTGATGACGTATTTTCATCCGCGCCGGAGATCCAGGAACCCGATCGTCGATCCGTCTGCATCAGTGGAAAGCTTAATTGAAGCCCCACAGTTTTGGTTTTTACTTTATTTCGATCCGACCAGCGGATCGTTAGTTATTTCAGTTTTTATTTCTGGTTTGGGTAGGTGCGAGCCATGTTCGCATCCGGTTCGAGCCACAGATGCCGAACTGACTCGTTTCTGTGTTTACTTTTTAGCCGTAGGATGTTAGGTTAGAATAGATCTCAACGGATGAGATTCGAAGGGGAATTAAAATCCCAAAAATCCCTCACCTAAGCCCACCGGCCGGCCTCTCTCTCTCTCTCTCCCGCGGACAGCCCCTCTCACCCGCACGTCTCTCTCTCTCTCTACCCGACCGGCCCCTCTCTCTCTTCTTTCCTTTCTTGTTTTCTTTAGTTGTTCCCCTATTTATTCTAAAAACCCTAATTGCAAAGGGAGATGAATATGAATTGAAACCCTAGAAACGGAGAAGCGGCTCGCTTGTTCGGTTTACCCTTTCCGACGAATTCTTCCTTGCTTCTCATCCTGTTCTTCCTTCGCAAGCTTCTACCCCGTCGCCTCGCTATTCATCCTCGGCTTCACGGAAGATCGGCGTGGAGTTTCTTCTTCTTCAAGATCATCGTCTCGGCTTCTTCGTCCCGTCTTCTGAGCCACACCTCCCCCTTCCGCGCCATTCCTCTGCAACATCGGAGCATCGGAAAGCTGCCGGCATTGACCAAAGCACGGTGAGATCGATCCTCGATAATTTTCATGTGATAACCTGCTTTCTTGCAACCGGCCCTATTGCTGATTTCATTGTAGGAACCCTAAAATTCTGTTTTCCCGAGAGTCTCATCCGTTAGGGTTTATTCGTTTAGATCTATATTTGTTCTTGAGACATTGGCATATTATTTGAGATAGTGATTGTTATCATTGCTGAAATTCAGTCCTTATAATCTGAAATTATTGTTCTTATTGTCAGTTTTATGATCTCATTGACTTAAATCTGATTGGGGATTGAATGAATTTGAATAGTGATTCTAAACATTGCTGAAATTTGTTTACATATGTTGAAATCTGATGTTTAATGTTCTAAATTCTGCACTTGGACTTATTTGAGCATACGCATCGCATCAGTGAAGCACCACCCGACCTCCCCTTCCTCCATCTCCCCTTTCTATGCTTGCTGTGAAACCGACGAAGCCAACCTAAGCCGCAGCCCTACCGCGACCCACCAGCCGCACGCCGACTGCCTGCAGGTCGCTCGGCCGGATCCCCTCCGACAATCTCCGGCCCGGAGATCAGGCTCGAACCCGTCCCAGCCCCACCGACCTGCGCAGCACCCGCGTCGCCCGACGCCACCCGCGTCGCCCCGACCCTGCCTGCGCCACGCCGTCGCCCCGATCCGACAGCCGCTCCACCCCGACTGTCGACCCATGACCCGCTGGCCCTCCTCCCCTATTCGGGCTGAAAGAGAGAGAGAGAGAGAGAGAGAGAGAGAGAGAGAGAGAGAGAGAGAGAGAGAGAGAGAGAGTCCTGAGGCTTTATCAGATCCGGTGTGTGGGTGAAGATAAACCAGTGTTTTGAAACCCCTCTGAATTACTTGTAGGTTCTGACCCATCACGTGATAGACATCCTTTCTCTGAGTGCTGTGAGAGAAAATACAAAAGTCAAGGCATCCAGCATTGCAAAGAAACACGACTACTATGGCAGCTCCTGTGCACCTTTAGATCAGGTGAACTCGCTCTAACTCGAATAGGCAAATCCATGCTCATTGATAATTATTTTCAGCCTGTCCTACTCAATATTATTAACATAGAATTCATCCGCTCTTTTATAAAATTGAGAATTCCTGGCTTGCAACACCTGAATATTACATGAACCTGTGCCCCTTGAAGCTACACATGTTGTTCCTGTTTAAATTCTTGAAATCATGTTAATGTGCAAATTAGATTACTAATTAAGATCTAGTATTTTTTGTCCAACTTCGGAGGTCCTCACCTCGAATGATCCCCGAACTTGTAGTTTGGGAAAACCGTGATGGTTCCCCATCAAATTTGGTATCAGAGCGTAAGTTGGATAGGAAACCTCCTATTGCATGCAAACCCGTAGCGGTAGAACCTATTCCACCACAATGGACCATAGTGAACAAATATTGACGGCCGTAGCTGACTAAGGGCCGACATGACTGCTAGGGTAGATGGGATAGAGGTCCGCCTTACCACCCGACTCGACCGGGTAGAGACCTCTATCAATACCGACAATGAGTCTTATGTCGATGGAGTCGACCGAGAGCATGGTAGGCGCCACGAGCCCCGACCACAATTCAACTGTCCGGCGCGCGAAACCCCTGATGAGCACGCCATGCGCAGTATCAAACTGGATGCCCCTAGTTTTGATGGTCGTTTGGATCCGACCATGTTTTCAGACTGGATGGCAGACATGGATCACTACTTTCAGTGGTACAACATGTCAGATGCCCAAAGAATCCGGTTTGCTAGGATGAAGCTAATCGGTGTTGCCAAACTCTATTGGCATAACACTGAGAGGGCTTTGGCAAGGAACCGCCAACCTCCCATCGAGTTATGGGAAGAGATGAAGGAGAAGCTGTCTGAAAAGTATCTCCCTATCTCTTACCGATCCCGTCTTATAGATCAATGACAAAAGATCTCTCAGGGCACCAAGTCGGTCTCCGACTACATCACACGTTTCAACGACTTCCTGATATGGTGTGATGTGCAAGAAGAACCCGAGATGATTTTATCCCGGTTGAGGTTAGGTTTGAGGGAGGAATTCCAGAAGGAGCTCCATTTGCGCGATGTTGTGTCCTTAGAGCACGCCTACCAAGTAGCTCAGGACTTAGAATTGTACCACAAGCCATCAGCTTACAAGCGAGCTGAGCATCAGGATTACCCCGCTAGGAGTCGACCTTCAAAAGCCTCTGAGTCAACCCCAAGTCGGGAAGACAAAGAAAAAGGAATCTTGGGCGAACCTCCCAAAGGGCACCCAGGTAAGGGACAGTGTTACCCCTGCCAGGGGTATGACACTTTGCCCACCAATGCCCATCAAAAGCCCCTCCTAAAACTTTGATGGTTAAGTCAGGTGGGACAATATGAGGACGATATAGAAGAAGAGGTCTATGTCCCTGACTGTGAAGACTGTGAAGACTGTGAGGAACTTGATGCGGGATGCGGTAGACTAGGTTGCATTGTCACGGCCACCCTATCACGTGAATGTGAACCTCTGGGGACGACTAGTGTTGGTCACTCACCATGGCTAAGGATCAACACCTTTGCCTCTTGGTGCACTGTGTTCGGAAAACTAGGAGTCCTACATATTGATAGTGGTAGCTCGGAGAATTATGTGGCTCGCTCGTATGTCGAGGAGAACCACTTGGTCACAGAGAAACTTGCTAAACCTTGGCGCACTAGTTGGGTCACAAGCGGTCCCACACTTAGTGTCATTGCACGATGTCGTGTTCGACTCGCCGTCGACGATTATTTTGATAAGATTTGGTGTTACGTCCTTGATATGGACTGTTGTCATGTCCTGCTTGGGAGACCCTGGGAGTATGACAACAGCACCATCCACAATGGAAGGGACGACAATACCTACGTCTTTATGAAAAACGGCGAGGAAATCACTCTGTATTCCCAAAAAGATGTACCAAAATCCCTAAAGACGTTTGCGCACTGGTAAGATGACTTATACAAGCGCATCGAAAATAGGATTAAGAGAGAATTGGAAGCACTGATATTAGTAATCTGTTTGCACTGACAGGTCCAGAAATCTTATCCCTGAAACCCAACATTATGATCGAAAGGCCTGCTCCATTTATCCCCGTTTCTTGGTACTCCATTGAGCCTATATTGCCTATTGTTGCACGAGTTTGGATGCAGATACACTTATTTGAAGGTGAGCAGGTTGACAGCACTATGATCGACAACTGGTTACAATATCTTACTCACTGGCACGGTCGCCCGGATTTGCGAGCGTTACAGTTTCTTCGGAGTGTTGCTCATTACATAGTTCGAACTCTTTGGAGGATTGGTGAGTCTTTCACATGTGTACTCGACGGGGTCGAGCTTTTGTCACCCCGGGAGAGTTGATGCAGGACGTTGCTGATCCGACCACCGCCATCGGACAACAGCTGGAAGCACCATCCAAGAGGAGCCGAAGTGGTTATGATTGGATAGTTTAGTTAGATTAATTAAATCCGATTTTAATTTCAAATAAATGTAAATCCCATTTATAAGGGATGAATCTTATATGCAGTTATGACTTGTTTAAGGAGATCTACCTCTTGTTAGATGGTGGTGGAGAATAAATTAAGAAAGAAAATTCGTGCCTTTTGGTTTCTGTAATTGGTGCCCAAATTTCTTCTTTCCCTCTTCTGCATGAGAGACGCTCAATCCCTCCTTTCTTCTGTGCGTGAAGCACCACCCGACCTCCCCTTCCTCCATCTCCCCTTTCTATGCTTGCTGCGAAACCGATGAAGCCAACCCGAGCCCCGCCGCGACCCGCCAGCCTCGCCAGCCGCATGCCGGTCGGCTGCAGCCTGCCCTACCGGATCCCCTCCGGCAACCTCCGGCCCGGAGATCAGGCCCAAACCCGTCCCGGCCCCACCGACCTGCGCAGCATCTGTGCCGCCCGACCCCACCCGCGCCGCGCCGTCGCCCCGATCCGACAGCCGCTCCACCCCGACTGTCGACCCATGACCTGCTCGCCCTCCTCCCCTGTTCGGGCTGAAAGAAGAAAGAGAGAGAGAGTCCTGAGGTTTTATCAGATCCGGTGTGTGGGTGAAGATAAACCAGTGTTTTGAAACCCCTCTGAATTACTTGTGGGTTCTGACCCATCACGTGATAGACATTCTTTCTCTGAGTGCTGTGAGAGGAAATACAAAAGTCAAGGCACCTAGCATTGCAAAGAAACACGACTACTGTGGCAGCTCCTGTGCATCTTCAGATCAGGTGAACTTGCTCTGACTCGCATAGGCAAATCCCTGCTCATTGATAATTATTTTCAGCCTGTCCTACTCAATATTATTAACATCGAATTCATCCGCTCTTTCATAGAATTGAGAATTGCTGGCTTGCTATAGACACCTGAATATTACATGAACCTGTGCCCCTTGAAGCATACACCTGTTGATCCTGTTTAAATTTTTGAAATCATGTTAAAGTGCAAATTAGATTACTAATTAAGATCTAGTATTCCCTGTCCAACTTCGAAGGTCCTCACCCTGAACGATCCCCGATCTTGTAGTTTGGGAAAACCGTGACGGTTCCCCATAAACAATGAAATCGAGGACATGGAAAAATATTAGAAAATGATATATATATATATATATATATATATATATATATATATATATATATATATATATATCAAGGTTCAAAATCTCAAGAACTATCGTGAAATATCTCGTTTTTCTCAAACCTCGACACGAAATCCCGGCTGTTGCTTCGAGCAGAATGGAAATCACGTAAAAATTGCGAGATTTCGCGAGATTTCGTGCGAAATTTAAAAACAGTGAAATATCGCGACTTTTCGGTCAGACAGCTGGGCCTCGTATCACGTGGTGTGTAGAGCGCGACTGACTGAAACCTGTTTGATCGCGATATATCGCGCGAAATTTTCGATATGCGAGAAAAGCGCGAAATATCGCACAGACAGCTGGGGCCCACCCACGTGGGGCGGCCAAAAGCGACTGGCGATTGTTGTTTTCGGGGCGATATTTCGCGGTTTATTAGTGGTTTTTTTGCGAGATTTTGTGCTGCCTGTCGATTTCGAGACAGCTGGGGCCCACCCACGTGGGGCGGCCGAAAGTGACTGGCCTTTTTGGTTTCATATGCGATATTTCGTGATTCACTTCGATATTTCGTGATTCACTACGATATTTCGCGAAATTCTCACGATATCTGGGCGAAATCCCTTTCTAGTTTCTACAAATCACAATATTTCCACACTGTCGAAATATTTCCACGAAATATTAATCGAAATGGAAATTTCAAACCTTGATATATATATATATATATATATATATATATATATCCCTAACATAGTTCGATATTGCAGAAAAGCCTCTATGTTTTTCAAAATTCTATGGGCACCTATCACATATCTCGATTTTTGCAAAAAACACTTGTAGCTATTTTTTTGACAACTTTACCTTTGGACTACTTGGTGTTTGTGCACACGAGCACCGCTTGCGGCCTAGGGTAAAATGGACATAAAGTTGATCATATGGGTTTTTTCTTTGCAAAAAAAGAGATGTGGAGGGTGCTCAGAGAATTATGTAAAACATATGGTTTTTTTTGCAAGATTGAACTTTGTTAGATGCATTCATGCAAAAATCGGTATAAAAAGAATAATGCAAAAAAGTTATTAGCCAAGCTTATGGTGAATTATATGACAAGGTGGGTTTGGAAGGTGAGAGAATCATACAAATTAGCAAAAATTTAAGGAAAGGGGAAATGGAGAGATTAAGTAGGTGCATTGACAACGCGGATAATCCTATTTGGATGAAGTGTAATTAGATTTAAGAAAGATGGAAATACTTCTTTAGAAATAATTGAATGAAACCTCTACTAGTATAGTTTTTCTCGTAGAACCACAAGTAGGGAGTTGGTATGTCTACCCTTGTCTAATCAGAATAGGTGAAGTTCAGGCAAAATGATGCAAAAGGATAAGGCGCTAGGTTTGGTTGAGTTGAGATACCAATTTATTTTTCAGAAAATATTCAGAGAAATTGGGTTGATTAACTAATGTATAAAATGAGGTCTTAAAAACAAGGAAAATGTCAAATGATTGGAGAATTGCGCCAAGTATAATGGAATTAAACTTATGGGCCACATCATGAACTTATGAGAAAGCGTGATGCAAAAGGATTAGGAAAATGACAAGAATTTTGGAGAACCAATTCGGATTTAATACTTGAAATGTTAACATTAGCTGTTGTTTTGCTTAGTCAACTAATAGAAAGACTCAGTAGGAAGATAAAGAGTCTATATATGTTTCTATTAACTTAGAGAGAGCTATTGATAGAGTACCATGAGAGGTATTCTGATGGCTAATAAGGAAGAAACTGTTTTTAAAGGGTAGATTGATATTATTAAAGATGTTAATTTTCTGGAGGAACTGCCATGGTGTATTTCATTGCAGATGTTGTGTTAGTTGATAAGATGGCGATAAAATAGAATCCTGAATTGGAATTATGTGAATCCCCTTGGTAGATAAGGGTGTGAAAATCCATAAAACTAAAATAGAGTACATTGAATACAATTTTTGATGGAAATAAAAATTAACTTAAAATCTGATAAAAAAAAATTCCGTCCAAGATATTTAAAGGAAAAATCCACAAGATAACAATGAACCATACTAGTATGTTGTTTTGTTCAGCATGTTGGCAATAAAGAGCATGTAAGAATGAGGATCTAAAGTGGATACATTGTAAAACTCCGAACGATGGAATGAATGTGACCAAACAAAAGCAACTTACATTCTCAAACCTTATCTTCTAACAAAACTAAACCGGTTTGAATTTCTAACCTTGTCCTCTAGCAGTCAAGAACATCGGACAATAGATGACTAAAGTTACATAGCAAAGGCAAGCAATGTGATTCATGAGATCATCTATGAGTCGATCTAGGTTTCTTCATGGATAATGTAGATGTTCTCATGATGTAGATGA
>OX393553.1:44446784-44456577 GCA_947650365.1 Chamaelirium japonicum | reverse complement strand
ACACTAGATCGCGTGTTATCATGTAACATGTTTAGTTTTGTTCTTCTCTGTTGGTTGTTTTCCAGACGACCGATCTGCAACCGTTGACAGTTGGGTTTTTGTTGATGCGCACAGTTATTCTTTATGGTGAAGAGATATTATGAGGATTTGCTAGAGGGCATGAAGTGTCATTGGATATAATTTTGTTTATTTCTTCATAGTGAATTCCTGGTTCAGGTGATTGCCGGAGAGAGCACGTAACCCAGTTTTGAATGGACCTCTATAAAATTATGTATATCTTGTCTACGTGTGATTTTATGTGTGTTTCTGTATGCAATAAATCGGTGTAGTATGAGATGCACCGATGAATCTAAGACTTCATGTTTTGTGATAATGATCGTGAATCGTTCATGTCATCCTCTGTGCCAGACGACGTACCTCTTGTCACAATAATGTGGGTGCAAAAATTGTACCGGACCAGATCAGAGCAGCATGGGCCCGCGCAACGGCCCAAATGGGTAAGCCCGCCTGGGCTCACATGGGCCCACTCTATGAGGCTCGCAGATCAAGCCCTACCCCTTATTGGGCCCGAACAACGGCCCAATAAGGGCCCAGCATGGAGGCCCAGAACCAGTGCCACGTCATCAGCGCCACGCCATCATTGCCATATCGGGCACGTGCCTACGCTATAAAAGGACCCCCAAGGCATCCAGGAAGGGGGTTGGTCATTTGATCAGAGGAAGAGGGATTCCAGATCCAGAGCAAGTGCAAGAGCTCAATCCTTCCCTTCTCGTTTCTCTTCTAATTGCCCCGTGCAAACACATTGTAAGAAGCCTCTCTCGGCCTGTCGAGAGAACGCTCAACCCTTTATATTTATATTATAGTGAAGATCAGGTGACACCTCTCGCCCGGAGACGTAGGTCGTAAGACCGAACTCCGACAACAACTCCATGTGTCATCTCTCTCCTTCTCAACTTTCTAATCTCTAACTCTACAAACAATCCAATTCAATCAAGGCTGTGGGGTGGGATTCTCGATCAAGGCGGCTCGGAAATTTCCCCCCTACAATCTTTGGCGCCGTCTGTGGGATATCGATAGAGGTCTTACCCACACCTCTACCGACTCCTATTCAGCTTGTGGTGACGAGCCACAAGTCCACCTCCAAATCAACCTCAACGCCTTCATCACGCCGACATCAACACGCTCAATGGTGAAGGCCAGCACCAACCCACCAAAGGCGGGTGCTGATCGGACAATCGACGTGCTAATCGAAGAAGAACAAGAAGTCTCGGTTGCAACCAACCGAAGAAATGTTCGGGAACGACTGGGGCCGCAAGGCAGCCTTCCAGAAGGGCACACCGATCGGCGAGACCCATCATCCCCGAGGCGTCGATCTGGCAAAGAACACACTATTCAAGGGAGCAAGCCTCAGGCTACATACGAGATCTCGGCTGTTGATTTCCAGCTGCTAAATCTCCTCAAGAAGAATGCGGCCCTCGAGCAAGAGAGGGATTCCCTAAAGAAGGCGGCTGAAAGAGCGGGGGTTGTGGCCCACAACTCTCTAGCTACTGATGAAGACCATCCAAGGACTTGCCCAGCCGTGAGTCATCATCTTGAAGAACTACATGTGCCGCGTATCGAGATGCATCAGGTATCCACACAAGCACCAAGGCAAACGGTGTGGGATCGCCTCGACGACAACGGTGCGCCCAGCTATCGCGGAGAAGGATCACCTCAGTCAACAGGGTCTACTAGACATTCTATTCCTTCGCGCACGAAAGCAACAGATGCCCGCAAGCTGCTCAACCGACTAAGGCATACTGCCGACGTGGGACGCCGCCATCAAGACCATAGGCAACTAATCACCTCGGTGGGGCCACTGTATCCCAAGATTCTTGCAACACCATTTCCTATGGGTTGGCGAACACCGAACCTACCAAAGTTCAACTGCATCCGGGGAGACCCTGCTCTCCATATCCTAGCCTACAAGCAGGCCCTGACGCCCTACGAATATGAGAACCATGTTCTCTGCCGTATGTTTGCGGGAAGCCTCGAGGGACCTGCCCTCGACTGGTACTACACACTGCCTACCGGTACGGTGGCCACATTCAAAGAGTTGGCTGAACTTTTCATGGACCATTATCGGCTAAACTTAAAGCCGAAAAAGAGGCTGGATACACTCTACCAGCTGAAGATGGGCTCCGATGAGTCTCTAAGGAGCTTCGCGATGAGGTTTCGTAATGAGCATTCTGAGCTCACCGGTCGCTCCTATAATGAGGAGGCCATCATGCTGGCATTCCAGAATGCTATCCGGTCAGAGCTCCACGTCTACACCGACTTCATCCGACATCCTCCCAATAACTTGGAAGCGATGTTCAAGCGCGTACAACGGGAGATAGAGGTGGAAGACAATCAGCGGGCCAGAAGACTACGCGAGCCCCGCGAGTCTCATGACTCCCGATATAAGAAAGATGATGAAGCTCCGAATGAAGCACACTACAAGAAGTCTGCCCATGCCGCGTCCGACCAAAAGGTGCAGGCTAAAAGGTACAATGAAGATCCGAAAGCCCCTCCAGCAGAAAAGAGGCGAACTCCAAGGGAGCAAAGGGTGTTCATTGAGCTGAACACCTCCATTGAAGACATCTTCGCATACTTGCAGAACGAGCCCTTTTGCAAGTGGCCACAGCCTCTCCCTCCAAATTCCGACCAGGCGGGAGATACGACAGCTTACTGTGAGTTTCATCGCAGCCATGGCCACCCAACCTCTACATGTCGGAAGCTAAAGCATCACATCGAAGACCTGATCCAAGAAGGGCGGCTCGATGGCTACCTCGCTAATAAGGAACCAGGTCGAGAGTAGGAGAGGCTGCAGTAGTGGAGAAAAGAAAGTCAATGTAATACGTGGATGCATAATCGTAACGTTCGTGGGGCAACCTCTGAAAAAGTGTAACTGCAACTTTGTTAAATCAATAAAGTGTCTTTTTTTTTCTTTTCTCAAAATCAAATCTCTCGAAGTTCGATTCCACCATATTAAGGCAGAAAAAAAAGGCTCCTGGCAAACCAGGTCAACCAAAGACCTTCGATTCCGCCCATTCAAGTCGGAAGCTCGAAGGTAAGTCGGCTACGCCCTCTCGAGGCTAAAGACCGATAAAAAGGCTCCTGGCAACCCAGGTCAACCAAAGACCTTCGATTCCGCCCGTTCAAGTCGGAAGCTTGAAGGCAATTCGGCTACGCCCTCTCGAGGCTAAAGTCCAACAAAAAAGCTCCTGGCAACCCAGGTCAACCAAAGACCTTCGATTTCGCCCATTCAAGTCGGAAGCTCGAAGGCAATTCGGCTACGCCCTCTCGAGGATAAAGTCCGATAAAAAGGCTCCTGGCAACCCAGGTCAACCAAAGACCTTCGATTCCGCCCGTTCAAGTCGGAAGCTCGAGGGCAATTCGGCTACGCCCTCTCGAGGCTAAAGTCCGATAAAAAGGCTCCTGGCAACCCAGGTCAACCAAAGACCTTCGATTCCGCCCATTCAAGTCGGACGCTCGAAGGCAATTCGGCTACGCCCTCCCAAGGCTAAAGTCCGATAAAAAGGCTCCTGGCAACCCAGGTCAACCAAAGACCTTCGATTCTGCCCATTCAAGTTGGAAGCTTGAAGGCAATTCGGCTATGCCCTTTCAAGGCGAAAGTTCGATAAAAATACTCCTGACAATCCAGGTCAAGCTAAATTATCAACTATACTCATCCGAGGCGAAAAGAATAAGTCCAAGGCAGGCGTCGTCGTTTTGACATGCACCAAGTTCAAGGAGACATCCTTGTCACTTAAAGACAAAGTCCGAGGTGACCAATGCCTCGGCACTCTACAAGCCCAAGGCCCAGCCCTTGGCACTCGAACACAAAGTCCGAGGTGACCAATACCTCGACAATCTATAAGCCCAAGGCCCTGCCCTTGGTACTCGAAGACATAGGCCGAGGCGATCAATGCCTCGGCACTCTACAAGCCCAAGGCCCAGCCCTTGGCACTCGAAGACAAAGTCCGAGGTGACCAATGCCTCGGCACTCTACAAGCCCAAGGCCCAGCCCTTTGCACTCGAAGACAAAGTCCGAGGCGACCAGCGCCTCGGCACTCTACAAAGCGCAAGGCCCAGCCCTTGGCACTTGAAGACAAAGTTCGAGGCGACCAACGCCTTGGCACTCTACAAGCCCAAGGCCCAGCCCTTGGCATTCGAAGACAAAGTCTGAGACGTTGTCGCCGACGTATTGGCATTCGATCAAAAATCCAAGCTTAATCTTGTCACTCAGGTCCAAACATCAGATTGTCACTGGCCATCACCTTTTTTTCGACGACTAACGGTTCCAAACCGGTCAGGGGGTGGTTGGTCTGACTCTGTCAGTACGTGTCTCCACACTAGTGCAGTCGACGGTAGGTAACACGGGATAAAATGGTGCTTCCTTGATCCTATCCAAGTCAACACCCTCACGTGACCGTAGTACCTGGTGAATACAGTAACCAGGTGCGGTAATACATTGGGTGAAGACCGGCTGGCCATCATGCGGCGTCATCCTAGATTATCTCTAAGAAACCCCCTCGAATATAGCATTGTCCCTCGCCGACATCCCCACGCACCAGCGTTTTACCGAAAAAGTGTCGGTTTCAAATGGGGCTGAAATTCGAAAAATACACTATTTTCAATACCGATACTTTTTGGCCTCTTCTAGCAGCCCCAATAATGGGGTATCGGCATCAACAAGCAACCCTCCCTCGGTTTCGCACAAAAACCGAGTGGGGAGGAGGTGACGGCACATCAGCAGCACACCCCTCAGTTTCGTCAGAAAACCGAGAGGGGGTGTGTGTCGGCATCAACAAGCAGCCCCCCCTCGATTTCGCACAAAAACCGAGTGGGGAGAGGGTGACGGCACATCAGCAGCACACCCCTCGGTTTCGTCAGAAAACCGAGAGGGGGTGTGTATCGGCATCAGCAAGTAGCCCCCCCTCGGTTTCGCATAAAAACCGAGTGGGGAGGGGGTGACGGCACATCATCAGCACACCCCTCGGTTTCGTCAAAAAACCGAGAGGGGGTGTGTGTCGGCATCAACAAGCAACCCTCCCTTGGTTTCGCACAAAAACCGAGTGGGGAAGGGGCGACGGCATACCACCAGCGTCTCACCCCTCGGTTTTGCACAAAAAATCGAGTAGGGAAGGGGTGACGGCGCGCCATCAGCAGCCCACCTCTCGGTTTCGACATAAAACCGAGAGGGGGGGGTGTACGGCATCAATATCATCCCACCCCTTGGTTTCGTCAGAAAACCGAGAGGGGGGGTGCCCGGTGTCATCCACACACAATGATTAGCCAAAGACGAAGAGTTATCTTCCATTGGGTTGGTTGAATATCATCTCCACCAAACCTATTGAGTTGGCTGTACAAGCTTCACAAGCAAAATTCCTCCTTCTCATCGGGGGGTGGACTCATGGTAACCATCGCGTCATCACTAGGGCCCGACTGCAGTCCCTAGTGAATACAGTAACTAGGTGCAGTTGGGTGACAAACAGAGACGGATGAGTTACCGCGTATTCATGCCTCTTCAAGACGCGAGTAGGACACTCGACCAATGAGTTCTTTAGAGTCATCTGTTTATGAAAGTGATTATCGAAAAAGTTACTCGTCAAAGTGTATGATATTTCACGTCCACTTTGATCGATTTTTCGACGCTGACGCAACGACACCTTATACGCATTGATCCGACTTGTGTATGAAAAGTTACGGCTATCAGAAGTTTTTGAGGTATTTTTCTTCAAAGACAGACATCGGAACGGGGACAAGGGGTTGGATGAACCAAACCCCCCTCCTACACGCTCTTCTCGCACATACCTCATGCACACGCTACTCCTTGCAGCCAACAGAGACAACCCGGGGTGGGGTCAGACGAACCAAGCGTCCCCCCCTCCCCGCGACCTCCTCACATCGGCCCGACGCAACCTCGAGAGGGTCAGACGAACAAAGCGACCCCCCCTCCTGCATGCGTCCTCAGCACGTGGCGCGGCCCGAGACATGAAGTGAAGGGAGGGACGAGGAAGCCGACTCTTCCCCCACGTGCTCTCTCACGCGGACTCTCTCTCTCACCGAGGGCTCTCTCTCGCCTGCTCTTTCTCTCACCAAGGGCGAATACAAAGAAAGGAAGAGAAGGCGCGGGGGTGCAACCCGCATGGCCAGCACCCGTGCCCACCTCCAACCCGGCCGGAACCCGCGCCCGAAGCCGCTGACCACCGCCTCCGCCCGTGTCCGGAGCCGCACGCCGATCACCACCTCCGCTCGCACCCGGCCGCCGCTGAGCCCCGCGCCACAGCCCGCGCGCCGCACGCCGCTACCACGACCTCCACCTGCGCCGCACGCCTCTCTCTCGCACCCGCTCTCTCACGTTTCCCCCTCACCCTCCCGTTTGGAAAGAGAGAGAGAGAAAGGAAAGAAAGAGAGAGCAGCGCCAGCTCTCTCACGCGAACCGAAGAGGAAAGAGGGAGCGGGTTAGCTGCTCTCTCACGTGAATGGAATACAAAGAAAAGGAAAGAGAGAGAGAGAAAGGAAAGAGAGAGAAGGACGAATTGCATCCGAGCGGGGTCCAGGAGGAATGGGATTCACCTGTTGGGTACTATCGGACGGGCTGCGATGCAGCCGGACTCAGAACGATTGGAAGGAATCCGCCAAGAATAGAAAGAACAAATAAAGAAAGGATGAAACGAAATAGAGAGAAGCAAAGAAAGGAAAAAGAGAAAAGCTGTTCTCTCACCAAAAGGGTCTCGGTAACCACTCGGTATGCTCTCGGTACCCACTCGGTATGCACTCGGTACCCTCTCGGTATCCACTCGGTCGGAAAACGCATTGCCTTTTCGGAAACACCCCCTTGCAAAACCGAGACTTTTTGGCTTGCACCAAAAGGGTCTCGGTACCCACCCGGTATGCTCTCGGTACCCACTCGGTATGCACTCAGTACCCTCTCGGTATCCACTCGGTCGAAAAACGCACTGTTTTTTCGGAAACACCCCCTCGCAAAACTGAGACTTTTTGGCTCGCGCCAAAAAGGGTCTCGGCATCGGCGGAAGAAGGCTCTGCTAATACGAACCGCGGCACCGACAACCCTCGCCAACCGCGCCAGGATCCTAAAGCGTTTGCACCTTGGAATCCCAGCCGACCCAGGGGGTCCTGACCCGACTGGGAGGGGGTAACTGTGGGTGCAAAAATTGTACCGGACCAGATCAGAGCAGCATGGGCCCGCGTAACGGTCCAAATGGGTAAGCCCGCCTGGGCTCACATGGGCCTACTCTACGAGGCTCGCAGATCAAGCCCTACCCCTTATTGGGCCCGAACAACGGCCCAATAAGAGCCCAGCAAGGAGGCCCAGAACCAGTGCCACGTCATCAGCGCCACGTCATCACTGCCATATCGGGCACGTGCCTACGCTATAAAAGGACCCCCAAGGCATCCAGGAAGGGGGTTGGTCATTCGATCAGAGGAAGAGGGATTCCAGATCCAGAGCAAGTGCAAGAGCTCAATCCTTCCCTTCTCGTTTCTCGTCTAATTGCCCCGTGCAAACACATTCTAAGAAGCCTCTCTCGGTCTGTCGAGAGAACGCTCAACCCTTTATATTTATATTATAGTGAAGATCAGGTGGCACCTCTCGCCCGGAGACGTAGGTCGTAAGACCGAACTCCGACAACAACTCCATGTGTCATCTCTCTCCTTCTCAATTTTCTAATCTCTAACTCTACAAACAATCCAATTCAATCAAGGCTGTGGGGTGGGATTCTCGATCAAGACGGCTCGGAAATTTCCCCCCTACAAATAACAATATCTTTTTTTATATACTTTCCTTCAATTCGATCCTGTATGTCACATTGTTTTGTGCATCGTTACACTTTTGTATTTTTCTACATACGTTTTCGTCCGTGATACGCCGAAGACTTAGCCTTCGTTTTGTGCCGCGCCAAAAGCACCCAGTTCATGTCAATCAACACGGGTATGCAGTAGTTAAATACGTGCTTCGAGCCTCAATTCTTTTGGTCTCTTCTCGTATACTCCAACAAGTCAACAATAGGGAAGGTGTTGTGCATTCACAAAAGAATCATCTTGAAAGACAACCTTCCTGATCTTGGATTCGATACCGCGACCAAAGGACTGGAAGAGAAATATCTTACCAACTGATCTTTTTCATTCTCGTTCTTTAGATATAGGGAGTTTTTTTTTTTTTTTTGGCTAGAGATATAGGGAGTTGGAAACGTGGAATGATGACCAAACGTACTCCAAATCTGATAGATATAATTTTAAAATTCCAACACACACGCACTATCTACATTATCCCTGAACATCGAACTCGTGGCTGTGCCTGTGAGGCATGTCCAGTTCGTGCAACCATTGGAAAATCCAAGTCAATGAAGAAACAATCAAAGAAGTATTTTAGGTGGATATGTACATTCCCAGCCCTACAATATCAAAAAAGAGATTCCAAGCAAATCTTGCATGAACGCAGTGATGGCATAGTTAATTAGTATTGTTCTTATTAGAGGATTCATAAATATCAACTGTTCTTCTTTGACCAATGTACTCTCTCTCTCTCTCTACCTCAATCTCAACGGCCACTACACCAAAATCGACCAAAAACCCCCTCTCTCTCTCTCTCTCTCTCTCTCTCTTTATATATATATATATATATATATATATATATATATATATATATATATATATATATATAGAGGGCCGATCCAGTGAGAAACCCCTTATTTGCGAAACCTTGTGCGAAACCCCCCTAGAGATTTCAGAATTTGATGAAACTTGGTAGGCATGCTACCTATGTCATGTTGATCATCCTCACAAAATTTCATCAAATTCTAAAACCTCTAGGGGCATCAAATGTTAGAAAATTTACTGACCGTTCATAAAAACCGTTAATTTGATTATCTAATTTGAAGCCCCTAGAGGTTTTAGAATTTGACGAAATTTTGTGAGGATGATCAACATGGCATGGGTAGTATGCCTACCAAATTTCATCAAATTCTAAGACCTCTAGGGGGGTTTCGCACAAGGTTTCGCAAATAAGGGGTTTCTCACTGGATCGGCCCTCTATATATATATATATATATATATATATATATATATATATATATATATATATATATATATATATATATATATATATATATATATATATATATATATATATATATATATATATATATATATATATATATATATATATATATATATATATATATATATATATATATATATATATATATATATATATATATATATATATATATATATATATATATATATATATATATATATATAAAAGAATGATAAAATATGGTGTGCGGTGTCGTACCGCAGCCGTTTGATGCATCCACTGCGTGTGTGCAATGCACGCTGCGGTGCATCAGATGGCTGCGGTGCGACACCGCACGCCGCATCCTAACACGACCATATATATATATATATATATATATATATATATATATATATATATATATATATATATATATATATATATATATATATATATATATATATATATATATATATATATATATATATATATATATATATATATATATATATATATATATATATATATATATGGGCATGCTATGCTGCGGCATACGGTACGTGCGGCACCGCATCGCAGCCGTCTGATGCACGCGCTGCGTGCATCGCATGCACGCAGCAGTGCATCAGACGACATGTGGTAGGTGCCGCACTTACCGCATTATAGCATTTCTCTCTCTCTCTCTCTCTCTCTCTCTATATATATATATATATATATATATATATATAT
>OX393553.1:44224284-44444284 GCA_947650365.1 Chamaelirium japonicum | reverse complement strand
ACATAGGGGGTCTAATTAGGATTAAAATCTGATCCATTGACCGGTCTAACTCAAAGGTGATCGAGTGTATATGTGAGAAGATGACAACAAATTACACCTTGTTAGTAAAGAAGACACTACAAAATTATGACTTAATCGTCCTTGCGTTTCTTGTTGCCTTGTATGTATACATGTATGATGGAAAATACTATTTAATCCAAATGATTTAATTTTTTCAAAAAAAACATAATGATGTGTCGCAAAGGGACGTTACTATTGGGTGACACATCATTCCGGTTAAACATTCTAATTGAATAGCATTACTCTAGGAATAGATACATGGTTTTGTGGGCATCGAAATTAGCCCACGGGTCGAACCCGATTTGTACACGAAAAATAGGCCCGCACCCAACGACCTTCGGGTCGAACCCGACTCGCCCATGCAACTTGGGCCTGCACACAACGACCCACATACGAACCTTGGCCCATACACAACGGCCCGCATGCGGAATTGAGCCCGCACACAAACGGCCCGCATGCACACTCGGCCCGCGTGCAAGCTCAATCCGCGCACCATGGCCCAACTCGAAGCAAACGGGTCCCACCGGACCCGCGACTCGAACACAAAGAGGGGGGCCCACCGGTCCCCCCTCTTGAAAACCGTGCCCCCCTCCTCATGAAGAGGTGGGGCCGGCCATAAAAGAAAAGAAAAAGAAAAGAAAAAGAAAAAGAAAAGAAAAGAAAAAGAAAAAGAAATAAAAAAAAACTGCCTCGATGCGAGGGGAGGTGGCGTGGACGTCTATGCAGCCGTAGATCCGCGACGATCCCTCGATCCAACGGACAAGATGACATTGTGTCACCATCCGATCCAAAAGTGCAACAAAAAAATAACAACTCAATCTTTAAAGATCGAGTCACATCTAGCCCATAACCACCCCAACTAAAAAGGAGGGGATCGGGTTTGTTTCCTTGGATAAAGGAACAATATCTTGATGGTTATGGGGGGAGATATCGGATGAAACAAAAAAGATTTCAGATTTATCTCCCCCAACCGCTCCCCTTTGCCTATAAATAGAGGGGGTGGGGGAAGGTACAAAGGGTCGAAAAAGCTGAAGACGAAAGGGCTCTGCAAGAGAAGCTCCAACGCTTGAAGACCGAAGGCTTCACGAGGCACGGCAAGCATGTCCTACGGGAATCCTTGGCCCTTCAAGTCCTCATCAACGTGAAGACCTTGCACTCGAAGATCAAAGCTTCGACTCCTCGCACGAAGAAGAAAGCTTGGAGAAGAAGACCCGGAGTCGTCGTCATCCCGACTTCTCCAACGATCTTCATCAGCTCTGAAGACGCCAGAAGCAAAGGCCGGAGAAGAAGATCGAAGCCGACAACACCCGTCGTCTTCAACAAAGGCGTCGACTCCTCGCACAAAGAAGAAAGCTTGGAGAAGAAGGCCTGAAGCCGGTGCTACCCCTGCTATCTTCATCAACAAAAGCCGACGCTACAACCGTCGTGCAGAGATCGGTGCTACCCCCGCCGTCTTCACCAACAAAGCCGATGCTACAACCGTCGTGCGAAGATCGGTGCTACCCCCGCCATCTTCATCAACAAAAGCCGACGCTACAACCGTCGTGCGGAGATCGGTGCTACCCCCGCCGTCTTCACCAACAAAGCCGACGCTACAACCGTCGTGCGAAGATCGGTGCTACCCCCGCCATCTTCATCAACAAAAGCCGACGCTACAACCGTCGTGCGGAGATCGGTGCTACCCCCGCCATCTTCATCAACAAAAGCCGACGCTACAACCGTCGTGCGGAGATCGGTGCTACCCCCGCCATCTTCATCAACAAAAGCCGACGCTACAACCGTCGCATAGAGATCGGTGTTACACCCACCATCTCCACAAGAAGCCTTCAACTCCGATCAAGCCAAATACGCCCGGAGAAGAAGCCAGCCGACGTCACAACCGTCGAGGAAGTCGGAAGAATAAAGAAGCCCTGAAGAAGTAGCCATCGTCGTTCGAGAAGAAGATCGAGTCAAAGCTAAAGCCAAAGCCAACGCAAGAAGCCAAAGCAAACGCACCGGTAAAGCCCGCGCCAAAGCAACGCACGTGCCAAAGCCAAGCAACTACGACGGTCACGAGCAAAGCACCGCACGTTCTAGCCGATACGACGCGAAGTTCGAAAGAACTAAAGCATCGCAAGCCTCTACCCGCCTACGTTCAAGCGCAAGCGCCAAAGCAAAGCAAACGCCAGAGCCACGCCAAAGCTACGCCAAAGCCAAAAGCTAAAGCCAAAGCCGACGCCAAAAGCACGATCGACGCCGCGAACCGACGATCAAGGACGCCGAGGTCGAGCAAGGATCGAGGAAGACACAAAGATCGAGGAACGAAGCCCAAAGCCTCCCTAGCCGAGAAAGCGCGAAGCACGGACGGGACAAAATCAACGGCCGATATTCCTTAGCCTCTCAAAAACCCTCACCCTGTAAAGACCTCTGTCTTGGGTAACCCCTTCAAAGCTCTCGCACGAATACCACGTGGAGACGCGGATCAAAGGGACCCTCCAGAGGATCTCTCCCATAATCTCCTGATCAAAAATTTGTAATATCGTGTGATCCGCAATAAAGACGACCCGTATCTTTTTCCGCGCTCACAGATTTCTGGCACGCCCGGTGGGACGTTCCTCTCCTTTCATCCGTACGTTTGAAGGAGTTGCTTCAAGTTCGCCATGGCCGGAACTAACAACGATACGTTTGCTCCTACAAGCCTCTCACCTATCGCCGAGTCTCCACTACTCCAACACGGTGATCCAGAAAACCCGGAGGATGTCATTCCCCCGGTAGTACGCGTCTACACTCGGCGTACTCAAACTCTTGCAGACTTCTTCACGCCAGAAACTGCTGCCGAAGATGCCCGCCAAGGCGCCAATGAGGCCTTGGTGCATGAAGAAACGAGCCTCAATCCTGGAACATCTGTCAAGAAATTTGGGGAGGACCAGCCCCAACCCCGAGCCCGTTCGGGTTCTCCAGCGGACTTTGCACCTCCTTTGCCGGGGGCAAACATTCATCATCAAGCAGAAGCAAGTCAGCGTAACTACGTCTCCGACGACGATGGCAAGGGTGCGGGCATGCAACATCGAGACGTCCTGCGACATCATCCTCCGTCCGCTCTCCAGCTCCAAGTCATGCAAATGGGTAAACACATGGCTCAGCTCACCCGACTAATGGAAGAGAAAGATCGTCACATCAACACCTTGCTTCAAAGGCTGAGTGCTAGGGATGTCGCAACATTCGGTCAACCTCCTGCTTCTCCAGTAGCTGCTCCAGCCCCGTCTCCAGCTCCTGCTCTTGCAGAAGTTGGCCCGGCAACACTAGCAACTACTCCTGCACTTTCCTCGGCTCCCGTGCCAGTCCCGGTGGCCACGCAACCTTCGATGGCAGCAACGATGAATGCCCAGCAAATACAAGCGTTGGTGGCCGACATGATGCGTTCCCACGATGATATTCTACCTCCGATCACGGCGGCATACTCAAAGCCTTACACCGCAAGGATCCAGCAGCTGCGCTTCCCCACCGGGCTCCAGCCGCCAAAGTTCCAGCACTTCGACGGGAAGGGCAATCCAAGGCAACACATTACCCACTTCATCGAAACTTGTAACAACGCCGGCACATACGGCGACGAGATGGTGAAGCAATTCGTTCGCACCCTCAAAGGTAATGCTTTTAACTGGTACATTGATCTTCCTCCAGGGTCCATCGATAGCTGGGATCAAATGGAGAGGGAGTTCCTCAACCACTTCTACAGCACTCGGCGCATCGTCAGCATGACCGAGCTTACTGCTACCAAGAAAAGGAAGCATGAGCCGGTGATCGACTACATCGATCGTTGGAGAAACCTTGCGCTAAACTCGCGAGATCGCTTGTCTGAAGACTCGGCCATCGAGTTGTGCACCCAAGGCATGCACTGGGGCTTGCTCTACATCCTCAAAGGGATCAAGCCTCGGTCCTTCGAAGAACTGGCGACTCGGGCTCATGACATGGAGCTCAGCTTAGCAAATCATGGGGAATCAAAGGCCAAAGCCTTCCTGAAGGTGGAAGAGGAGGACGAATCGGCGGCATCAAAGCAAGTCAACATCACCGACCTCACTTCGACTTCCAAACCACTCAAGATCGGTGGCAAGCTGGACAAAGGCAAAGGAGCCGCCATACCACCTCCTCAGCCTCAACGGCCACCAAGGATGACTCTCGAGGAGCTTGAAGCTAAGGAGTATCCCTTCCCAGACTCGGAAGTTTCCTCTATGTTCGATCAATTGATGCAAGAAAAGATGATCGAGCTTCCACCACCAAAAAGGCCGGAACAAGCACATCGAGTCAATGATCCGCTCTTCTGCAAGTACCACCGGATGGTCAGCCATCCCATTGAGAAGTGCTTTGTCTTCAAAGATAATATCATGGCACTCGCCAAGCAAGGGATGATCGAGATCGACTCTGGTGATATCGTCGAGTCAAATATGACGTCAATCACCTTCGATTCCTTCCCGCCAGCACTGACTGCTCCACAATGCACTTCAGCAAGGCTGCGCATCGTCTGTCAAAGATCGATGGCGAAACCAGCTCCAAGAAGACGATGACGGTATGCTCCTGCAGTGCCCAGGGCCAAATCCTCACTGCCTTGGGGGCAACCGCCTCTCGCGCAAACACTCCCTCTCCCAAATCAAAGCAAGTTAACGTCGCCGACATCGCCTCGGCCTCCAAGCCACTCAAAATCAGCGGTAAGTCGGATCAAGAAAAGGGAGCTGCCATACCACCACCTCCACCCCAAAGACAGTCGAAGATGACTCTAGAAGAACTTGAGGCCAAAGAGTATCCCTTTCCAGACTCGGAAGTCTCCTCCATGTTCGATCAACTGCTACAAGAAAAGATGATCGAGATTCCTCCTTCAAAAAGGCCCGAACAGATGCATCGTGTCAACGATCCGCTCTTCTGCAAATACCATCGACTGGTTAGCCATCCTATTGAGAAATGTTTCGTCTTCAAAGAAAAGATCATGGCGCTCGCAAAGCAAGGAAAAATTGAGATCGACTCCAGCGACGTTGCAACAGCAAACATGACATCCATCACCTTCGGTTCGTTTCAACCAGTACTCGTTGTTGCCCACCAGAGAAGGCCCAAGTTGTGCATCAATCGCCAAAGACCAATTGCGAAGTTAGCCCCACGATGGAAAGTCTCAAGACGACAGCAGTACGCTCCTAAGCTCACTGAGGAAGAAACGTCACTGCCCTGGGGGGCAACAGTCGCCTACGTCGACGTCTCTCTCAAACAAAGCTATGTCCCAACGGAATCTCCAGACAAGGTACGAGCAAGGAGACCCGGAGGTCGGTCTGTTAGGCCAGCCCTCAGGTAAATTCGACTACTACGTCCTCTATTCCAAACCTCCACCTGTCTCAATAGAAGAAATCAAGCCCACCGGCTGGGAGTCAGAAGGTGAACCACCAAGGTCCCCAAAGGAGCAGGTCTCCCCGACCCATGAAGAACCCACAAATCTCCAGACAAGGTACGAGCAAGGAGACCCAGAGGTCGGTCTGTTAGACCAGCCCTCAGGTAAATTCGACTACTACGTCCTCTATTCCAAACCTTCGCCTGTATCAATAGAATAAATCAAGCCCACCGGCTGGGAGTCAGAAGACGAACCACCAAGGTCCCCAGAGGAGCAGGTCTCCCCGACCCAAGAAGAACCTATAGCTGCCACTCCAGACCTTCACCTTGGTAACGAAGAATCCACTGATGAAGATGCATGGGTCATGTTGCCTCGCAAACGAAGGCCATGGATGCCAAGAAGTCGCAAGCTAGATCGGGTAACAAGAAAGCTTCCGGAACGAAGAACTTACAAAAAGAAAAGCAAAGCTCCATGAAGGAAGGCGTTCAAAGTACCGCCAGCAGATCCTGATGATCTCCTCCTGCAAAACCCTCCAGAACCGGCAACGTTGCAAGAGTTCTTCCCCGATTACTTCCTCCCAGCTAATCAGCAGCACGAAGCCTCCTGTTGTATGGTTGAGATTCACATGGCGCCGGAAGAAGAAGATAGGATCAAGCCTTCCAAAGAAAGCAACACCGACAACGAGGAGGATAATTTCGACAAAGACAGTACTGCTGCTTACGATGAGGCAATCCTGCACTCGCCACTCATAGAAGCACTACACCTTCCAGAGAAAGCCCGCCTAGCAATGGCCGAGGCTTTGACAGACCCAGACAGCTACAAAAGAAAGAAGAAAAACGCCGAGAAGGACAAAACTATTGTCTCATGTAACGCAGCAATAACTTTCTCGGACGAAGATCTGCAGCTCGGAGCACGATTGCACAATCGACCTATCTATGTCTCGGGATACATCAACGAGAAGCCGATAAATCGAATCCTGTTGGACTGCGGCTCCGCCGTCAACATCATGCCTATCCAAACAATGCGCCAGCTCGGCATTACCACCGACTAGCTCTCGCAAAGCCAGCTGGTCATTCAAGGGTTCAACCAAGGCGGACAGTCCACCATAGGAATCATTTGTCTAAAACTCTCCATCGGTCAGCTTGACACGACGGTTCTTTTCCACGTCATTGACTGTCAAACATCATATCGCCTCTTGCTGGGAAGGCCGTGGCTGCACAAAAACGGTGTCGTAGTGTCTACCTGGCACCAATGCCTCAAGTACTACGAGGAAGGTCTGGAGAAGTGCATTATTGCAGACGACAGGCCATTCAATGAGGCTGAAGCGCACCTCGCCGATGCCAAGTTTTACCAAGCAAATGACCTTGTTGCAGAAGTCCTTCCAGCTAAAACTCCTCGAACTCAGAAAGCTAAAAGGATGGAGCAGGATGAAGCTCTGCCAACTCCAAATCCAGTGCCACCATCTAAGGCGATACACGAAGCCAAAGAAGTGCTACCGCCAAGACGAAGGATGCGTATCAGTTCCAAGCTAAGATCCATGAAGCATACTCCATTACCTGTCCAAGCTACGACAGTCTTACGCCTCACGCCTCAGTGGCTTCGCAAAGATGAACCACCGCCTTTTGCCTCCCCAAAAGGGATGGTCTAGCCGCTATCAGAAGCTAATGTCATCACTCTGCAAGAGATGACACTGCCACTACCCAGCCTGCGGCAAGCTTCAAGTCCGCCAAAACCCATCAATCCCTTCGAATCCAGCCAACTCACATTCAAGCCAAAAGGAAGCTGGGGGCAAAATGCCGCCAAGCTGCTGTTCAAAGCTAGCTACGACAAAGACAGTGCTGCACATATGAGTACGCTCCTACCAGCTCCAATACCACACGGGATGACTAAGACTCAAGCCCATTTACTCCAGGGCGGCGAGCAGATCCCACCAAATCGACGAGGCATCGGCTATCGTTAAACCCCGATGGTCATCAAGATAACAGGAGAGAAGACCTTCACCTCTAACTACATTGAGGTGAAGTTGGTAGATGAAGCGGAAAAGGGATTGTCAGCCTCCGATGCACGCTCCACCAATGTCATTCATCCCGCCACAAAGAGCGCCAAAAGAAGGCGATATCGAGCTCGGCGTTGGACCATACCTCAGAAGCAAAAGAAGAGCGTCAAAACCCAGGCAAGTCAAAATCCCATATCAGTATTCAAAAGACTTGGGCCAATCAAACAAGCAAAGCGAAGGTCAGTATTCGACCGTTTGGGAAAGCCACCCACTGAGGTGAGAAAAATCATTCCCACCCTCCCACCCATATCATTCTTTCAAACTGCCGATGTTCCCGATATCATTCTGGTATCTCTTAATCATATCACAATTGCGGACACCTCGGTCGACGAAACTTCTACTTCGGACGACGAGTTGCCACAAGCCCCGTCCGTCCTCGAAGAAGGGGGGCAATCTACATCGACGATTTGAAGGAAATCAACTTGGGAACACAGGAGGATCCTCGGCCTACATTCGTAAGTGCACTCCTAACCCCCGAAGAGGAGGCCGCATACGTCAAGTTACTCCAAGAATACAGAGATGTCTTTGCATGGTCCTACAAGGAAATGCCCGGACTTGACCCAAAGATCGCAGTACACCAGCTTGCTGTCAGGCATGGAGCTAGCGCTATCAAGCAAGGACAAAGACGCTACCGGCCGAAACTAGTACCTCAAATAGAAGGTGAAGTCAACAAGCTCATTGAAGCCGGCTTTATCCGAGAAGTTAAGTATCCAACGTGGATCTCCAGCGTAGTCCCAGTCAAGAAAAAGAACGGCCAGATCAGAGTATGCGTGGACTTCAGGGACTTAAACAATACATGCCCTAAAGATGACTTCCCACTGCCAATCACAGAACTGATGGTGGATGCGACAACAGGCCATGAAGCATTAACCTTCATGGATAGATCCTCAGGCTACAACCAGATCCGGATGGCACCCAAAGACGAGGAGCTTACGGTATTCCGCATGCCAAAAGGGATCTACTGCTACAAAGTCATGCCTTTCGGCTTGAAAAATGCATGAGCCACTTACCAACGAGCCATGCAAAAAATTTTCGACGATATCCTTCATCAGAATGTGGAATGCTACGTCGACGACCTCGTGGTAAAATCAAGACAAAAGTCAACACATCTTCAAGACCTCGAGCTAATCTTCAAGCGACTTCGAAGGTACCAGCTCCGCATGAACCCGCTTAAATGCGCATTTGGGGTCTCCTCGGGAAAGTTTCTCGGCTTTGTCGTACGACATCGAGGCATCGAGATAAATCAATCCAAGATAGATGCTATTCTCAATATGCCAATCCCGAAAATCGTACGAGACCTCCGAGGTCTCCAGGGCCATCTAGCATATATCAGAAGGTTCATCGCCAACTTAGCTGGAAAATGCAGGCCCTTCAGTCGCCTCATGAAGAAAGGAGCAGCACTCAAGTGGGATGAAGCTTGTCAGGAAGCTCTCCAAAACATCAGGGATTACTTACTCAAGCCTCCAGTTCTGACAGCACCAGTTCAAGGGAAGCCATTGGTCCTTTACATCAGCGCCCAAGAGCAGTCCTTGGGGGCACTCCTGGCTCAAGACAACGAGCTAGGCAAGGAAACAGCATGCTACTATTTGAGCCGCACTCTCATCGGCGCGGAGCTAAACTACTCCCCGATTAAGAAGGTCTATCTGGCGCTCATCTTCGCTACAAAGAAGCTGCGACACTACATGTTAGCTCACGCCATCAGACTCATCTCAAAAGCCGACCCGCTCAAATACATTATATCAAGGCCAGTGCTCTCCGGACGTTTGGCCAAGTGGGCTTTACTCCTCCTCGAGTTCGATATCACCTTCGTCCCTCGTAAAGCGGTCAAAGGTCAAGCTCTCACGGACTTCCTGGCAGAATACCCCCTCCCAGCGGAATGTGAACTATCAGAAGACCTTCCAAACGAAGAAGTATTCTGCATCGATATCGCCCCTTCTTGGAAAATATTCTTCGACGACGCGGCAAGGCAAGACATGGCAGGAGCAGGGGTTATCTTCGTCACACCAAACGATGAAGTACTCCCCTTCTCGTTCTTGCTATCAGAACCATGCTCCAACAACAGGGCAGAATATCAAGCCTTGATCATTGGCCTCGAACTCGCCAATGATATGAAACTTCAAGGGCTCACAATTTTCGGCGACTCTCAACTCGTCATTCAACAAATATTGGGAGCATACGAAGTCAACAAAGAAGACCTTATACCATTACACCTGTGAGCTCTGAAACTCCTTGGTATACTAAAAAATGCTTCAATCCAGCACGTCCCCAGAAACCTTAATCAGCAGGCTGATGCGCTCGCAAATTTAGCGGCTACACTCCCGTTCCCAGAAAGAAACCAACTCATCATCCCTATCTGTAAGAGGATGGTGATCACCGATGAGGACCTCCCTATGGGGATCCCGGACCAAGTCAACGCAGTACACGTTCTCGTGACCGACGAGCTAGATTGGAGACAACCATTCATAGACTTCCTTGTCCACGGGAAGCTCCCTGAAGATCCGAAGCGTAAGGTCGACATTCGCCGGCGGTCTCTGAAATTCTTCCACTTCAACAACGAGTTGTACCGTCGAAGTTACGATGGTGCGCTCCTGAGGTGTCTTGCAAAAGAAGAAGCGGAAACAGCACTAGAAGAAGTCCATGCCGGGATCTGTGGCTCACATCAGTCTGGTCCAAAGCTGCACTTCCGCATCAGGCGGATGGGGTACTATTGGCCCACTATGATCAAGGACTCCCTCGAGTTTGCAAAAAGATGCCACACTTGCCAGCTGCATGGCGACTACATCCGTCAGCCTCCGGAACCTTTGCATCCAACCATCGCATCATGGCCCTTCGATGGATGGGGACTCGATATTGTCGGATCGCTACCCAAGTCATCCAAGCAGCATCTTTACATCCTGGCGGCAACAGATTACTTCTCCAAATGGGCTGAGGCAGTACCATTGCGAGAAGTTACCAGGCACTCTGTCATCAACTTCATCCAGAACGACATCATCTTCCGGTACGGCATCCCTCGCTATATCGTTACAGACAACGGGAAGCAATTCAAGAATGCCGCAATCAGCTAATTTTGTGCCAAGTTCGATATCAAGCAAAGGTGTTCAACCATGTACAACGCGTCGGCCAACGGCTTAGCGGAAGCTTTCAACAAAACTCTTTCCAAGCTTTTGGAGAAAGTCGTCTCAAAGTCAAAGAAAGACTGGCATGAATGCATGGGTGAAGCGCTATAGGCATATCGCACCTCTTTTCGCACGCCAACATAGGCGACTCCGTACTCACTAGTATACGGAGTAGAAGCTGTCCTCCCACTTGAGCTCCAGATTCCGTCACTCAGAATAGCTGTCCAGGAAGGCCTCGTCAACGGCGACAACGCTCAACTTCGCCTAGCAGAATTGGAAGCCCTGGATGAGAAGCGCCTCGAAGCCCAGCAACGCCTGGAATGCTACCAAGCCAGGTTGACCCGAGCCTTCAACAAAAGGATTCGCCCTTGATCCTTTCAAAAAGGAGAATTGGTGCTCGCAGTCAAACGCCCCATCATCTTTTCGCATCGAGGAGGAAAGAAGTTTGACGCCAAGTGGGATGGACCGCACACTGTCAAAGAGGTCTACTCCAACGGCGCATATCTTCTCACCACGCCAGAAGGGCTTACACTCGGCCCTATCAATGGCAAGTACCTCAAAAGGTACTATGCCTAAAAGCAGGGCTACACTCCTTGCAAAAAAAAAAAAAAGGAACTACGTGTTACTTGATCCCTCTCAGTAGGGTACGTAGGCAGCCTGTAAAGGTTCAGTCCAAACAAAAAAAAATACAATCAAACTCTGCCATTCCAGAAGACAAGTCCAAAAAAATAGATGCATGATATTAAGTTATCAGCAGACAAAGAAAAACAGAACTACGAGTCTATCCAGCAGAAATGACAAGAAATAAAAGGAAATGCGACATTGCTAGTAAAGCGAATTAAATTCTTTGAGACGTTGGAGCAGCTCGCCGCCAGTAATCTCCATGCGCTGCAATTCTGAAGACCGAGAAGCTATCCGCTCCCGATGCGTCGCCAGCTCAATACATTGCTTTGTGAGGTCTGCTCCAAAAGACTTCTCGATCGTCTCAGCTTTCTCGAAAGATATGCGAGCAGCCTCTAGCCTCTTCCGCGCCCGAACAAGGCTCGCAGTGGCAAGTGCATGCTGCGCCTCCAGTCGACGCTCCTCGTCCTCGGCCTTTGCTAGTATCAGGAGAAGGTCATCTTCCATCGAAGCCCGTTTCAAGCAATGAGCTTCACTGTCCGCCAAGAGAGCACGCATCTGTGCCTCAAACAAAGAGCCATCTACCTGGAAGGCCGCCAGGTTTTTGCAAAACTCAGGCCCCTCGAGGACCCACCAGCTGCTCAAAGCGTCAAAGCCCTCTTCCTGGAAGGGTGCGAGCGTCGTCTGGATATACTTCCGACAGCTCTCCAAAAGAAGCACAGAGAGAAGGTCTCGTGAACTACACTTTCTCCTGTCGGCCTCTGAGTGCACAGGCAAGGTGGGCTCCGGTCCTGAAGGCTCAAGCGAAGGAACCGCCTCCTGGACCATCGCCGTGATAACAGTCAGCGGAACCACCAGAACCGAAGGAGGAGACACAGGCAAACCTTCCGACAAAACGACTGCGGGAGTAGTCTCTGCCGGAGTACCGGACCTAACTAGAGGAGTCTGTTCTCTCCCTACACTGGAGACCTCATCCTCCTCCCCAAAGCCCAACTGCTCCATGTCGATATCGTCCAGGTTGACAGCACTGCCGGCGAAATCTGCTCCACACGCTCCCAAAAGCTCCAAGTTATCCCAGGGAACATCCAGCCCGTCACCTTCAATCAACGTCGCTCTGATGGGAGAGCGTTCCTGCCCAACCCCCCTCGGGGCAGACTCGCAGTCCGGTCCAGCAGACCCTGCCAAAATAAGAGCTGAACAACTTAGCCAACGAAATAAGAGTACAAGCACAGAAATTCATGAGAAACTAGAAACAAGATATACCTGCAGCATCCGATGAAGCTACCCCAGAAAGAGGGATTACCTCATCGGCAAAAAGCCCTGGCTCTCCCTCTCGAGCTGGCTCTGCCTCGCCAGCACCAGCCAAAGCTGCCTCACACAAGAGATCCAATTTTCTCCTCTTGGGAGAAGCACACCCACTCCAAGAAGCCTGTGTCTCAGGAAGACTCTGAACCTTGGATGACGGAGCCATCTCAACTTCTTGCACAGAGAGTGAAGCCTGGGAGGTACTCTCTCGATGGCCACAAGATCTCTCTGATCGTTGCTCCTCGGACCAAAGACGGCGATCCTCTGACCCCGCCAAAGAGTCAAAAGAAAAGTCAGCCCGCTCGCTGCTAGCAAGGACATCCAGTGGAAGGCTAGCCAGGAGGGGAAGCACTGACTCGTTGACCCAGCAGCGATACTCAAGAGTTGCAGCATCCTTTTCGCCCGACTTGATCCCCGGCGAAAAAATACACCCAGTAAATCTGTTATAAAGCACTCCCCAGAGGCGATACGCTTCCTGCGGGGTGTAACGTGACTGCATACGTAAAGGAGTCCCAGGCAACTCTTGGCGAAAACCCTGCTGTCGAGCAAACTGGTGGTCGTGCCACCTCTACTACATCCCCACGATGCTAAACGAGATACCCGGGCCTGCAACTCACCATACTCCAGTACAAGTGCTCGGGCATCTCCGCCCCATCACACACCAGGGATCTTGTAGAAGGTGCAAGTGCATTCTCCGATACGAATTCAAAGTCAGAAGGGCCCATATGTCTCAAACACTCTCGGGCACTAGGCTTCGGACGCTCCCATGCATAATAAGCATTCATCACACCCCCCCACACAAGGAAGAAAGGGCACCGAGGTCGAAGGTCCACGCGCTGCAAAAATCCCCTTCGGAAAGTGAAGCCCAATCCAACCATAGAGGTAATGCAGGGGGCAAAAGGAACTAGCTCTGCCTACTTCCCCTCTTGCATTACCCGCACTCGATAAACTCCAGTAGGTTCTGCTAAGCCCTCCGTACAACGAGCAGAGGATCGCCGGCGCCAGGTTAAGAAACTCTCCATTCACCATCCGAGCAGCTGCAAGGAAGGTCCTAGGGCGTATCACATCCCCTTCCCAGGGTAAAGCAAAGCGGCAAAGAAAAAGTACCAACCCCGCTGACCAGTAAGCAGCACGCCAGGCATCACTGCATTCCTCAAGTCCCAAAACTTCCCGGGACGTTGCGCTCCGACCATAGAACACTATTCTTTCTTCAGAGATTCAATCGGTCGCCGGAAAGTGCCAGGCGTCGGTCTCTTTGACGATGCATATCTCCACATCGGGTGACTCGAAGGGGGAGCGTGACGATACTCTCCTCGAAACCAGAAGTCCACCCAATCCGAGTGGAGTACCCGGTCTGACCGCTCGCGCACCGCTATAATAGCATATGCCTTAAAAAGCAAAAGGCAGAAGTTAGGAGACTCATCTGGGTCCGTCAAGACCTCCAGAGAAGGAACCTCCTCCTGATAGTAGCTCCGAACTTCTGGACACCCAGAGATGACGTGCACGTCACGAAGGGTAATCCCGATTTCACCAGCTCCGGTCAAAAAGGTATTGGTCTCAGGGCACCACTGCTCACACAGAGCCCGGTACATACCGTCCGGTCGGCTGTACTCCCAACAAGCTGGCTCTACAAACCTCGCCAGATGCTCCATCCCTGGCTCCGCCTCCAACGCGCCAGACAACTCTCTCATCCAGTCCCGAAAACCTCCCAGGTATGTGACATCTCCACGCGGTTGAATCTCTACGCCCCATCGCGTACGGCGGGAGCATATCTTCAAAGCAACAACAGGGACTGGAACCGACTCCTCGCCAGTGTGGTGGAACGGCAACCCCAAGCTTGGCCGTACAACTTGCCGGGAAGATCCTTCGTCAGTAAGGATACGCTCGCCCAGTTTCAACACGCGGCAAGAGCCGTCGGCCATGCCATCCTCACAAACTCGCTCGTACGTCGAAAGCTGAAGTACTGACAGTCTGGCCTCCTGTCTCGAAGCACGGTGGTTGAAGACTTGCGCAAAGGGAAAACGAAGATGCGTACTCCCATGGGAGACCGCATCGACGATCCAGCCGGAACTCGAAAAGCTCTCGTAACGACGAGACCTGAAAAAGAAAGAAGACAAGGCCCAAGTCAGATAGCAAGAAAAGTACAATTCCAATACAGAGAAAAGCACAAGTCAAAAAAAAAAAGAGAGGCCGCAAATCTCGAATGCCTGAACGAAGAAGCAAAGAGAAGCCTCGGCTAAAGGGCCGCAGGTTCTGAATCCCAGAACGAAGAAACAAGGGGGAATCTCGGTTGAAAAAAAAGGGCCGCAGGTCCCGAATACAGAAACAAGAAAACAAGGGGGGGCCTAAGCAAAAGGGACGCCCGTCCTTCGAGCAAATAAAGGAAACAGGGGGGGGGCCTAAGCAAAAGGGCCGCCCGTACTTCGAGCAAATAAAGGAAAAAGGAGGGGGGTCACGGCAAAAAGCCGCGACCCCCTCTCTCATGTTAAAACACGCAGGGGAGGGGGGGTGCTACCAGCCTCGACCAGCGCCGGCCGCCGCGCCGCCGCTGCACCCGCACCCCGCAGCCCCCGGTCAGCCCCTCCTCCGGCCTGCGCCCTCCCGCGCCACCAGCCGCCGCTGCACTGGCCCCCGCTCCCTGCGCGCTGCGCCCGCACCCCCGGCCGAGCCCGCCTCCGGCCCCCGCGCCCTGCTCGCTGCGCTCGCGCCTCCGGCCGAGCCCGCCTCCGACCCGCAGCCCCTCCTCGGCCTGCGCCCTCCGGCCCCCGCGCCCTGCTCGCTCCGGCTGCCTCCGGCCCCCGCGCCCCGCGCCCTGCTCACTGCGCCCGCACCTCCGGCCAAGCCCGCCTCCGACCCGCGCTCCGGCCGCGCCCCGCCTCCGACCCGCGCTTCGGCAGTGCCCTGTCTCCAACCCGCGCGCCGGCCGCACACCGCAGCCCCCAGCCACGCCCCGTCTCCGGCTCGCGCGCCAGCCACACCCCGTAGCCCCTGGCCGAGCCCGCCTCCGTACCTTGCAGCCCCTCCTCCGGCCTGCGCCCTCCCGCGCCACTGGCCACCGTACCGGCCCACGACCCACCATGCGAACCAGAAGAAGAAGAAGAAGAAGGAGGAGGAGAAGGAGGATCACCTCACCGGTAGCCCTCCGCCCTCCACGGGCCGGCGGTCTCCTCTCCTCCGCGAACTCCATGGCGCGACCACCTTCATCTTCCGCGGCATTATCGCGAAGCGAGAAACCCTAGCAGAGCTTTCGCCTCCAAGCCGCCGGGAATCGCTGATAATGAAGAGAAACGAAAAACGGGGGTCCTTTTAAAGATCTAATCCCACACGAATACGCGACTCAAGTCCAAGCGCTACGCGTTTCCCGCGGGCGCACTCGAACTTGAGGGGGCACTTGTGGGCATCGAAATTAGCCCACGGGTCGAACCCGATTTGTACACAAAAAATAGGCCCGCACCCAACGGCCTTCGGGTCGAACCCGACTCGCCCATGCAACTTGAGCCCACACACAACGGCCCACATACGAACCTTGGCCCATACACAACGGCCCGCATACGGAATTGGGCCCGCACACAAACGACCCGCATGCACACTCGACCCGCGTGCAAGCTCAATCCGCGCACCATGGCCCAACTCGAAGCAAACGGGTCCCACCGGACCCGTGACTCAAACACAAAGAGGGGGGCCCACCGGTCCCCCCTCTTGAAAACCGTGCCCCCCTCCTCATGAAGAGGTGGGGCCGGCCATAAAAGAAAAAGAAAAGAAAAAGAAAAAGAAAAGAAAAGAAAAAGAAATAAAAAAAACCGCCTCGATGCGGGGGGAGGTGGCGTGGACGTCTATGCAGCCGTAGATCCGCGACGATCCCTCGATCCAACGGACAAGATGACGTTGTGTCGCCATCCGATCCAAAAGTGCAACAAAAAAATAACAACTCGATCTTTAAAGATCGAGTCACATCTAGCCCATAATCACCCCAACTAAAAAGGAGGGGATCGGGTTTGTTTCCTTGGATAAAGGAACAATATCTTGATGGTTATGGGGGGAGATATCGGATGAAACAAAAAAGATTTCAGATTTATCTCCCCCAACTGCTCCCCTTTGCCTATAAATAGAGGGGGTGGGGGAAGGCACAAAGGGTCGGAAAAGCTGAAGACGAAAGGGCTCTGCAAGAGAAGCTCCAACGCTTGAAGACCGAAGGCTTCACGAGGCACGGCAAGCATGTCCTACGGGAATCCTTGGCCCTTTAAGTCCTCATCAACGTGAAGACCTTGCACTCGAAGATCAAAGCTTCGACTCCTCGCACGAAAAAGAAAGCTTGGAGAAGAAGACCCAGAGTCGTCGTCATCCCGACTTCTCCAACGATCTTCATCAGCTTCGAAGACGCCAGAAGCAAAGGCCGGAGAAGAAGATCGAAGCCGACAATACCCGTCGTCTTCAACAAAGGTGTCGACTCCTCGCACGAAGAAGAAAGCTTAGAGAAGAAGGCCTGAAGCCGGTGCTACCCCTGCCGTCTTCGTCAACAAAAGCCGACGCTACAACCGTCGTGCGGAGATCGGTGCTACCCCCGCCGTCTTCACCAACAAAGCTGACGCTACAACCGTCGTGCGGAGATCGGTGCTACCCCCGCCGTCTTCATCAACAAAAGCCGACGCTACAACTGTCGCATAGAGATCGGTGCTACACCCGCCATCTCCAAAAGAAGCCTTCAACTCCAATCAAACCAAACACGCCCGGAGAAGAAGCCAACGTCACAACCGTCGCCAGGTCGGAAAAGCTGAAGACGAAAGGGCTCTGCAAGAGAAGCTCCAACGCTTGAAGACCGAAGGCTTCACGAGGCACGGCAAGCATGTCCTACGGGAATCCTTGGCCCTTCAAGTCCTCATCAACGTGAAGACCTTGCACTCGAAGATCAAAGCTTCGACTCCTTGCACGAAGAAGAAAGCTTGGAGAAGAAGACCCAGAGTCGTCGTTATCCCGACTTCTCCAACGATCTTCATCAGCTCCGAAGACGCCAGAAGCAAAGGCCAGAGAAGAAGATCGAAGCCGACAACACCCGTCGTCTTCAACAAAGGCGTCGACTCCTCGCACGAAGAAGAAAGCTTGGAGAAGAAGGCCTGAAGCCGGTGCTACCCCTGCCGTCTTCGTCAACAAAAGCCGACGCTACAACCGTCGTGCGGAGATCGGTGCTACCCCCGCCGTCTTCACCAACAAAGCCGACGCTACAACCGTCGTGCGAAGATCGGTGCTACCCCCGCCATCTTCATCAACAAAAGCCGACGCTACAACCGTCGTGCGGAGATCGGTGCTACCCCCGCCGTCTTCACCAACAAAGCCGACGCTACAACCGTCGTGCGAAGATCGGTGCTACCCCCGCCATCTTGATCAACAAAAGCCGACGCTACAACCGTCGTGCGGAGATCGGTGCTACCCACGCCATCTTCATCAACAAAAGCCGACGCTACAACCGTCGTGCGGAGATCGGTGCTACCCCCGCCATCTTCATCAACAAAAGCCGACGCTACAACCATCGCATAGAGATCGGTGTTACACCCACCATCTCCACAAGAAGCCTTCAACTCCGATCAAGCCAAATACGCTCGGAGAAGAAGCCAGCCGACGTCACAACCGTCGAGGAAGCCGGAAGAATAAAGAAGCCCTGAAGAAGTAGCCATCGTCGTTCGAGAAGAAGATCGAGTCAAAGCTAAAGCCAAAGCCAACGCAAGAAGCCAAAGCAAACGCATCGATAAAGCCCGCGCCAAAGCAACGCACGTGCCAAAGCCAAGCAAATACGACGGTCATGAGCAAAGCACCGCACGTTCTAGCCGATACGACGCGAAGTCCGGAAGAACTAAAGCATCGCAAGCCTCTACCCGCCTACGTTCAAGCGCAAGTGCCAAAGCAAAGCAAACGCCAGAGCCACGCCAAAGCTACGCCAAAGCCAAAAGCTAAAGCCAAAGCCGACGCCAAAAGCACGATCGACGCCGCGAACCGACGATCAAGGACGCCGAGGTCGAGCAAGGATCGAGGAAGACACGAAGACCGAGGAACGAAGCCCAAAGCCTCCCTAGCCGAGAAAGCGCGAAGCACGGACGGGACAAAATCAACGGCCGATATTCCTTAGCCTCTCAAAAACCCTCACCCTGTAAAGACCTCTGTCATGGGCAACCCCTTCAAAGCTCTCGCACGAATACCACGTGGAGACGCGGATCAAAGGGACCCTCCAGAGGATCTCTCCCATAATCTCCTGATCAAAATTTGTAATCTCGTGTGATCCGCAATAAAGACGACCCGTATCTTTTTCCGCGCTCACAGGTTTTTTTTTTCTTACCTCTACACTTTTATGTCAAAATTTGAGTTAAAGTCCTATCTTTCTAAAATTTTGACTTTACCCCCGCAATCCCTTACATGACTGGGAGCGACTTGTCAAATTGGGGCCCTAACTCAAATTTTGACAATGCAGTAAAGGCTTGCTGACAATTGACACCCGCCACATCCAGTGTATGTCCACGAGTAAGTCCGCACTTTAACTAGTAGAGTAAACACAAAAAATGGTATTTGAACACACAAGTAACATACTCGCGGACATACAACGGCGTTGGGTGGGCTTCGCCCCCATCGACCAGCGCTCGATGCGTCTGCCGATGCACTGAGCGCTTGCCGACGCCCTCGTCTCATTATGTCGTGAGTATGTCCTACGTGTGTTCAAATAGCAAAGTGCTCAGATGAACACACATCCGTACAGAACCCACTGTTCATTCACGATCAGCTCTGGTCCCACGCCTAGTGCGACCGTTATCGACTGGGGGTGGTGGTGTGGTTGTTGATGTCGACGACGAGAGGACAGTATCCCAATGATTCTGCACCGCCTCTCGGTATCCGGGCGCCACATCCCCCCACCCACATGCCCTCAACGCCACGCGCCCACCTCACGGTGGCGCGGAGCCGGCGCCGGTCTCACCTGCTGCCATTTACAATTGGGGGCGGGGGCGGGTGCGGGTGTCGGTCCGCGACCCAGGGCACCCCGGCGCCTTCGGGGCTCGCGCTGCCTTCGGGTCTCGCGACAGCGCCCGTACCATCCGTCGCCATGTTTCTTTCGCGCGCGCTCCCGCTCCCGCTCCCTCCCACTTTCCACCCTTTTGTCCCAAACCCGAATCCTCTCCGTTACCGACCTTCCAGTAAAGCGGGGCGAGTTGCATCCATCCATTCGATGCTGATTGAATCGCGCTGATCGAGCGGCATGGGACAGCCACAGGTGGTACTGGACGTCAAGTTACTGGAGAATATTCTATATTGCTTGATCCACTACTACGTTGAAAATGAATTCAATTAAGTCTGAATTAAATGACGTGGCATCGAGTTGGCCGTCCGTACCTCTCCGATAATGTCACTTAGTCCGTATTTTTTGGGTTATTTTGACTTGACCCCCCAAATTTACCTTGAATTAGACTTTACCCCCCAAAACTAACTGTTCCGTCAGATCACCCAAAGAAATAAAGTTTTGGTGGGGTGAGCTGACGGAACAGTTACTTTTGGGGGGTAAAGTCTAATTAATTGAAATTTTGGGGGTCAAAGTCTAATTCAAGCAAAATTTGGGGGGCAAAGTCAAAATAACCCTTACTTTTTTCCGGGTCGGTGGGCCCGCGTGTCGAAGCAGACCACTTGGGCCGCACGATACCTGGCCCTTGATCGAAAGCCCGATCGTGCAGCACGTGGGCACTGTTCGTGGCTCGTAAGTAAGGCACGACCGTAGAAAGCAGGGTGGGGTCTCGTAGGCTTCATCTCGACCGCTCGTCCAGATAGATTGGGACAACGCACGAACTCCTGTGTGGACCACAGTCATTGACTTCGTTCCGGACTCGATCCTCAACTATCTCTATCCCGAGTTCAAATCCTCTGAGGTTCATGCTTTCCCTCGGTTCACACGGTCAGGCCCAGCATGCATCACAGCAGCTTATCAAAGACACCGGAATAGTGGATCACATTCACCCCCAACTGGGACTCCATCGGACGGTTATGATTTCACCACATCACCTACTGAGTGAACGAGCGATAGGATGAACCATAGAGGAGTCGAACTCCTCCACCCCCTCCGTTCTTATGGTATTCAACCAGATGAGTTTACAGACGCCTTGGAATTATTGTCGGCCGTTTGATTACCCGTCCGAGCTAAGATTGGGTTGAATAACGTTTCTCAAAAATTAAACGAGAAATGTTATTCAACCATTCAACCATGGCCCAGATAGTTTTACATACGGATTTACGGATGGCTTATGTGGCGGCGATCACAACCATCTATTTACACCCCGGCCTAATCAGTTAAACTACACTAAGCTCGGACTAGCAAGTAAAAAGACGCTGACAATAGGGGTGGTAATTAACCGGGTTTACTGGGTTACCTGATCTGTCCTATTGGAAAGGGTTTGGGATGCTCAAAAACAGATTTGGAATTTAAATTTAAAATCCAATTGAGTTCGGATCGGATTCAAGTTTTACTCCAATCCATTCCGACCCGACCCGGTTATATAACTTATATGAATAGATCCGCAAGAGCATGTAATATTAAATTCATAAAGCATTTATTTTGGAATTGTAAATGATTCTCCAATTATTCATGAATTAGTACTTACTAAATGATTTTTTTGTAGAGCATGCATAGTCACAATACTTGTCGAATTCTAAATCATTCTCCAACTATTGATGAATTCGTATAGGTTGTTTTGTGAAGTCGGTCCAATCCGACCCGACCCGCAAAACATAAATGGGGTGGGATGAGACGGGTTTAAAAATTATCTTCAAAATCTGACATGGGTTTAGGACAGATAAGGAACAAGATAAAATATAACGGGAAGTATTCGGGATAGGACCGACCCGTCCCAAACCAAACCCGCTGTGAGCCTGCTATCACCACCACATAAGTTGTCTGTAAACTCATCTGGTTGAAAATCATTTTCCAAATTAAAAATCTTTATGCACAAGAAAACTAGAATATATATTTTTTTTTTTAAAAAAAAAATTTATTGAGAAGGACCAACATCGCTTGCTTGTTTCCAAAGGGAGTCGTCGGAAGAGTAATTGTAGGGTTGCTCCCCATCGTTTTGTTTAATCGTAGTCCTCACTTCCACAAAACAGTGAACGTTCCGAAGGGGTGACCAATGCAGCATCCTTCTTCTTCTTCCCTTGTTGGTTGCTTCTAAGACGTACATCTAATTAATCCAACGGCTGTGCCATTGCCATCTCATCTTAGTTGGTTATGGACCGTCCAAAGCCCGAATGGGTATTGGCCGGGTGTGGACCCGTACCCTAATGGGTATGGGTAGGAGTGAGGGCCGACCACTTCCTCTATTCAGATGAAGCACGGAAAACTCTTGAAAAACATGTTACTCTCAAAGACAAGTGCTTATTTGTTGTGTTCTTTCCTTCTTGAGAATTAGTATATTGGTTATTGGATTGGTTGGCCGACATATCTATTTAAGATGGAGATTTGTAAAAATTGGTTCGTGTCGAATACCTCTCGAATTGCAGACTTTTAGTCAGTCGTCGTGCGCACGATTGAGGGATCGTGCAAACCAATGGCATTCGTTTTTTTTTTTGGGCAAACAATCTGTTGACCGAATTGTGTGCATGATTTCTTGGATCGTGCGCTCGATCAGCTCGGGTGAAATTTTTGGCTGCTTAGGAATTTCGATGGGATTCCTTTGGGATTTTGAGCATCTTATGACCCGTTGGATGGGAATCCCTGAGATACTTATTATTGGGGAGTCGTATTCGTTTACATAGCCGGGTTGCTTGGAGTGCACTCCAAGCACCTGACATTAGCTCTCTACAAATATAAGGGAGGCTCCATAATCGAAAAGGATCATCGGGGATCACTATGGATTGTAGATCGCATTGGATATCTCCGGAGAGCGATGCTCGAAGGAGGATCAAGACCCACGATAAGAGGGCACATGTGCGCACGCAGGAGGGGGGTGTTGAGATATGGCTCGACTGTACGAGTCATGTGCATGACCCTGCCCTTCAGAAAAGTCGACGCATCCATTGGAAAAAGCAAGCGTCTGTCCCTAGGTTGTCGTGTGCACGATTGTAGGCTTGTGCGCACGACTGTAAGGTCGTGCGCATGACCTGGATCCCGACATTGTCGACGTGTCCTTAGCGAAAAGACAAGCTCTGCTTCAGGCGGTAAAGTCGTGCGCACGACTGTGTCTGATAAGCATGGGGCAACCCAAGTAAAGCATGTTTTTGACTTTTCGGTTTGGATTGTTTTGAGAGGAATTTTGATAATAAGCTTATGTAATTTATTACCTTGATATATAGGGGTCTAGGATTTTGGGGATTGTATTGCATTGAAGAGGAAGCTTTGAGGGAGGCTTGGAGAGGGTTTGGAGAAGAAAGATGTGCTCTCGGCGAAAGGAGTTCATCTCGTTGGAGTTGGGCTTTGCTTGTAACTCTGTTTCATTCTTCGTTCTAATGAATTGTTCGATTGTCTCTGTCCATGGTTTTTTTTCCGAAAGAATTTCCATGTATATCTCTCGACTCTCTCTCTCTCTCTCTCTCTCTCTCTCTCTTTCTCTCTCTCTGTGATTGCTTTGCAGTTGTTTTTCTTCTTGCTTTGCTATTTCTCTATTTGTGTTGGATTTCTTATTTTGTATCGCGTCGCACTTTGGGTGGCTACACGGGTTAATCGGATTAGGACTGATTAGCGAAACTTTTGGTGTGTCACCAAAACAGTTAATCATGGATCCGATTGAAGCTAGAAATCCTAAACCCTAAAGGTTTCACCCTGCCGTTGCATATAGGAATTATTTTTCAACCCGGTTGGACATGTTAGATGCGAAGTAGCACAATGGAGCGCAAGCCCGAAGCCTAAGAACCTAATTTACATATGTTAAGGGACTATAGGGGTATTTTGGTAAATACTAAAATATAACTCAGAATATATTGAATATGGATTTTAAAATGAGAATAATAATTTCAGGAGCTCATAGGTGCTGACGGAACTCGATTCCAACTAGCGTACATTACTCTATCTGTCTATCAACGATATCCCGACAAAAGGACATTTTCCTCCAAAGGATCATGGAGATAAGAGAAACCCTAACCGCCTTATAACCTTGGAGAAATCCACCCCTCCTCTCTTGTTGCCACCATAGGGTCGGTCACAAGTGGTTTGCACTAGCGCAAGCCACTTGGTGATCAATCTATAAAGGTACAAGGAAAGGGGGAGGAGAAAACCCTAATTTTCTCTCCCACTCCTTGAGAAATCTGACCCCCCCTTTTTGCCCTCTGTGGTTTTGGCCAAGAAAAAGGAGGTAGATGAAAGAAGAAGAAAGGAGGAAGGAAAGGAAAAAAAGAAGAAGAGAGAAAGAGAAGCGGAGGTTTTCAAGGCGCGTCATCTTCTTTGCTACATGCCATCCTTTGTTGGCGCGTCGTCCTTGCACTCAGAGATGGGACGCTATAAGTTCCTTCCCTCGCTAAGGACAATGTGCAATCTAATAGATTTCCTCTTGGTTTGCATGCGATTTATCATCAATGATTGTTTCGCTCTTCTCGGATCAAAGATCCGCAAAGTATGATTATTCTAAACACTTAACAAGATGCATGCATATCTTTCGTAGAACGTAGTATACCTCTAGGGTATTCGCATATATGCTAGGTTCATATATTTGCATGTAGATTATTTTGTGGAATTGATTATAATGAAACATGCACCACGAGATCCTCAGATCTATCTTTTGCTTCTACTGTGACTGATAAAAGGATTTAATTCCAACATAAATGTCTGGTCCATATAAGTGAGAGAGGTCTTTCTGAGATAAGCAAACGATATTTGTTCTCAGGTGTGAAGAACGTCAATTTTGACTTTTGCTTGTGTATTTAGGAAGCAATACCTGATCAAGTTTGGTATGACGATTCATTACACGAAGGGGACGTTAGATTACATCAATGCAGATATTTAGGGTCCTTTCAGAGTTGCTTCTAAGGGAGGATCGAGGTTCTTCATTTCTTTTATGGATGACCATTCTAGAAAGATCTGGGTCTACATATTAAAGACCAAAGATTAGGTGTTCGAGATGTTTCGAAGGTGGAAGACTTTGATGAAAAAACAAACTGGCAAGAAGTTGAAGTATCTCCACAATAACAATAGGAGAGAATTTACATCAAAGGCGTTCCAGCACTATTGTGAGAATGAAGACATTGCCAGATACTTCACAGTCAGGAAGACAGCTCAGTAGAACGGCGCCATAGAGTGGATGAATCTGACTTTACTTGAGCGAGCACACTACTTACTCTCTGAGTCAAGATTGGGTAAAGAGTTTTGTGCAGAGACCGTGAACATGCCATGCTATTTGGTAAAGTAATCACCAGCTATTGTGATTGCTTTGAAGACTTCGAAGGAGGTTTAATCAGGTAAAATAGTGAATTATTTAATCTTGCGAGTGTTTGGATGCCCGATTTACTGCCACGTCAAAGATAGCAAGTTGGATCAGCATGCGAAAAAAAGCATATTCTAGGGGTATACTTATGGAGTTAAGGGGTATAAAGTTTGGTGCCCAAAATCCCATAGCTTCATTAATAGGAGAGATGTGACTTTTGATGAGACTCGGCTGCAGACTTCCAGTAGGCCAAGGTTTGAGATCGATCTTAAGGGCAAAAGTCATAGTGATCAATTGCAGGTGGAGCAACAGGCTTCTATAGTTTCTACAAAGGTAGAGCAGACTACTCTGATAGTGGTGACTACTCCAGAATAGGCAGGTCATATTCCATTACAGCAATCCATTGCAGTCGACAAGCAGAAGCGGACTACCAGAGCTCTAATCAAATATGGGTAGGTGATGCGATCTAAACTAATCCTAAATTAAGGCTTTAATTTGATCTAAATTATAACTCGCAAGTGCACGAATCGCTTTGTAGGAGCGGTACGTATTACGAGGTCGATCCCACAGGGATTGCTAATGAGAGAACTATCTAATCTAAGGTTATTAATCTATCTACCTAAGTTACTTAATGAGCAATGTTGTTGATTTGGTTCTATGAGATTGTGAAAAAGTAAACTAATCAAGATTAAAGCATGCAGATTAACTAATTAAGATAATACGGTGCAGTGTGGAAGTTCAGATATGGATGCGATATTCTAAGCCCTAGAATCCGCACAAGTAGCGATCTAAACTATACTTTTATATGATTTCCATGACGCTCACGGAGATTCGAAGTCAATCTATCCCCGCGGAAGGTATTCAATAAGAAGCACAATTATGATAACCTAATGTAGCGATCTTTCTCGCTTCATAGGAATAGGAAGAAGTAATTCTCCGTAAAATTCGTAGTGATAACAAAAGCCAAGACTATGTAATAATTTCCCGTAAAACTTTCCGTAATAACGAAGAATAAAACTATGAAATCGACTTCTGTAAAACCCTGATAATAACGGAGCATAAATGGAACTTATTGCATGCAATTCCTATCAAGCTTTCATGAGATAAATAAGATCACATTATTTCATTTAACGAACGGAAATATGGAAATAACGAATAAAAATAGAGTTTAGATCTGACTACAGGGCTTCATCCAGGTCTTAGAACAGGGTGGTTAGCCTCGCATGGCCATGCGAGCGCTGATGGCGGATGCTCCTTTGAAGATGACGAACCCGGCGATGATTGTAGCGTGGCGTAGTCGGCGTAGATGGCGAAGATGGTACGGGTTGTAGATGAACGATGGTGGAAGGTGTACGGTGGTGAGAGCTCCGATGGTGATGAAGATGGTGATGAGAGGTGATGAGAGGTGATGAGAGTCAAGGTCGTCCCCCCCGCTCTTTGTGTTTCGGACCCCTCTTTATATAGGATATAGAGAGAGAGAAAAGAGAGAGAAATCCCGTCGGGTTAGAGAGATAAGGAAAGATGGAGAGAGTATCGGACTCCGTTCTAGGTAGAGAGGGAAAGAGCGAAAGAGAGAAGTACGGAGCTGGGCGGTTAGAGAGAGATCCGGAAAGAGAATCCCGGAGATAGGAGTTCGGTGTCGCATGGTTCCGGTTTTAGAAAGAGAGAGAGATGGAAAGAGAAGAGAGAGAGAGACGTCCGGAGCTGGGGAGAGAGAAGTCCGGAGTTGGGTTGGTTAGAGTGGGTTTTTAGAGAGAGAAAAGAAAGAATAGAGAGAAGAGAGAGACGCGCGGTTGCTGAGAGAGAGAAAAACCAGGCGGAGAGAGAGACGTTCGGTGTGGGACTACTGTGGGAGGTTCGGGTATAGCTGGGGTCTCGGTTGCATGGGATCAGTGCACGTGCATGCATGCATGCATGCATGGGAGGCTGGGATTGTGCTGAGAGGGAAAGGGTGCGGTTAATGGGATCCGGTTTTAAAGGGAGGCATGGAATGGCTGTATCGGATCGGACGGCTGGGATTTTTGGAGAGGAGAGAGAGGGAGCTGGGGCGGAGCTGATGGTGCACGGGTAGCAGGATGGGTTCGGTGTTCATGGGTTGATGCACGGGATGGATCGGACGGCTGGAATTTTGGACTCCGGATGGCTTCCGTGGGACAGGACGTGGCCCATGCATGCATGGGTTTGACACGGGTTGGATAGGTGGAATGGATGGTTGTGATGAGTTGGGAATGAGAGGGTCAGCTGGGTGGATCGTGTTGGGTTTGATGCACGGAACGGCTGTGATGTGTGGCTGCAAATCAGATTTTAGAGATAGGGAAGATCAAGGGGATGCATGGATTCTCGATCGGATGGTTGGGGTTTAATGGAATGAACGTGCATGGGTAATGCATGCATGGGATTGTTGGATCGGACGGCGGTGATTAATGAGATGAAAGGCTGGGTGCAATGTTCCGTGGCTAAGGGGTTGGGTGCAACACCGAGCCGGGTTTGACACTTAAAGACCTATGGGAATGTGCGACTTTGATTTAGAAGGAAGAGAAGAGGTCATGAGAGCGAATCGGGTTTGTGAGATTCGATCAAAGTCTTGGCCATGACGGGTTTATGGGCGACTTGGGTTGGATAATGGGTTCAAGCGCAATGGAGTCACGTGGGAAGCTCGGTCACCATCATCCAAATTCATCATCAAATCCATCGTCGCTACTTCGTATTCATGCATTCATCTTCTGGTTCGAGTCTGGCATTGCAGCGGCTTGTTGAAGTACTCCCTCGGCTAGATTCTTCCAAACATCCTTATCTTTATCGTTCTTCATAATAGGCCTCCCAACGAGCTGTACCACCTCCATCGGAGCATCGTGGGAATATCCAACACTTCAGTATGATGCCCTTGAACTGATTGCATCGCGAACCGGGTCAAATTCCCTGAAAAACACACATGAAATGAGACTTATCAGATTCAAATGCGATTATTGATAAAAGAATAATTTGGGCTTTCGGGCTCTATATTTTTCATGCATGCAATGTATGATAGCGAACCAATATGCCGTTGGGTTCGTATGAAAGTCTATTATATCATGGTGCAAAGAAACTCATGCAGTTTACGTGTATTATGAAAGTTTTACGTAAGAAACTGACGCTATGTGCATGATAAAGAAAGGATAATTCGCACCAAATGGACGCTAATCACACCCCCAAACTTAAATCTTGCTCGCCCTCGAGTAAGAAAAGAAAAATAAACAAAGTAAATGATAAAATAAAAACTCCTAACTCACTTTCGCAGGAATCGCGATTGCACTTAGCATGTGCAACAAGCCGTTAAACCCCTGGGTTACCCCAGTGGACGAGTTTTGTCTCGTGAGGGTTTGCAGTGAATCTACCCACAAAATTCAAACTTTTTTTTTTGTTTTTTTTTTTGAAAATATAAATAAGAAATAAGAAAATTCGGTTTCGTAGAATACTTAAAAAGTACTCAAAAATAGAATTTCTAAGGCACAAGACTCACAAGGTATCTAGCCCAAGCTTCGGCTTTCGAAGTAAGCACTTTAGGTTCTAACTATTAGTTTCCCGTTAGAAAAGATCAAGGTCAACTATGCTCGAGTGCACGGTGCTGTCTGGGCAAAACACAACTGGGGGTTTGGTTCTCTACATTCATAACATTCTAACAGTCTCCTAGAACGGTCAAAGTCGACCTTAGAACCTGAGTCAAAACCAGCTAATCTAGACAGGCTAGTGAGAGTTGTGGATATTCACCTTAATACCTTTCGGCTTTATATGTGATATTCCAGTTTCCCCACATTGTTTATAGCGACGGCTTTCACACTATTTTCTTTTCTTTTCTTTTTTTTTTTCTCCTTTTTTTTTTTTTTTTTTTTTCCGGTCTCATTTTTTTTTTCTGGATCTAATTATATATCCCTTCCTAACTTGTACCATGTCAGCTGCACTCTATGCCCATGACACGCTGCCAACGCTCTCATGAGTTAGGTAGCCATCCTCATGTTGCCTTTATATTTGATTCACTCTGCATCCATAGGATCATTCTCATAACCCTATCGACCAGGCTTCACTCATACTAGGGCATACAAGTTAAGACTTTTACATAATTAGCTCCTAGACCATGCTAATAGGTAGCCCTTTCCGCTATACCTTAGAATTCACTGGTCGCTTTTCTAATGATATATTTTTTTCAGACCAAGTGAACCAGATCCGCATGGTTCATCAGGACTCTAGTTGACTATTAGGCCGATATGAAAGCTTTGAATCTAGACCCTAGAGGTGTAAGCCAGATGTGAAGTGAAAAGTCAAGTCTAGTTTGTTTTGACAATCTCTAAAAGGTTACTAAGGGTCAGAACCATATTAGACATACTTTTTCTAGCTGATCCTTGGACTTTATACCTTGATTACCAGGTGCCTTATAGTCCTATTCGAGTACAATAAAATTATATTACCAAACCTGAAATAAAAGTGAAATATATATAGATATATATAAATTTCTTTTTTTTTTTTTCGAAAAGAACGAAAAGGACGGCAAAAGTAATACGATAAGAACTAAAAATAAGAAAAGGACAATAAAAACATGCAAATGCAAATTCCTACAGATTTCTATACGAACGCTGTAGTTTTGGTAGGGGACTACAGACTAGACACACATACGCCGAAACGTATATGCCGAGCTGTCCCACTACAGCGTAAGTTGATGCAATAAATTTTTTTTTTTTTTTTAATTCAAAATAAAAATAGAAAAATTTTGTGGAAATTGAATGCATTCAGGATTTTGCAAAAAGGTACATCACACCCCCAAACTTAAATTAGACATTGTCCTCAATGTATGAATTAGACATGCTCATGAATGAGATGATGGCATTATATGATAGCATTTTTGCAGGACATGTATAAAATAAAAGTACAAAGTTTTAAGGATGGATAGTACCGTATAATTTCTTTGCATCCTCGTTTCCTATAAAATGTTAGTACCACAAAGAAAAAGAAAAAAAACAACTAAATAAACTAATAAAGATGAGCATATGATAATAAATAAATAAATAAAATTACTGCTATAGTACAAATGAGTTTTTCTGCAGATGGAATTTTCAAAAAGAAAAGAGGGTAGTCATTCATTGAGAAATTATATTCTATAGTATACTTTGGGTATCTTTCTGCGTGAATCTTCTTTATTCTAGTAGGGTTCATCCTATATTGTTCTCCATGAATTTTCTTTTTAAATAGAACAATATAAGATTCATTATTATACTTCATATTCCACCATGTATCATCTATATTACCTTTGAAAAGTTCATATAATTGGATTTTCTGATTTTGGATGTACTGAGGAAAAATTAAATCAGAAAATATATCTTCTTCACCCAGATGTGTATGTTGAAACTTAGATGGCAGAATTTGTAGGTCATTGTATGATTTTTCGATACTGGATAAATGATCAGTCATGATATCATTAATTTCAAGATTCATTGATAGAGCATTGACTTCGTTAGCAAATATATCATCATCAATGTCATAAGGAAGATCATGAGTGACATCCAATATAATATCGATCATATCATCGTTCGGGTCATCAAAATTTGTTAAGCACGCCTCCAATGGATCAATAAAAGATGATTGAAGAATCGTGTTCTCCATAAGATTGTCGATCATATTCATCTCATAGATTTTATTATCATTAGTAACATTTAAACTAGAAGGGAGAACAATACTTTCATCATCGTAATAAAGGGGAGCATAGGCTTCTTCATCAATTATATTATCTATAATGTCATCATTGAGGACGTCACTATTGGATGAGAGATCATTAGTATCCTTAAAAATCATATCCGTATTAATGTCATCAATATTGTTCGGACAATCTTCCAAAGGATTAAGAAAATCAGATTTGGCAAGTTCGTCTTCTATAGAGATATCCATCTTGGTCTCCTCATAAACTTCATTATCTACTGAGATGCTAATTATGTTTTTATAATCTTCATCGGAGTTAGACTCAGGTTGAAGTTGATCTCGAAGTATTGCTTCCTTAATAACATTCAAATGTGATTCAATTCTTTCGAAAGCGTTTATTTGCTCTTGTATATTGCCTTGATAGTTCTGCATAAGCTGATTGCGCATAGACATTTGTAGTGTATCTTCAAGAGTCTTCTCATTTAGTGGCATATAATCATAAGGCTCTTGAAAATTAGTAGCAGATGATTCATTTTTCCAACTATAATCTTGAAGATTTTGCCAACAAGAATTTTGATAATATTGCCTACTTGGATCTTGAAAATTTTGCCATCTAGAATCGTGATAATTTTGCCATCTAGGATCATGTGTGTCATAGTATGGTGAATTATATTGTATATGGCCATGTAAACTCCTAATCAGTGAATTTCTTTCAGGATATTCTATTTCAGTTGAAAAGTTTATATAATCCTGATGTCTGGTGGTTCTTGTTTTGTTCATATACTCCTCTAGGGTCATTTCTTGGGGTGTATGTGAGTTGGCCATTACTGTTAAAAATGGATCTTGATATTTTGTTGACCTTGTAAGATTCATATATTCTTCTAGGGTCATTGTTTGGTTAGTCATTTTCGTTAAAGATTAAGAAACTGATATACTCTAAAGATAAAATTAAACTAACAAAAACTAATAAAACTAACTAAGGCAAGTAAGGAATAACCTAAATTCGAAAGCTCAGTTGCAATCCCCGGCAACGGCGCCAAAAACTTGATGCGATCTAAACTAATCCTAAATTAAGGCTTTAATTTGATCTAAATTATAACTCGCAAGTGCACGAATCGCTTTGTAGGAGCGGTACGTATTACGAGGTCGATCCCACAGGGATTGCTAATGAGAGAACTATCTAATCTAAGGTTATTAATCTATCTACCTAAGTTACTTAATGAGCAATGTTGTTGATTTGGTTCTATGAGATTGTGAAAAAGTAAACTAATCAAGATTAAAGCATGCAGATTAACTAATTAAGATAATACGGTGCAGTGTGGAAGTTCAGATATGGATGCGATATTCTAAGCCCTAGAATCCGCACAAGTAGCGATCTAAACTATACTTTTATATGATTTCCATGACGCTCACGGAGATTCGAAGTCAATCTATCCCCGCGGAAGGTATTCAATAAGAAGCACAATTATGATAACCTAATGTAGCGATCTTTCTCGCTTCATAGGAATAGGAAGAAGTAATTCTCCGTAAAATTCGTAGTGATAACAAAAGCCAAGACTATGTAATAATTTCCCGTAAAACTTTCCGTAATAACGAAGAATAAAACTATGAAATCGACTTCTGTAAAACCCTGATAATAACGGAGCATAAATGGAACTTATTGCATGCAATTCCTATCAAGCTTTCATGAGATAAATAAGATCACATTATTTCATTTAACGAACGGAAATATGGAAATAACGAATAAAAATAGAGTTTAGATCTGACTACAGGGCTTCATCCAGGTCTTAGAACAGGGTGGTTAGCCTCGCATGGCCATGCGAGCGCTGATGGCGGATGCTCCTTTGAAGATGACGAACCCGGCGATGATTGTAGCGTGGCGTAGTCGGCGTAGATGGCGAAGATGGTACGGGTTGTAGATGAACGATGGTGGAAGGTGTACGGTGGTGAGAGCTCCGATGGTGATGAAGATGGTGATGAGAGGTGATGAGAGGTGATGAGAGTCAAGGTCGTCCCCCCCGCTCTTTGTGTTTCGGACCCCTCTTTATATAGGATATAGAGAGAGAGAAAAGAGAGAGAAATCCCGTCGGGTTAGAGAGATAAGGAAAGATGGAGAGAGTATCGGACTCCGTTCTAGGTAGAGAGGGAAAGAGCGAAAGAGAGAAGTACGGAGCTGGGCGGTTAGAGAGAGATCCGGAAAGAGAATCCCGGAGATAGGAGTTCGGTGTCGCATGGTTCCGGTTTTAGAAAGAGAGAGAGATGGAAAGAGAAGAGAGAGAGAGACGTCCGGAGCTGGGGAGAGAGAAGTCCGGAGTTGGGTTGGTTAGAGTGGGTTTTTAGAGAGAGAAAAGAAAGAATAGAGAGAAGAGAGAGACGCGCGGTTGCTGAGAGAGAGAAAAACCAGGCGGAGAGAGAGACGTTCGGTGTGGGACTACTGTGGGAGGTTCGGGTATAGCTGGGGTCTCGGTTGCATGGGATCAGTGCACGTGCATGCATGCATGCATGCATGGGAGGCTGGGATTGTGCTGAGAGGGAAAGGGTGCGGTTAATGGGATCCGGTTTTAAAGGGAGGCATGGAATGGCTGTATCGGATCGGACGGCTGGGATTTTTGGAGAGGAGAGAGAGGGAGCTGGGGCGGAGCTGATGGTGCACGGGTAGCAGGATGGGTTCGGTGTTCATGGGTTGATGCACGGGATGGATCGGACGGCTGGAATTTTGGACTCCGGATGGCTTCCGTGGGACAGGACGTGGCCCATGCATGCATGGGTTTGACACGGGTTGGATAGGTGGAATGGATGGTTGTGATGAGTTGGGAATGAGAGGGTCAGCTGGGTGGATCGTGTTGGGTTTGATGCACGGAACGGCTGTGATGTGTGGCTGCAAATCAGATTTTAGAGATAGGGAAGATCAAGGGGATGCATGGATTCTCGATCGGATGGTTGGGGTTTAATGGAATGAACGTGCATGGGTAATGCATGCATGGGATTGTTGGATCGGACGGCGGTGATTAATGAGATGAAAGGCTGGGTGCAATGTTCCGTGGCTAAGGGGTTGGGTGCAACACCGAGCCGGGTTTGACACTTAAAGACCTATGGGAATGTGCGACTTTGATTTAGAAGGAAGAGAAGAGGTCATGAGAGCGAATCGGGTTTGTGAGATTCGATCAAAGTCTTGGCCATGACGGGTTTATGGGCGACTTGGGTTGGATAATGGGTTCAAGCGCAATGGAGTCACGTGGGAAGCTCGGTCACCATCATCCAAATTCATCATCAAATCCATCGTCGCTACTTCGTATTCATGCATTCATCTTCTGGTTCGAGTCTGGCATTGCAGCGGCTTGTTGAAGTACTCCCTCGGCTAGATTCTTCCAAACATCCTTATCTTTATCGTTCTTCATAATAGGCCTCCCAACGAGCTGTACCACCTCCATCGGAGCATCGTGGGAATATCCAACACTTCAGTATGATGCCCTTGAACTGATTGCATCGCGAACCGGGTCAAATTCCCTGAAAAACACACATGAAATGAGACTTATCAGATTCAAATGCGATTATTGATAAAAGAATAATTTGGGCTTTCGGGCTCTATATTTTTCATGCATGCAATGTATGATAGCGAACCAATATGCCGTTGGGTTCGTATGAAAGTCTATTATATCATGGTGCAAAGAAACTCATGCAGTTTACGTGTATTATGAAAGTTTTACGTAAGAAACTGACGCTATGTGCATGATAAAGAAAGGATAATTCGCACCAAATGGACGCTAATCAGTAGGAGGAGTTAGTTGCCTATACACTAAACCTTTTTGATGGTGACAAGCTGATAATTTTTCGAGAGGTAGTCCAGGATAGGGATTGCATTGAGTAGGGCGAAGCCATGGGTGAATAGATTGAGTCTTTTTATAAAAATCAGACTTAGGAGTTTATTGCGAGATCCATAGGGCATAAAGTGATCGACTGCAAGTGGATTTACAAGAAAAAAGAGGAGTCTTCAGGCACTATTCGGTCCAAGACATGATTGGTAGCTAAAGGCTACTTAAAGAAGAAAGGCATTGACTACGAAGTATTTTTACTTGTGGTGAAGCATACCTCTATTAGTCTTTTGTTTGATCTCGAGCTAGAGCAGTTAGATATGAAGGCAACGTTTTTGCATAGCAAATTTGAGAAGCTAATCTATATGCAGCAGCCTGAGGGATTCGTGATGAAAGATAAGGAAGACCATGTGTATCGATTGAGGAAGTCCTTGTATGGTCTCAAGCAATCACTGAGATAGTGGTACAAGAGATTCGACACATTCATGGGGAATCATGGATACATCATAAACAAGTATGATTGTGGGTGCAAAAATTGTACCGGGCCGGATCAGAGCGGCATAGGCTCGCGCAACGGCCCAAGTGGGTAAGCCCGCCCGGGTTCATGGGCCCACTCTACGAGGCTCGCAGATCAAGCCCTCCCCCTTATTGGGCCCGAACAACGGCCCAATAAGGGCCCAGCAAGGAGGCCCAGAACCAGTGCCACATCATCACTGCCATATCGGGCACGTGCCTACGCTATAAAAGGACCCCCAAGGCATCCAGGAGGGGGGTTGGTCATTCAATCAGAGAAAGAGAGGATTCAGAGCTAGAGCTTACTTCTCCCCTCCGAGTTTTCTTTTCTTGTTGCTCCGTGCAACCCCCACTGTAAGAAGCTTCTCTCGGCCTGTCGAGAGAACGCTCAACCCTCATTTTACTCAAATTATAGTGAAGATCAGGTGGCACCTCTCGCCCGGAGACATAGGTCGTAAGACCGAACTCCGTCACCAATCATTGTGTCATCACTTTTTACTCTCTTTATCTACTCTCCCATCTCTCTAACTCTACAAACCATCAAATTCAATCAAGGCTGTGGGGTGGGATTCTCGATCAAGGCGGCTCGAAAATTCCCCCCCACAATCTTTGGCACCGTCTGTGGGACATCGATAGAGGTCTTACCCACACCTCTACCAACCCCTATTCAGCTTGTGGTGACGAGCCACAAGTCCTCCTCCAAATCAACATCAACGCCTTCATCACGCCGACATCAACTCGCTCAATGGTGAAGGCCAACACCAACCCACCAAAGGCGGGTGCTGACCGGACAATCGACGTGCTAATCGAAGAAGAACAAGAAGTCTCGGTTGCAACCAACCGAAGAAATGTTCATAAGCGACTGGGGCCATAAGGAAGTCATCCAGGAAGCCGCAGCAATCGGCATGACCCACCATTCCCAAGGCAACGATCTGGCAAAGAGCACGCCACCTAAGGAGATAATGGTTCAGCTACATACCAAATTTCGGCTGCTGATTTCCAGCTGCTGAACCTCCTCAAGAGGAACACATCCCTCGAGCAAGAGAGGGATTCCCTAAAGAAGGCGGCTGAAAGAGCGGGGGTTGTGGCCCACAACTCTCTAGCTATTGATGAAGACCAACCAAGGACTCGCCCGGCTGTAAGTCAACATCTTGAAGAACCACATATGCCGAAAATCGAGAGGCGTCAGGTATCCACACAAGCCCCAAGGCAAACGGTGTAGGATCACCTCAACGTTGATGGTGTGCCAAGCTATCGCTGAGAAGGATCACCTCAGTCAATAGGGTCCACTGGATGTTCTATCCCTTCGCACATGAAAGCAACAGATGCCCGCGAGCTGCTCAACCGACTAAGGCATACTGCCGACGTGGGACGCCGCCATCAAGACCGCAGGCAGCTAATCACCTCGGTGGGGCCACTACATCCCAAGGTTCTTGCAACACCATTTCCTAGGGGTTGGCGAACACCGAGCCTGCCAAAGTTCAACTGTATCCAGGGAGACCCTGCTCTCCATATCCTAGCCTACAAGCAGGCCCTGATGCCCTACGAGTATGAGAACCATGTTCTCTGCCGTATGTTTGCGGGAAGCCTCGAGGGACCTACCCTCGACTGGTACTACACACTGCCTACCGGTACGGTGGCCACATTCAAAGAGTTGGCTGAGCTCTTCATGGACCATTATCGGCTAAACTTAAAGTCGAAAAAGAGGCTGGATACACTCTACCAGCTAAAGATGGGCTCCGACGAGTCTCTAAGGAGCTTCATGATGAGGTTTCGTAATAAGCACTCTGAGCTCACCGGTCGCTCCTATAATGAGGAGGCCATCATACTGGCATTCCAGAATGCTATCCGGCCAGAGCTCCACGTCTACACCGACTTCATCCGGTATCCTCCCAGTAAGTTGGAAGCGATGTTCAAGCGCGTACAGCAGGAGATAGAGGTGGAAGACAATCAGCGGGCCAGAAGACTACACGAGCCCCGCGAGTCTCGTGACTCCCGACATAAGAAAGATGATGAGGCTCCGAATGAAGCACCCTAGAAGAAGTCTGCCCATGCCGCGTCCGACCAAAAGGCCCAGGCCAAAAGGTACAATGAAGATCCGAAAGCCCCTCCAGCAGAAAAGAGGCAAACTCCAAGGGAGCAAAGGGTGCTCACTGAGCTGAACACCTCTATTGAAGACATCTTTACCTACTTGCAGAATAAGCTCTTTTGCAAATGGCCACAGCCTCTCCCTCCAAATTCCAACCAGACGGGAGATACGACAGCCTACTGTGAGTTCCATCACAGCCATAGCCACCCAACCTCTACATGTCGGAAGCTAAAGCATCACATCAAAGACCTGATCCAAGAAGGGCGGCTTGATGGCTACCTCGCTAACAAGGAACCAGGTCGAAGAAGTAAAGGCAGCAGCAAGGGAGAAAGAAAGTCAACATAACACGTAGATGTATAATCATAACGTCCGTTGGGCAACCTCTGAAAAAGTGTAACTGCAACTTTGTTTTATCAATAAAGCTTCTCTTTTTCTCAAAATCAAATCTCTCGAAGTTCGATTCCACCATATTAAGGCATAAAAAAAAGGGCTCCTGGCAACCCAGGTCAACCAAAGACCTTCGATTCCGCCCATCCAAGTCGAAAGCTCGAAGGCAAGTCGGTTATGCCATCTCGAGGCTAAAGTTCGATAAAAAGGCTCCTGACAACCCAGGTCAACCAAAGACCTTCGATTCCGCCCGCTCAAGTCGGAAGCTCGAAGGCAATTCGGCTACGCCCTTTCAAGGCGAAAGTTCGATAAAAAGGCTCCTCGCAACCCAAGTCAATCAAAGACCTTCGATTCCGCCCATTCAAGTCGGAAGCTCGAAGGCAATTCGGCTACGCCCTCACGAGGCTAAAGTCCGATAAAAAGGCTCCTGGTAACCCAGGTCAACCAAAGACCTTCGATTCCACCCGTTCAAGTCGGAAGCTCGAAGGCAATTCGGCTATGCCCTTTCAAGGCAAAAGTCCGATAAAAAGGCTTCTGGCAACCCAGGTCAACCAAAGACCTTCGATTCCGCCCATTCAAGCCGGAAGCTCGAAGGCAAGTCGGCTACGCCCTCTCGAGGCTAAAGTCCGATAAAAAAGCTCCTGGCAACCCAGGTCAACCAAAGACCTTCGATTCCGCCCGTTCAAGTCGGGAGCTCGAAGGCAATTCGGCTACGCCTTTTCAAGGCGAAAGTCCGATAAAAATACTCCTGACAATCCAGGTTAAGCTAAATTATCAACTATACTCATCCGAGGCGATGAGAATAAGTCCAAGGCAGGTGTCGTCGCTTTGACATGCACCAAGTTCAAGGAGACATCCTTGGCACTCAAAGACAAAGTCCGAGGAGACCAATACCTCGACACTCTACAAGCCCAAGGCCCAGCCCTTGGCACTCAAAGACAAAGTCTGAGGCGACCAATGCCTCGGCACTCTACAAGCCCAAGGCCCAGCCCTTGGCACTCGAAGACAAAGTCCGAGGCGACCAACGCCTCGGCACTCTACAAGCCCAAGGCCCAGCCCTTGGCACTCGAAGACAAAGTCCGAGGCGACCAACACCTCGGCACTTTACAAGTCCAAGGCCCAGTCCTTGACACTTAAAGACAAAGTTCGAGGCGACCAACGCCTCGGCACTCTACAAGCCCAAGGGCCTACCCTTGGCATATAAAGACAAAGTCCGAAACGTCATCGCCGACGTATTGGCATCCGATCAAAAGTCCAAGCTTAGTCTTGTCACTCAGGTCCAAGCATCAGACTGTCACTGGCCATCATATTTTCTCGACGACTGACGGTTCCAAACCGGTTAGGGGGTGGTCGGTCTAACTCTGTCAGCGTGTCTCCACACTGGTACAGTCGACAGGGGGGTTTCTCATGATCTTCGTCCGCAAAAGGCCTTAACGGCCCAAGATCGCCATCAAAGCCACTGTCTGAATCCTCAATATGTGGCATAGGAGGAGCGCAAACAATCTCCTTCGTTCCTAGAGGGCGTTTTCCCAACACAACGGGTCCCTTAACTGTTTTCATTATGAAAAGAGCGGCCTACAATGGGTGAACAAGCGATAAGTAAAGAGTAGGGTGGGTGAAAAATCCATCGAAACACGAGATAAAATGGTGCTTCCTTGATCTTGGACAAGTCAACACCCTCACATGACCGTAGTACCTGGCGAATACAATAACCAGGTGCGGTAGTACATTGGGTGAAGACTGGCTGGCCATCATGTGGCGTCATCCTAGATTATCTCTAAGAAGCCCCCTCAAATATAGCATTGTCCCTCGCCGACGTCCCTGCGCACCAGTGTTTTACCGAAAAAGTGTCGGTTTCAAATGGGACTGAAATTCGAAAAACACACTATTTTCAATACCGACACTTTTTGGCCTCTTCTAGCAGCCTCCCCTCGGTTTCGCATAAAAACCGAGTGGGGAAGGGGTGACGGCACACCATCATCAACACACCCCTCGATTTCGTCAGAAAACCGAAAGGGGGTATGTGTAGGCATCATCAAGTAGCCCCCCCCCTCGGTTTCGCACAAAAATCGAGTGGGGAAGGGGTGACGGCACACCATCAGTAGCACACCCCCTCGGTTTCATCAGAGAACCGAGAGGGGGTGTGTGTCGGCATCAACAAGCAACCCCCCCTCGGTTTCGCACAAAAAACCGAGTGGGGAGGGGGTGACGGCAAACCATCAGCACACCCCTCGGTTTCGTCAGAAAACCGAGAGGGGGTATGTGTTGGCATCGACAAGCAACCCCCCCTCGGTTTCGCACAAAAACCGAGTGGGGAGGGGGTGACGGCACACCATCAGCTACAACCACCCCTCGGTTTCATTAGAAAACCGAGAGGGCGTGTGTGTTGGCATCAACAAGCAGCCCCCCCTCGGTTTCGCATAAAAATCGAGTGGGGAGGGGGTGACGGCATACCATCAGCTACAACCACCCCTCGGTTTTGTCAGAAAACCGAGAGGGTGTGTGTGTCGGCATCAACAAGCAGCCCCCCCTCGGTTTCGCAGAAAAACCAAGTGGGGAGGGTGTGACGGCACACCATCAGCAGCCCACCCCTCGGTTTCGATAGAAAACCGAGAGGGGGGATGCTCGGCGCCATCCAAACTTATTAGTCAATCCAATTCAAGTGGCATTCGTACACAAGGATCAACCAAAGACAAAGAGTTATCTTCCATTGGGATTGGTTGAATAGCATCTCCACCTAACCTATTGAGTTGGCCGTACAAACTTCGCAAGCAAAATTCCTCCTTCTTATCTGGGGGTGGACTCGTGGTAACCGCCGCGTCATCACTAGGGCCCGACTGCAGTCCCTAGTGAATACAGTAACTAGGTGCAGTTGGGTGTCGAACAGAGACGGATGAGTTACCGCGTATCGATGCCTCTTCAAGACGCACGTAGGACACTCGACCAACGCGTTCTTTAGAGTCATCTCTTTATGAAGGTGATTATCGAAAAAGTTACTCATCAAGGTATATGATGTTTCACGTCCACTTTGACCGTTTTTTCAGCGCCTACACAACGGCACCTTATACGCATTCATCCGACGCACATATGAAAAGTTATGGCTGTCGAAAGTTTTCAAAGTCTTTTTCTCCGAATACATGCATTGGAAATATTACACGCAAAGGTGCCCGACGCTTTACGTACACTTTAACTAGTTTTTCAGTGCCGACGCAACGACATATTATACGCATTGATCTGGCTCACGTATGAAAAACTACGACGGCCAAAAGTTTTCGAGTTCATTTTCTTCGAAGACTAGCATCAGAATAATTACACGGCAATGACGGATGCGCTCACGCCCTCAATTTGGTTCGTTACGCGCCCAACTCGTAGCAGGCCAAGCACCGGGTATGAAAGAAGAACTGGCACCTCTCCCGGCCCACGCGTACGTGCTCTTGGCGACAACCGATCAGAATGGGAATAGGGGTTCGAATGAACCAAACACCCTCCCGCGCATTCTCCTCATGTAATTCGTCACACGGCGATGATGACGAACCTAACTCGTCCTCCCCTGCCGCGCACTCCATCTCGCAGCGGACCGAGGCGACCCCTCCGTGCGTGCTGTCTCACAGCGACCCGAGGCAACCCCGCATGTCCTCTTCGCAGCAGCCCAAGCCAACCCAGAGGGGGTTAGCGAACCACACCCGAGTGTCCCTCCTCGCATGACAACGGCTTCCATGCGCATCCTCCAGCCACTGCCGTCCGCACCCAGCATCGACCACCGCTGCTGCTACAGCCGTCCGACCCGTAGCACAGCACAAGAGAGATGGAAAGAGGAAGGACCTCGCGCACGGCCCTCTATCTCCTGAAGCCCGGTCCGATCGCCCATCGCCCGTCACCCGTCTGACACACCGGACCCGTGCTCCGCTCCAGCCCGATTGCATGCTGCCGCTGCTGCTGCTCTCTCCCCTGAAGCCCGGCTCGATCGCTCGCCGCCCATCTGACACGCCAGGCCTCGCACTCCACTCCGACTCGATCGTGTCCTGCCACTCACGCTCAACCCCACACCGATACCGCCAGCCATACGCGCCCCGCATGTCGCTCGCGCTCAACCATACGCTGACATCGCCGTTCACCATGCCTCCTGTGCACGCCGACCGCACCCATCGCTGGCTCTCGCGCCGGCCTGAGTGCGCTATGGCTCGCCTGGTCCCACACCTCGCAGCCGCCTGTGCCACTCCGCCTGGGTCCGAGTCCACCTACGCTGCAGCCGTGTCACTTGCGCGCCCCGCCGCCTCTGCTCTGTCTGTCGGTTGCACCCGAGCCCGTGGCCGCAGCCACCACTGCTGCTATTCGCTGAAACAGAGAAAGGAAAGACAGAGAGAGAGGGACGTCCGCTCTCCCATTTGGAAAGAGAGAGAGAGAAAGGAAAGAGAGAGAGAGAGAACGACGCCTGCTCTCTCATGCGAGTCAAAGAGGAAAACCAAAGAGGAAAGAGAAAGAAAGGAAAGAGAAAGAAAGGAAAGAGAGAGAGAGAAAGGAAAGAGAGAGAGAGCGACGCCTGCTCTCTCATGCAATCTCACATCTCACGAGAATGAAAACCAAAGAGGAAAGAGAAAGAAAGGAAAGAGAGAGAGAGAGAGAAAAGCTGTTCTCTCACCAAAAGGGTCTCGGTATCCTCTCGGTACCCCCTCGGTATCCTCTCGGTATCCACTCGGTCGGAAAACACACTGCTTTTTCGAAAACACCCCCTTGCAAAACCGAGACTTTTTGGCTTGCACCAAAAGGGTCTTGGTACCCTCTCGGTATCCTCTCGGTACCCCCTCGGTATCCTCTCGGTATCCACTCGGTCGAAAAACACACTGCTTTTTCGGAAACGCCCCCTTGCAAAACCGAGGCTTTTTGGCTCGCACCAAAAGGGTCTCGGTATCCTCTCGGTTGGGAAACGCGCTGCTTTTTCTGATACGCCTACTTGCAAAACCGAGACTTTTTGGCTCGCGCCAAAAGGGTCTCGGTATCGGCAGAAGGAGACTCTGCTAATACGAACCGTGGCACCGATGGCCCTTGCCAACCATGCCAGGATCCTAAGGCGTTTGCACCTTGGAATCCCAGCCGACCCAGGGGGTCCTGACCCGATTGGGAGGGGGTAACTGTGGGTGCAAAAATTATACCGGGCCGGATCAGAGCGGCATGGGCCCGCGCAACGGCCCAAGTGGGTAAGCCCGCCCGGGTTCATGGGCCCACTCTACGGGGCTCGCAGATCAAGCCCTCCCCCTTATTGGGCCCGAACAACGGCCCAGCAAGGAGGCCCAGAACCAGTGCCACGTCATCAGTGCCACGTCATCACTGCCATATCGGGCACGTGCCTACGCTATAAAAGGACCCCCAAGGCATCCAGAAGGGGGGTTGGTCATTCAATCAGAGGAAGAGAGGATTCAGAGCTAGAGCTTACTTCTCCCCTCCGAGTTTTCTTTTCTTGTTGCTCCGTGCAACCCCCACTGTAAGAAGCTTCTCTCGGCCTGTCGAGAGAACGCTCAACCCTCATTTTACTCAAATTATAGTGAAGATCAGGTGGCACCTCTCGCCCGGAGACATAGGTCGTAAGACCAAACTCCGTCACCAATCATTGTGTCATCACTCTCTACTCTCTTTATCTACTCTCCCATCTCTCTAACTCTACAAACCATCAAATTCAATCAAGGCTGTGGGGTGGGATTCTCGATCAAGGCGGCTCGGAAATTTCCCCCCACAATGATCATTGCATCTACTTCAGAAAGCTTTGTGACGGTTCTATGATATTTATTTTTTATATATGGATGACATGATTATTGCTACAAAGAGCACGTCAGATATCGACGTCCTGAAATCTTAGTTAAGCAATAAATTTGAGATGAAGGACTTGGGCGGTGCAAAAAAAATTCTTTTGATAGATATTCATAAGGATTGAAAGCGTGGTATAGTTCGTTTGACACGGAGGAGCTATCTACAAAAGGTAGTTTCTCGTAATGGGATAGGTAATACTAACCCAATTAGCATTCTCATTACTGCACACTTTCAACTATCAGCGAGACAGTCTCCTAGCACCTATGACGAGCATGTTTACATGGCTCATGTGTTGTATGTGAGCACAGTCGATAGGTTGATGTATGACATGGTATGTACTCGTTCAGATATTGCTCAGGTGGTCAGTATGGTCAGTCGTTACATGATTGATCCGGGAAAGGAGCGTTGACAGGTCATGAAGTCGATATTATGGTACCTTCTGGATACACTGAATTTAGGGTTACTCTTTCAGTGAGACGGCAAGGTAGACAGAGATACAGTGGGATATATTGATGCAGATTATGCTGGTGGCCTCGATGGGCGTCAGTCTATGACAAGTTATTTATTTACGCTGGTAGATGGTCTGGTGAGTTGAAAGGCCTTCCTATAGGATACAGTTGCATTGTCGATGACAGAGACTGAATACGTACTTGGCCATTATGGAAGGTGCCAAGGAGGCGATTTGGTTTCGAGGCATTGTGGGCGAGTTTGGTCTTTCGTAGCTTAGCATGGAGATGTTTTTGGATAGCAATAGCGCTATCTATTTGGCGAACGACGATCATGTCCATCACTCATGGATAAAGATATTGATATCCGTTATCACTTTATTTGGCAGCATATTAAGAAGAAGGCAGTTTCTTTGAAGAAGATTTCCATGCATGATAATCCTACCGATATGTTGATGAAGCCAGTTCCATTGATGAAGTTCAGGCATTATCTGAGCTTGATCAAAATGATTTGAGGAGTTTTGCACCTTGGAGGTGCTAGCACCTTCAGGGTGCTTTGGCGCATCTTCATAAAGCATTTTGGGATGTCGAGGAAGCATCTTCGTGCACCGCTAGGGTGCTGGTGGAGTCAATGATCAAATTTTGATTTAGGCTTCTTGCCAAGGTGGAGATTGTTGAGATATGGCTTGACTATATGAGTCATGCGCATGACCTGGACGGTTCGTGCGTAGGACCCGACCCTCTGGAAAAGTCGATGCATCCTTTAGAAAAAGCGAGCGTATGTTTTTAGGTGGTCGTGCGCATGACTGTGCCTGACAAGCATGGGCCAACCCAAGTCAAGCATGTTTTTGACTTTCCAGTTTGGGCTATTTTGAGGGGGATTTCAGGATTAAGCTTATGTAACATATTCGTTTGATAAATAAAGGGGTATAGGGTTTTGAGGATTGTATTGCACTGAAGAGGAAACTTGGATGGAGGCTTGGAGAGGCATGGAGAGGGTTTGGAGAAGAAGGAAGTGCCCTTGACGAAGGGTGTTTATCTCGTTAGAGTTGGGCATTACTTGTAACTCTGTTTTGTTCTTCGTTCTAGTAGGTCATCCGATTGTCTTCGCCCGTGGTTTCTTCCCGCAAGGGTTTCCACGTAAATATCTCAACTCTCTCTCTCTCTCTCTCTCTCTCTCTGTGATTTCTTTGTGGTTGTTTTTCTTCTTGCTTTGCTATTTCTCTATTTGTGTTGAATTGCTTGTTCCACATCAATTCGTCAAAGAATCATAATTCACAATTGATCTTCGTTGGCTGACGAGGTTGAAACGATACGGTATCAGATTGTTCATCCGGCATCGTCTAGGAGAATCCGCAATAGGGGGGTATGAAAGTCCACGGTGCATGCGATGATAGAGGTGATGACGAGCACTATTGTTGGAGGCTTCTATGGAGGCATATTGGAGGCACTGGCGGACGTCATTATTGGAGGCTTATGTTGAGGCTTATTGGATATTCCGGCGGGCACCATTGTTGGAGGCTTCTATGGAGGTGTCAGTGGGCACAATTGTTGAAGCCATCGACGAATGCCTATTTGAAGTGCCGACGACAGGTGCCATTGGTGGAGGTATCGATAGATGTCTATCAAAGGGGTCGACGGGTGTCATTGGTGGAGGCATCGGCGAATGCATATCGGATGTGCCGGCGAGCACCCATTGCAGCAGCATCGACAGATGCCGATCGGTGTCACAAACTGGAAACCTTTTTAGATGTCACCGAGCGATCTAATGGGGTCGCCCAGAGGTGACTAGTACGTGGAGGTGCCGACATGCACTAATTCGGAGGTGTCATCAGATGTCGATCGTTTGTGTCTGTAGTGCAACAGAATTTGAAGTCGTCGACGGACGATCACTTTCTTGGAGTCATAACAGACGATATTTTTTGGCTGTCGATGAAGGACAGTGCTTTGGTTGTCAACGGACAATACTTTGGTTGTGACAAGGATCGCATTCACAGCAACAGATCCATATTCGTTTGCCTATCAACGAATGTTGTTTGATTGGGACGATAGCCGCATTGGTGGCAAAAGAGTTGCATTTATTTGGAGGACGGAGCTCAGATGAGCGTGGAGTCCCAATTTGATGAGTTTATTTCGTGGGAATCAACCACGATAAAAAAAAAAAGAGATGCGTTCACTGTGTCTCCTCTAATTGTTATCTGCTCCTAGTTTGCATATGTTGTGGGGGAAAATCTTCGTGCCGACCCGAAGACTTCGCCTCACCAGTCAATTGAAGTTTCGAGTCGAAGAGATCGTTGCTCGATCTATTGATTGAAGTCGTTGCTTCCGATATGCAAACAGAGAGAGATGCAATCAGAGATTTGACACGAGAGATGTGATCTCGGAGTTCAGCCGAAGCCTACGTCTCCGTGCTATAGGGAGCAACCCGAATTCACTAACACTTATATCGAAGTGATCTCGACAGGTCGAGTATCACTGAAAACACTCTGATCTCTTCGAAGGAGAGAAGAAGATCAAAGAGAGGTGGAAGATGGGAAGCTGAGAAATTCCAGAGCTCTGGATTCTGAAAACCAGATCTCAGAGTGGAAATCAGAAATTTCGGATCCCCTTTTACATTCGAAGGCTCTGCTATTTATAGGATTCTCTGGCGGTAAATAGCGGTTTATGCTGCAACATCTGGGGATCCTTCAGGTAAATCTGGTGGACCCCGCTACCGTCTTCTGGGGGATTCCACAGGCTATTGGGCCCACCAGGCAGGACCGGTGGGTCCCGCGATAGTTTTTGTGGGCCCACCAGGCAGGGCCGGTGGATCCCGCTGTAGTCTTCGTGGGCCCACCAGGCAGGGCCGGTGGGTCCCGCTGTAGTCTTCGTGGGCCCACCAGGCAGGGCCGGTGGGTCCCGCTGTTAGTCTTCATGGGCCTACCAGGCAGGGCCGGTGGGTCCCGCTGTTTGTAGACTTCTTGTCAAAATTTGCACCCACATATGTGACGCTCCCGCTTCCGCTACGCCCAACATAGATTTCTCTCCAAATGTACCCATTCACATTCCTTCCATAAAACAACAAAATAGTAAGGGATTTACATATCGTTCCACATCTGGTTTTGGATATAAGACATGCTCTCACTATAAGGATTGGGGAGGTATAGTGTGAATTACAAATCTTAGGTGCTTTAGTTGAGAAATTAAAACCCACAAACTATGAGCTTTTATTTCTCGGAGAACAAGCAAGTGTACAAGCTAGACCCATTATGAAAAGAACATATGGGAGGATCGTGTGTTCTCGCTTCTAAAACGGGGGAAGTGCGGGCTGCAGCAACTTTTAGGGGTCAAGCTAGCTCACCTCTACATGCGAAGCTAATGGCAATTCAGAGTGCCTTATAGGAATTGAGGCGGCGACTTCTTCAGAATGGGGTGATGTTGACAGATGCCGAGCAGGCCCGAGATGCTCTGGTGGTGGGTAAGAGGGTGTCCGAAACCCTTTGTCCCATCTTGTTTGATTGTCAGAGAGTGTGGCAGCGAGTGCCAGCGATCTCGATCAGGTGGATTCCTAAGACAACTAATAGCGCGGCTCACTGGTTGACTTAGCGGGCTATGAGGGAGGCTATGGAAGGTTTTTGGGAGGCTGCGTTTTCGCCAGTCTTAAGTGCCGTTGTGATGGAGGACTTCAGGGTCATCAGGTTGTGATCCCATCTGATGTAACAAAAAAAAAAAGAAAAGAAAGAAAAGAACATGTTAATGGACCCATTTCTCAGGAATTCCAATTCCAAGAAAATGATGAAAGCTTCGATGCAATAGCACTTTTGCCCCAAATCTAAAGTGGAGGTTCGTCCAGGATGACCCGTTGTTTCCCTCTCAGGCGGTCATTGAATCGAATCTTGGATTTGTCTTACACCGTGTGGCGTATAAATAATATGACGCTCCAGTTGGCAGTAACAAGGGTCGTTCTTTGGCGAGGAAAAAAATCTTTGCACTCCTATTATTGACATGCTTCGAACCCTAATCTCTTTCGAGTAAAGGCACTTGCAAGCGTTGCTCTAATCAAGACATATATATCCTCTTCCAAGAAAAGAAAAGAAAAAAAAGAAAAGAAAAAGATAGTTTTTTCAACAGTTGCATTGACATTATTAGTGGCCCCAGTGCCAACATAGTACATTGAATAAGTTGGGTCAAAACATTTGATTGCATGTTGAGCCCGGCTAGTATAGTCTGCAGGTCATCTGGCGCTGGGACAATTTGTCACGAGTTTGATTCTCTTAGGGGCCACTTGTTGAAGGCATGCCTGGCCTTTATTGCTTGTACGTCCATTGATAACAGCATTAACCAACCAAAATATATATATATATATATATATATATATATATATATATATATATATATATATATATATATATATATATATATATATATATATATATATATATATATTCAACCATTTACTAATGATGCCTATTGCTCAAAAACAAAACAAAACAATGATGAAAATTAATAGTTTTGCATCCACTGAACCATATAACTAGTTAGGTATCTATGAAATTTTCTAAAGTCGGTTTATGCTTATAAACTTTACAGATAAAATAGATGTGCATCATATAGGGTTGGCAATTTTGGACCCGACACGAAGTTAGCGCGTTTGGGTAGGGCTGGCAATTTTGGACCCGACATGGCGGACCCGACACGAAGTTAGCGGGTCTGGGTCAGGGTTAAACGGGTTCGGGTCGTAAACGGGTCGACACGATAGACCCGTTTAATAAACAGGTCAGGTCCGGGTTTAGGGTCTGGACACGGTTGACCCGGGAAGGCCCTTCAAAATTCAACGGGTCGTGTCGAGTCGGGTCGGGTCGGGTCGGGTCAGGTCTACCCACAATCCGATAATGTAATATATAGTATCAGCGGGTCTATCGGTTCAGGTCGGGTAGAGTCGGATTGGGTCGGATCAGGGCAATTGAATAGACCCATGTGATAAACGGGTCTTATTGGGTCTACCCGTTTATTAGCGGGTCGGGTACGGGTTTAGGATCTAGACACGATTAGTTAAACGGGTCGGGTCCGGGTCTAGGGGTTTTGGACACGACCCGAAACTAGACATGACACGACCCGTTGACACCCCTAGGTCTGGGTCAAGGTTAAATGGGTTCGGATCATAAACGGGTCGACACGATAGACCAGTTTAATAAACAGGTCGGGTTCGGGTTTAGGGTCTGGACACGATAGACCCAGGAAGATCCATTTAAAATTCAACGGGTCGTGTCGGGTCGGGCTGGGTCGGGTCTACCCGCAATCCGATATTGTAATATGTAGTACTAGTGGGTCTATCAGGTCAGGTCGGGTCGAGTCGGATTGGGTCGGATCGGGTTAACTTAATAGACCAGTGTGGTAAACGGCTCTAGCGGGTCTTATCGGGTCTACCCGTTTATAAGCGGGTCGGGTACGGGTTTAGGATCTCGACACGATTAGCTAAACGGGTCGGGGTCCGGGTCTAGGGGTTTTGGACACGACCTGAAACTAGACACGACACGAACCCGACCTGACCCGACCGACCCATTGCCACCCCTAACATCATACGCTGTAACAATTAACATGATTCTATTTCTAGTACCGACACGACTTTTCACCTAGGTGGAATTAACAATTGCCCCCTAGGCACTCTGTGAATCTTCTTGGCTTTGCCGACCTGGATATTTTTTAGGGTTATTTTTGACTTTGCCCTCCAAATTTTACCTTGAATTAGATTTTACCCCTCACATTTCATTAATTAAACTTTACCCCCCCAAAACTAACTGTTCCGTCAGCTAAACCCCCCCCCCCTCCCCTCCAAAAAAAAAAAAAAACTTTATTTCTTTTCCGTCAGCCCACCCTTTCTCTTAGATGGTGAGCTGACGGAACTGTTAGTTTTGCGGTGTAAAGTCTAATTAATGAAAATATGAGGGGTAAAATCTAATTCAAAGCGAATTTGGGGGGTAAAGTCAAAATAACACTATTTTTTAGGGAAATATTATTCATACCCCAAAAATCTGTAATTAGCCCCCGTATCCCTAGCGTTTCTCAATAACTTACTCAACAATCCTTTAATACCAACAATGCCCTTTTTTTTGTACCCCAAACCCCAAAGCCGCTGTTCAGCGTCTTTTGTACCCCCAACCCAACCCAATGTTTGTTTAAACTTAGCCCAAGCCCAACCCGTCGGGTTGGCCGGGTTGTGCGGGGTGGGTTTGGGTTAACCCGACCAAAGTCGGGTTGGGTTTGGGTTGGCCCGCCCAAGTTGCAGCTAGGGGTGGCAATGAGTCGTGCCGTGTCGGGTTCGTGTCGTGTCTAGTTTCGTGTTGTGTCCAAAACCCTTAGACCCGGACCTGCCCGTTTAACTAATTGTGTCTAGATCCTAAACCCGTACCCGACTCACTAATAAATAGGCAGACACGATAAGACCCGTTTACCACCCGGATCTATTTAGTTGACCCGATCCGACCCAATCCGACTTGACCCGACCTGACCCGAAAGACCCACTGGTATTATATATTATAGTATTGGATTGCTGGTAGACCCGACCCGACACGACACGACACGACCCGTTGAATACTAAACGGGTCTTCCCGGGTCTACCGTGTCCAGACCCTAAACCCGGACCGGACCCGACCCGTTTATTAAACGGGTCAATCGTGTCGACCCGTTTACGACTCGAACCCGTTTAGCCTTGTCCCAGACCCGCTAATTTCGTGTCGGGTCCTGTCGGGTCAAGGAGAAATAATTCGGGTTGGGCTCGGATTAGCCCGCCCAAATTCGGGTTGGGTTCGGGTTGGACTCGGGTTGGGTTCAGGTCGGCCCGCCCAAGTTGCAGCTCTACTTGTGCCTTCAAGTATCAGCCAACTGCATGGGGTTTATTTAAGAGTAGGGTGTATTCAAGAGTGCATATAATTGGGGTATATTTAAGGGGCTATGTGTTTGATTGGGGTATAATCAAGTTGGGGCGGGCCATTTAACTAGGGTGTATTGAAGGTGGGGTGTAACGGGGAAGGATATTTTTGGGATAGGAATGGGGTATGAAAAAAAAAAATGGGGTGTGTTCAAGTTTGTTGGAAATGGGGGCTAATTACAGATTTATGGGGTATGAATAAAATTTCCCATTTTTTATATTACTTGTTTGCAGATGCCGAGCCAAGATTACCTTGTAGGGTGGGATAGGTGTGAAGTTAATTGCTTGTCAATTTAAGAATTGCTAAACATAACTAAATAAACCCGGTTCTTAATAATGGAAATAATATTTGTCACTCATGAAAATGGGCGAAGATTAAATTCTTGTTCCGAAAAATTTCAAATTAAAGTGTGAGAAATCAAACACGGATATAAAAGCAATTGGGTTATGACACCGTGGTATCGAAAAAAGGAGGAGGAGAAGGATGTGACGCAAGCATGAGGAAAGGAAATCATCCATAAAGGGCAGACAATGTCTTGCATCATAGAATTCAACAAAAAAAAATAACCATAACAATCATAAAACATGATTAAATGTGAACAAACAATTGTAATGTGGATTCATTCAACAAAGGATTCGGTCTAATTAATGCGAGAAGAACATGATTCAACTATTCCAATCGATAGAAAAATAAGGGGGCACACCTGGTATCGGATCGCCACTAGCAATCACACTTGTGAGATCCTTGGTGGTCGACATGCGCTTATGGACGAAGAACTAGGCTTGACCCACATCTTATGGGGTGTTTGGTATCATTCCGGAGCAATCTATTTCCGTTCCGAATTCTTTGATTTGAAAATAGCGGCTATAAATTGTTCCGGTGGAATGAAGAACTTGGGAACTAAAAAATATCACTTCGATTGTTTCTATGCCAACTGAAACGCTGGATCATTAAATTACATTAGAAATAGTATTTGACAATAATAACCTCTTATGGAAGAGGATCAAGGGGAACAACTATTCCACGTACCAAACACCTCCTTAGATTATCTCCTCCTCCTCCTCCTCGGATGCTAACTCCTATTGGGAATGATCACTCCAAACCCAAAATCAGTAAAAAAAAAAATAATAAAAAGAAAAGAAGATGGACAACCTCAACATAAGAAGAAAAAACCCTAGATCTTTCTACACCATTCCCCAAAAAAAATATCAAAGGATAAGAGAAACTAGAGAATGAAAAGAGGACATAATCATGAAGCGATTGAGATATATTTTAGACTCTCTTATTGCCTATATGCAAATTGTAAACCCTGCAACCATTGCTACAAGAAAAGGAGAAATAAACGAAGGGCATGTGACTGGCCACGAGCATTGGTGACAAAACAATACCCTCTCTCTCTCTCTCTCTCTCTCTCTCTCTCTCTCTCTCTCTCCAGTAGTGGCTTTTCAGAGTTAATGGCCTTCTAGGCAGTGTTTTCAAAACTGAACCGGAAGGCGAACCGACAAGGCATCCGGTTCGGTCCAAATCAGTTCAAACCGGTGGTTCAACTGTTTGAACCACATAAAAATATACTAAAATCTCCAATGACAAAGTTTGATTCATCGGTTAACAATGGGTTAACAACCAAACTGATTTATTCAAAGACCGAACCAAAATATGTTCCGGTTCCAATCCAAACCGGTCGAACCACCCGGTCCGGTCCGGTTTTGAAAACACTGCTTCTAGGTACTTTGCGAGAACCGGACACAAAGTAACATCATAGTTGTGCGATGGAATGTGTATCCGGGATGAAGAGTGATTCACTAGTTGGATGGCTGACATCTAATGGTAGTGATGTTCCTATTAGCTGCGTGCATAAAGGTGGGTGGTTCATAAGTTTTTTTCCAGAGTAATGATAGGCAGATCCCAGTATATCGGTCCCATTAGTAGGCTCTTATACGTAGCAAACATCCGATGGGTCAACTCCCACATATAGAAAGGAAGCAAAGGTCAATGTCCAAAATGTACTTTTTATTGGCAGCAACATAAACATCCGGCGGACCAGCTCCCACATCTGTCAGATTTTTAAATTCATATGTTTTTGGAGTTTGTTTTTTATCTTAAAAAATACATAACTTTCATTAAGCATATCCAAATTTTGAAAAATTAATATTTTTGAAATCTACTCATCGAGTTCTACAAAACTAGACCCATGATGACTATTAAATTCTGAAGAAAAAAAATCAAATACTAGACTAACCTATAATTAAGTACCATTTACCGAATCAAATGATATTTAATGAAAGTTATAAATAACACAAATATGTCACTTTCAAAACTAAGATGTCACGTAAACTGACTAATTATCACTTTTAAAATCAAAATATCACGTTTAACTAACAGTTATAAAATCAAGAGGTACTTTATCGGGTGCAAACTGCTGATACAGTGTCTCTTGATTTTATAATTGCCAGTTTACGTGACATTATGTTTTGAAAAGTGATATTTTATCAGTTAACGTGACAATTTGTTTTTGAAAACTGACATATTTGGGTTATTTATAAATGTCAGTCATTGTCACATAATTCGGTTAATATCACTTAATTATATGTTAGTCATCTATCTGATTTTTTTCTTAGAATTTAATAGTCACCACGTGTCTAGTTTTATAGAGTTTGATGAGTAGATTTCAAAAATATTAGTTTTTTAAAATTTGGATATGTGTAATGAAGTTTTGCATTTTGTAAGATGAAAAGCACGTATCCTCAAAATATCTGACTATTCATTATTTTGTATTTTTAAAGCATCGGACATCTCATCTAGGCTTGATAGAGGGGTAATATGGACCTTTGATAATTGCCATGTCAAGAGGCCTGCGTTGGGGCCAACAGAAGGTGAGACACGATTAGTTTTTATTTTTTCCTCTTGTTGAATGCCCTGTCGCAGAGTTGGTGGGTTGTTATGTGAATTTGAGCGTAATCCGAAGGTATTGAGGGGCCAAACACTTGGTGTACCGATCAATGGTACTCGTGTTCTCTCTAACGATTACTAGTTTGTGATTAGCAATTTGGAGAATCGGCTATCAGGATGGCGGGCCAAACTCTTATCGCAAGCATGGCGATTAGTTCTTATTAGATCGGTGCTCTCCACTATGCCAATTCATCTCATGAGTGCTGGAGGTTTACTTGTGGGGTTTATTCATAATTTGGATTGTATTTGTCGAGCTTTCTTTCAGGATCATGCCACAAGAAGTCGTAGTATACATTTTGTACCTTGGGATGAGATTACGAAGGAACGATGCAATGGCGGTTTGCAAGTTCAGAGTTTCCTTATTAAACAATTGCAGCTAGATATTGCTATCCTCAATCTTGTGTTAATTGGACAAACAAGTAGGTGCTCAATGGATGCGATCTAAATATCAGTTGTGTCTAGATAATCGGGTTGATTTCGGAGGGAGGCAAATGTCCCATTGGATAAGAGCCACCATACGAAGAGTTCGGACATTGGCTCAATGGTGGCTTCCTTGCGACCAAAGAACTTACGACAGTTGATGGTATTGCGAGGAGGTGGGTAGAGCACGAGTCAGGTAGTGGCGGGCCATAACCGTTGGTGGGGTGCAGCATTGTGGACAATGCAAGTGTCGCCTCGAGTCCATCTGTTTTTATGAAAATTTTTGCACAGCGCTCTTCCAACATCCTCACTTATGAGTCATCGTCTCGGGTGGGGGTTTGGAGGTTGCCCATGGTGTACATGGGGTAGAGGAAGAGGATAATTTGCACATCTTTTGGGAATGCTAGAGAGTTGTTGCATTTTGGCATGCGTTCCATCTCCGAACAGAAGTCCAGGGTGTCGATCGATATTGAACTATTGGGGCATGGAAATTCCAGGGACCACTGGCGTGGGCCGCCGGAAGCGAAGGAGTTGGTAGTGGTTGCTTTGTGGTCCGTATGGAAGGATAGGTGCTCCTAGCTTTTTTAAGACAATGCTCTAACTATTTCAATATGTTATCGGTTTGTCGGGAATTTCCCTCCCCTGACTTTTTTGGCGGCCGACTGGAGTCGGAAGGTTGAGGCCATAATGTGGACTGATGGATCATTTACTTCCTACGGGGAGCTGGTTAGTGCGGCATGGGTGATGGCCTCGCCTGATGGTCGGAGCCGTGCGGCTGTAGCTTTCCAATGCAGGGTTGCCGCCTTTCCAATGCAGGGTCGCCGCCCCCATTCAGGCAGAACTCTGGGCTTTTCGGGGTACGTTTCAAGAGCTCGTTGGAGGCGATTATAGTAATGTTGTGATCCTTACCGATGCTATGCTAGAGAGAGATGCGCTAGTACTTCACAAAGGTTTGTCAGAAGAGATAAGCTAGCTCATTCTAGAGTGCACCAGTCTTTGGCAAAGATTGTTTGGGGTATTAGTTCAGTGCATCCCCCGATATGCTAATGGTGCTGCTCATTGGCTTGCGAAGGAAGCATGCCTGAATGGAGTTGGAAGGATACTGGTCTTCTAACTTTTCTGTACTTCTCTCTTCCCTAGTTAGGGACGACCTCCAAGTCATTCTTTAATGACTACCCCCTGTTTACAACAAAAAAAAAGGTGTTTGCCATAGAACACGACTAACAATTGATTGATGTCTCAAAAAATACTTCCAAAATATTTTAAATACCTAAATAAAAAAATATAGTAATTTTTGGTGGTAATGTGGTGAAGGCCCCTTACAATAGATCAGTGAGGTGAAAAGGACGTGCAGAAGAACAACTTTGCGTAAGGTCCCTAGTTCAGATCGGTGAAAAGGGGATTACCAAAAGACCAAATGACCCTCATCATCAAACTTTCTTTCTTCCATTTCTAATCTTGAGCATCGGTGGCGGAGGTGGGCACAATAGCGGAGTTGGTGGTGGTGGCGGCGGCGGCAGCAGCTCACAAGTTTCTAATTGAGATAGATTCTAACGACAAACGTATCTCAGGAGGTTTGACAACCAAGGAGATCCACCTTGCTCGAAGGCAGCACCATTTTAGTCGAGTTTTCAAAAGGACGGTCCGATAGCCATTTATATTAAATATTATGCATATATTTAGAGTCAATGATCAAATGAGTTCGAATCGGCCCGGTGGGTCGGCCCGGCACGCATCACAGTGCGATTAACTTCTGGGTCGCTAGCCATCATGCGGTTGTGATGCATGCAGAGCCCACCGACCAGGGTCGACCCATCGAGGGAAAATTTGAACTAATCTAAATACAATCATGTTTTTAGGTATTGACACTTATTTAGATTGTTATATAGATAGTTAAAATACCTCCATCCCTAACCTTAAAGGTTGGACCGAAGTCCAATCTTCTCTTGCAGCTCAGACAATGTACTGCTAAGCTGAGCGATGATGAGCCTCGTATTTCCTCCGATGTATGCATCAACTTCGCACCAACCTCCGTAACGAACATCTACTGGAATTCTTATTGTCGCTGTAGACGAAAGAGCTTCAACAGAGAAAGAGTGCATATGATAAATTAATAATTTAGAGATACGTGGTGAGTGGAAGGAAGGTTTCGAGTGAAAGAGAAGTGGCATACATGACCGTCGGAACCAACATATATACGCCAATTAAAATGGCGTATAAGATTAAATATAATAGTTGGCATATAGAAGGGGAACTCACAATCATACTATGGATCTCTATAAAGGCAATTGTTGGCTTTCTAGCACTAATTCTCTTCCAACCGGGTCTGCATTTCTACTTCAAATGAGATCGATCGACTCCCTTCGATAATCCAAAACCCGGTGGTGTCCATACGCAGGCAATGGCTACAAAGCAAGCTCTTAAAGTAGTAATTATAAGTTTACACCCCGAGAAAAAACTATAATTAATTACAAACTTAGGTTTGATCCCTTTCCCCATTGGGTATTATAAAATCACCAATCATTTGATATTAACTACAATACAAAGCTCACATTGAGCTCCGAAAAACGGGCCAAGTAAGGTGTTAGCATTGTAGTCATCCGATGACACTCAGTCTGAACTGATGGTTGTGATGCGTCATCTTATGTATGGAATCATTACTCTTCTTCTCCCTGTGGACCAATGTAGGGTCGTGGGTTCGAACCGGACAAGCAGCACACCCGTGTCGACGACGGGCATGATCGCATGTGTGCCCTAAGCCAGTTTGCACGTGCGACGTGTGAATGTTAGACGCCCGGCAACAACAAAATCCACCACTGGACTCACTCGATGAGGGGGTGGGGCCCGACAGGGGTCACTATATCGGGTCACGAAATGATTACCCAAAGAGATGTGGGGAGGTGGGGAGGGTAGGGGTGGCAATGGGTCGTGTCGTGTCTAGGTTCGTGTCGTGTCCAAAACCTCTAGACCCAGATCCGATCCGTTTAACTAATCGTGTCTAGATCCTAAACCCGTACCTAACCCGTAAATAAACGAGTAGACTCGATAAGACCCGTTTACAACCCGGGTCTATTCAGTTGACCCGATCCGACCCAATCCGACTTGACCCGACTTGACCCGAAAGACCCGCTGGTATTATATATTATAGTATCAGATTATGGGTAGACCCGACCTGACACGACCCCTTGCATACTAAACGGGTCTTCCCGGGTCTACTGTGTCCAGACCCTAAATTCAGGCCCGACCCGTTTATTAAACGGGTCTATCGTGTCAACCCGTTTACAACCCGAACCCGTTTAGCCCTGACCCAAACCCGCTAACTTCGTGTCGGGACGTGTCGGGTCTGCCGTGTCGGGTCCGAAATTGCCAACCCTAGGGGAGGGGTTTGGGTTTGTTTGGTTGCCGAAGGAGAACATCTTGGAGTCGATGCTCCATTGACTTGTCCTTAATGGGGGGCGCTCATAGGGGCTTGAGATCGGACGATTTTCTTAAAGAACAGGACGAGGCCAATTTCTCCTCGGCTATAATAAATTAAATTTTATTTTTAATATGGAGGGGGGTGTGTGTTAATGGGAGCGGGTCCCACTCCGAGCCACAAGACATCGCCGGGGTTTGTGGGGTTCGGCGAACACCCACCGATTTTTTGTCGAGTTGGGACTTGGCGGGCGATCCTCCCAATCTGTCGAGACGTGGGTGGTGCCCTACGCCTCGGCATCTATCCACGTACGTATTAAAAATCAGTTGGGTCGTTTGGTTTTGTTATCGACTACTTGTATGATTCTCTCTCTCTCTCTCTCTCTCATATTGTGCTGACCAGTGCACTCTCTCTCTCTCTCATATTGTGCTGACCAGTGCACTCTCTTCTCTCTCTCTAGATCTCTCTCTCTCTCTCATATTGTGCTGACCAGTGTACTATTTCTCTCTCTAGTCTCTCTCTCTCTCTCTCATATTGTGCTGACCAGTGTACTCTCTCTCTCTCTCTCTCTCTCTCTCTCTCTCATATTGTGCTGACCAGTGCTCTCTCTCTCTCTCTCTCTCTCTCTCTCTCTCTCTCTCTCTCTTCAATATTTTGTTATGGGATCTAGAAAAGTCTAGTTGAATCAGCCCACCACGTACACACCTCTCTATGAGTTGAAATCTCGGAGTCGTAGTGTGGGCTATAGTTTTATGTTAACGAGAAGGATCTCTGGTGCTGATTTGCGTCGCATTTCTTACCTGAGGTGAGCATTCTGCAACGCATTTCATGGTGTAACATCAAGATAGTATTACTTTTGGGCGCATCGATCACTAATCCCCTCGAACACCCTTTCAAGGAGTTCTGCAAATCCCTAACCGGTGTACACAATTGGTTTTACAATGCACAATGATTGAAATAGAAAAAGTGGGAGAGAGCCGATATGGACATTGGGATTTTTTGTAAAAAAAAAAGGGTGTGTCTGATTTTGCCTCTAATTAAAATGCATCTAATTTTATTTTTTTCATGCATCATCTATATATTTATAGCTATGTGTTAGGGTTTCTTCGAACTAAACGCTCACGCAAGGATGTCCACAAGATTAAAAGGGATAATCACCACCTTTCATTAGCCGGGTCCCAGTCTGACTAGGATTGGGACTTGGTCGGCTAGCAAAGTAGTAGGAGACTATCGATGGGCCCTTATCGATTGGCTATGGGCTAGCTATAAAACTAAACATGCACCGGCCGGTAGTGCTTGCCTTCAGTGTTGGAGGGCGGTGTACTAGACATCGGTGTTTTTGTCTTAAAACTTGACACAAAAGGTAGGTTGCAAGAAATTCAACTGTCTCGGGTGAATTTTGGGTGCACGAGTGAACCGGGGTCGGCGTCTGCAAGAAGAACGGGCCGGAGGTGATTTCGCTCAGGCGGCCAGGATTTCACCTGGGTTTGTGTTAGCAAGGAGAGCAAATTGAATCATGGAGAGAGAAGGAAAACTCGGTCTAGGGTTTGGTCACAAAGAGAGAAGAGAGAGAGAAATTAAGGAAGAGAGAAAGAAGAGAAGATGCATGAAGAATGGAGGAGAAAGTGGAGGTTCGTCTACGGATTTTCCTTCAAGTTCATCCAGGTCTTGATTTGGGTTCTTCGGTGCATGCGTCTGTTGTTGGGAAAAAATTTCCTAGGTCAGAGTCTGCGCAGCGGGAGTCGGGCAGCGGTCATAGGACCACGTTGCCGGGTGTGTGCTACAAAAAATTCGACATTATATAATCCTATCATTTACATATGATAAAATAGTACGATCCCCTAATCGTCATTCTAATGAGTTGATGCAACATTCATCAAATCATCTATGCATTAAAACTTAGAACGAGCGATAGAGAGATTATACCTTCGTGCAGTTTTTTTCACCGCAGAGGATTTTCTTCTTTGTTGGTGGAGACGGATGCCAAGGTTCGGATGAAGAGGTACGGATGTAGATCCACCGTTGGATTCACCGAGTCTCGCCTCCCAGCCGCGTCCTTGTTGGGAGATATCTGAATGCCTTTTGCCAATGGGCCTCTTCCGATGCTCGCAAGAGCTTTGAGGAAGACGAAAAAGAGAGAGAGGAATGGTGTGTAGATTTTCGGCACAAGAGAGGCTTGTTTTGAGCAGTAGATCGCAGCCAACCCTCAAAACCCCCTTGGACGAAATCCCCTTACACCTCCCTCTTAAGTGGCCGGCCACAGGAATTAAAAATCCCTTTGATGTGGTCGGCCTTCATCCTATCCAACAACCTGAAAACCGCCCCCTAGATTTTAGGGGGGGCGGTTCCAACTATGCAACAACCCATATCTGGAGGAGGATCTTCTCAAATCCTCTCCATATCAGGTCACGGCTGCAAAAGGGCGCCCCTATCATGAGTGGCCGACTATTAGGGCATGCGGGGGCCATTTGGAAAAAGACCAAAATGCCCCCATGCTTCTAATAGTCGTACACTCGTATACCGGGCTCCGATTGCGAAACCGTTCGAACCTGTAGGACCCCTAGGATTTCTAGTGTCTTCTCGATATGAGAATATTATTCTCTAATCTAGGGATGCTTTTGGTAATTTATCCATACTTGGGGTGCCCTTAGTAAAAGTTACCGAAGCAACTCTACCGAGCTCCCGTGTGATGCACGCTTGGATTGCCTGCACCTATGAAAGGTGTTAGATATTTTACGTATGCCTCTAACCACTCTGGGGTTGCCCCCTTGAAGCATACTTTGTTTCTCTCTCCCCACGCTCTAGTGCGCGTGAAGCACCCGTGGGGTGATCGTCTTCCTAACTAAGGTAGTGCAAGTAAGGGAAGAGATGGTAGACACGATTTCAGATGTCTATAAGGTGGAACCTGCAGGGGCTAGGATTCATGGCTAACAATTAGGACTCGACCAACACATCCTACAGGTGTCTGTCTATCCTCTGAGCCCCGATTAACTTGCGAAGCTAAATAGAGCGCGACGCAAGTTGACCTCCAATCCTCCTAGACTTATTATGTTTTCTCGCATACCCCTGATCTCCGCTCAGTTACAATAGTGTGATATCCCTCCACATAGTGCCATGACACGACTCTAGCGGTGGAGAACACCGTTCGACTCGAGGGATCATTTGACATGGTTCCATCCAGGTGAACTAACCTCAACGCACTTCCCTTTGCTTTGGCCAAGCTAGGGGATCCGGTCATCAGCTCGACTGACAACCACCAGGCTTGGTTTTAGTGTGATGTGAGTTCGACTATGGAACGCACTACGGGTTAGGGTTGTGGATGCTGTAGAAGTGACATGCTGATGCAACGTCAATCGGATAACCCAACGCATCGTGGTATTGGGTCACACATAAATGAATCCCTCACATGTTGGTGCATCAAAGCACCACGCAACTAGTTAGCCCACCGGTCATGATTCCTCAGGGTTTACGACTAACTACTCTAAGCAGAAACACGTCTTAATGCATCAGTGTCTACTCATTGATCTGTGCATCATGTTGGCGCAGTTCGGTTACAGTAAATGTGCCTGGCGATGATCATGGTGAAGGTCCCATGCTATGTCATTCCAACAGCTTCTCACGATAGGGGGAACCAGCCCTGTCATAGCTGTGAACAATTTAGGTTATATGTTTTCAATTTACTGAGCCTTCCTCTCAGCAGATCTACATATACCATGGCTTGCCATTTTATTCTTGAACACGTGATATGATCATATATCACTAATGTAATTCTTTTTCAAATACAACATCTCTATTATTTCTCCAAATAAAAGGTTTTTACAAGCTAAAAACATATCAATTCCAACATCTGTCTCAGCTTCTATTTTGGCAGGTAAATTCATCTTTTGGTGATCCAACAGTATATCTATGTATCACTCTAGTTTGAAGGTGCTTCTGTGAGCAGAGCAAAAAGAGAATTTGCAGAGTCTGATAAATAGTGACCACTGCATAGTGTATTCTCTTGCTAGTGATAATTCAAATCCTTGATTGTCTAGTGAATCTATGGTGTTTGTTACTATTATATTAGTGTATCGAATTCTATGTATAGTTGTGCGTTCTCTGCAGGCTGGGTTCAAATCTTTAAACCTTTGAGCACCATCCAGAGGGCTTCCGTGACATAACAAATTGGTACCAGAGAAGTCAATTTCATAACAAATTGGTATCAGAGCCAAAGGTTTAGTTTGAAGTTTCGAGGAGGTTTGAACAATGGCAAATCAACTCAAGGTTAAGGATTGATAAACTCAATGGTACAAACTTCAAATTCTGAAGATGCAGATAGATGATATCCTATATCAGAAAGGATCTCTACTTCCCTTTGGGTGAAAAAGCGGGCACGCAAGATAAAGAATATGTCTGAGAAGGATTGAGAGATTTATGATAGGAAGGCACTAGGATCGATTCATCTCTCTGACCACATTGGTGGCCTTTAATATCTCCTAGGAGAAGACCATGATAGGCTTGATGGAAGCACTATCCAGGATGTGTAAAAAACCTCCAATAAGGTCTTCCTAATGAAGAGGTTGTTCAACATAAAGATGGTGGATGGTGAAAGTGTAGTGGAGCATGTCAACAAATTCAATAAGATTACAAACGAACTGGAATCCGACGAAATCAAGGTTGGCAAAAAGATCATGGTTCTACTGATCTTCTCGGGTTTACCCGATAGTTTAGATGGCCTCATAACGGTGGTTAGCAATTCTTGTCATTTAGGGAAGATGAAGTACAAAGTTATTGTGGGTACTCTGCTAAGTTTAAAAACATGAAGGAAAAGCTCAAAGGCTTTTACAGAGGGATCTAACTAGGCTTTGAGTATTACAACGATGGAGCAGGGTAGAAGAACCAAGAAGAAGTTCTAGTATTGGAAGTGTGAAAAGCTCAAAAACATGAAATGTGAGTGTAGGTGAAAAGGTAGAGCAAGTTCTGTAAATGGATTCAGGTCGGCCAAAAGCAATGAAGATGCTGAGGTCGAAGGAAACGCTAACTAATTTGGTTGGATCATTGGGTTTGGATGATAAGTTTGTCTTGGCGGCCACTAATGAGAAAAAATCAAGTCACACTGGGTAATGGATAGCAGAGCCACACATTAAGTGTGCTCACATAGGGCATGGTCCAACAACTATGCGAGATGTGATGGTGGCATGATGACGATCAACGATGGCTCTAGAATACTGACCAGGGGATTTTGAAAATTTTGCTTGAGAATGTTATACGGTACAATTCGGACACTGATGGATCGAGGTTTGCCATATTTCGGGTATGAGAGACAATCTAATACCTTTTTCTAGATTAGATTCTTTCAGATATAGGATCACCTATCAAGGTGGAGTTCGGGAGGTTCGGATGGCACTTCTTAAGTCTTGAAGGGAGACTACAGTGGAGGCTTGTATAAGGTTGCAGCAGGGGTAGTTCTAGTAGATGGTTCGGTAAATAATATGTCTGTAGGTGGTAAGGCTGCAACTCGAGCGGGTTGGGTCGGTGTAACGACCGGTATTGGAAAAAAAAAAAAGAAAGAAAAGGAAATGAAAAAAAAACTAAATTTAAATCTAAAACCTAAACCCAACATAAAACCCAAAACCCGACCCAACCCCGACCCTCATACTCACCCAGCGACCCTCTTTCCCACTCTCTCTCTCTTCTCTCCCATCTCTCCAATCTCTCTCTCTTCTCTCAGATCTCTCCCCCCCTCTCTCTCGGATTCTCTCGCTCTTAGATCTCACCTCTCTCCCTCTCACTCGACCCATCCTCTCCCTCCTCTCCCACTCTCGGATATTTCCCCCCAACCGAACCCGATCCCGTACCCCTAACCGCAACCCAGCCGCCCCCTCTAACCTACGAGCCGCCCCCTTCTACTCTATGAGCCGCCCCCTAGCTTCTTCCCGAGCCCGCAAACTCCGCTGCGAATCCCGCCGCCCCCTCTACCCTAGCACCGCCCCCCCTCTACCCTATCAGCCGACCCCCTTCCCCTTTTTAAAACCCTTACCCGACCCTCTCTTCCTCTTTGATCTCTCTCTATTTCTCTCTCTCACTCTGATTTCCTCTCTCTCTCTCTCTCTCTCTCTCTCTCTCTCTGTGTGTGCGGCCTGTGTGCGCCGGCACCGGAGAAGGAAGTTGGCCGGAGCAAATGTAGCCGACGTCCCCCCCCCCCCCCCCCCCCCCCCCCCCCCCCGAGCAGCCCAGCCCAACTCCCTCCCTCGCTATCAATTTTCTCTTTGCGTGGTGATTTAGTTCGCCGGAGAAGAAGGAGGAGCAGCCGGCCGAAGGAAGACGGTAGCCGGAGCCGACGATCCCTGGCATCAGGTCAGCCCTCCCCCTTTATTTTCTTTCCTGTTCTATTCCTGGGTACCGTCCAAACCAGCCCCCTTTTCCTTGTTTTTTTTTCTTTGGTGCGATGGTGATCCGACCAAACCCGGCCCATGTGGCTTTGTCTTCGCTGCGGCCATGGCTGCCGGCCAGGTAGCCGGTGGCTGTGCAGCCGGCGAAGCTGGCCCGTTGGGCTCCATCTTGTTGCAACCATGGATGCCTCCGGCTAGATAGTCGGCAAGGCCCAACCCCACCTTTGACTGCGGTTTAGCGGAGTAATGCATTTTTGCGTGTTGATGTCGTCGGCTTGAGGACCGACGATTGAACAGTTGTAAGCCAAGTGCCGCCCCACCATTGGGGAACCTCACCCTGTCTTTCAAACTCGGGCTGACAGCCCACAAGTAAATAGTCATGACTAACTTTGGTGTTCGATCCACTCTTGCGATGTGTCGCGTTCCTTGACGCTTCTGGTGCTTGATCACAACCGACTTACCCTTGTTTGGGCCGACCAGACTTGTCAACACTTTGCTCGTGGTACCAAAAGACTCTACAGAGCAGGAAAACATTCTTATAGTAGCACGTGGTATCGGTCGCCTAGACGGGTTAGTTGAACCGTAGTGGGACCCTTAGCGTCGGTTATGCCGACTATGTGAGACGAGTGCCATAAAATGTGTCCTTTTGCATGCTAATGGACCGACACCTAAATCATTAAATCAACCAATTTCAAGATCCGATCGGGCAATGTGTAATGACCCCCACCAATCCGAGTCGAGGCTCGGAAGGCTTGTAGGTTATAATTGTGTGTGTAGATCTAGCCTCGATTATCTCATGCCAAGCTCTAGCCTGGCACACCAACCCCCAACCTCCCCACGATGTTAACCTAGCCCGATGAGCCACACTCGAGATTAGCGGGCCCGATCTTACTGAACCACGCTCGCTCGGAATTGGTAATCCGGATGCGAGTCTGACCACCTCGTGTAGCCGTTTGTGTGCGAGATTGACCTCATAACGGCAACAATGCGCTGCTTAGCGACCTCGATTGGTCACTAGTGCGATTCCCGTGTAAGCCCCTCCTTGCATGCTAGTGGCAATAACCAATGCGGATGAGACCATTTAGGCATAATCGTATAGTTGAGCTGTAGTGTGATTCTTCGCGTCGACAACGTTGACGAACCAAGATGGTACTTTTGACGCATCGTTTTGTGTTCCAGTAAACCGACGTCCAACGACGCATAAATTCTCGACTCGGCCAACTTAGGCCTAACCCTGTTTAATTTAGCAGTGTTACACACCTTGTGATAGTCTTATTAGTAACGTGTAAATGTAGGCAAATTACCAGTTCGTGATCGGGATGATCCAGCCGCAGGCGGAGCGGAAGGCAGCTGACGAAAGTTCGTGCGTCTCAACCAGGTGACATCTACTACCTTTGTTTGGTCTTTAATAGTGGGAAATGAGAATGACTAAGGGTAGATATCCATAACGCTGCATGCGGGTCCCGCCGGACATCGCTGCATGTGGTCGAGTGGACCCCGCCTTGCATGCGGAGTCACGAGTCCAACGACACATGCTTAAAAATATTAATAATTAAATAATAATCTTTCTGCTGATTGCTTAGACACCGTAAGTAGGAATTTCCTTAAGTTTTGGAAATTAATAATTAAATAATAATTATCGGGTCCCACCCTCCTAAGTGGAGTGTGGAGACCCGGGCACACGGGAATACGAGCGAGAGTAATTGTGATGTATGGGTTGTGAGCGTGGTGTTAATCCCGAAGTAAAACGTCAAAGTTATTTTATTATTATAATACTCAATCATGTGGGAAGATTGGACCCCGTGCGTGCAAGGGTTGTGAACCACCGTGCATGCACAACCGAAGACCAGTAGGCTAAGGGATCATGGGCAAGGGTTATGGTAAAGCCAATAGGAGTAGCCCTCTAGTGGGGATTGGCCTAGTAATTCTGTCCCGGGGTAGTTGAAGCCCCCAAAGTAACGCAAGTGGGATGGTAGAGCTCCATCACGAAAGACGGAAAATCTCTTATGATAATCCGGGGTTCACTTTAGGATAGATGACTTATATTGTAATCTTATTTGATTCATAATTAAGCATGATAGAATATCAAATGGACTGTGTGGTAGATAACCTAGTGATAGTAGGAATTGCATATGAACATAGACTACTGGTAGGCTTAGGCTAACCTTATGTAAGCTCCATTAATACTTAGATTGCTAATATAATTTAATTCAATTAAATATGCTGTCTCATATTATTAAAGACTATTAGGATGTCGCTAGCCATTAAATTGGCTAATCTCCTAATTTCCCATTGGGGGCTACTTTTTCCCACGAGTAGACTCTCCTACAGGTCCGGAGGTTCAAGAGTAGCAGTGGGAGGCCAGAGGCAGTTTTAGAGTTACAGTGATGTTTTATTTAGTATGTAGTTTCGTGGTAATGTTGTTGGATGTAAATCCTTGGCAGAGGCCCGCAGCGGAAGTAATGGGAAGGTCAGAGGACCATGAGCGGTGTGCGTTACATATCAAAATTTTTATCGAAACGATCTACATATGCGTGTATGAATCTAGCATGGCAACTACGCGAACCCCTAACAACGATCTAACGTGAAAGAACAATCTAGCATGCATGCATGTTCTAATTATATTAGATCTACTTGTTAGAGATCATACCTGCATGCGGATTCTTTCACCGTGACAAATTTCTTCTTTGTCGATGGAGACGGGCTCGGATCTGCTCGACATAGCTTCAGTGCGATGGCCATAACTTTCTACTCCGAACTCCGATTAGGCTGAAATTTGGACTGCAGGTAGCCAGTTTTGATACGCAACTTTTGCAACAAGTTTCACGTCATTGGGACTTCTGTAGCTCCCGGAATCCCAAAAACAACACTAATTTTCTGTGCAGATTCTGGACAGCAAAAGGTTATGGGAGACGCCTTCTAGTTCACCCGATCTCACACGATGCACGGAACCTTGTCGATGGATCTCTGAGTGCCTCCATACGACGAGCCTTCTCCTTCTACGAAACACCACGCGAGGAAGATGAGTCGCCATCCAATGGCGCAAGAGAGAGAGACGAGAGAGAAGAAAAGAGGAGAGGAGAGGGGGCGGCTAGGGTTTCCCCATGCCTTGGGCCAGCCCCTATGGCTTGCCCATGCATGGGCCGGCCCTAGGGCTTGCTTGGCTCTATAATTTCGTCCCCCCCTCTCTCCCTATGCCTTATATAGGGTCGGCCTTATCCTTATGGATAAGCCTAGCGGATAAGATTGACTGATTCAAACCTCTCCCTATATATCTCTTCTTTTATCTCTATCTTTTCCTTGTTTTCGAAAACGGTCAAAACCAGCTCGTTTTCTGCGCCTCATGACCGGCCCTTTCATCGGAGGCAACAATCTCCTGAAACTAATAGGGCCGGCCTTGACCAGTCTCTCAACACTAAGGGCCGCCCCCCCTAGTACATAGTGACGCATGGTATGACCAAAACGCCCTTATGTCACTAGTTGGTCGTTCCTTGTGTACGAGACTTTGCAAGGCACACATAAGTGAAGTGCACCAATGATTTCACTATTCTCTGAGGTTCCCGTAGGGTGCCTATAGTGAAGTCAACTAGTCAACTCGCAACATGTCCCGGTGCATCGCACCCATGTGGCAAAGTTCACTTATGACAAGGAATTGCTACATGCGTCTCTGCACTAACCTAGGGTTTCCCCTTAGTGCACACACGTAGCTACGCATCTACCATGCACTAGTGCAAAGCACTCACGGAGCGTATGCTTGGACTTCTCGCTTCCTCTAACTACGTTCTGTGTTTCAAGGAGATGGTATAAGAACCGTACAAAATGTCGATAAGGTGGAACCTTCAGGGACCAGGGTTCATGGCTTCCAACTCAGACTCGATCAACATACTACCTGAGTGTACCATCGATCCTCTGAGTCCGAGTTAACCTGCGTAGCCACCCAGAGTGCGACACATGCTGCACTCCAATTCCCCCGGACTTACTATATTCTCCCTCATACCCCTGCTCTCCGCTTAGTATGGTAAACCCGCTGTCCCTCCACTGGTGCCATGAAGCAACTCGAGCGGTGAAGAATACCGTCAGACTCGAGTGCTTATATGACTCGATTCCTTCCAGGTTGACCACATATATCGTACCTCCGATCACTCTGACGAGCAACCGGATCCGTCACCAGTCAAACTGATGACCACCTGGCCAGGGTTTAATACGACGTAGGTCAGACCAAGGAACGCACCTCCCGTTAGGGGTGTGGATAGTCTGCAGGAGTGACACACTGATGCAACGCCAGTCGGGTAACCCAGTACACCGTGATTTTGGATCACTGCATCCGGATCCTCATACATTGGTGCGCCAAAGCACCACACAACTGGTTAGTTCACCAGACATGGTTCCTCAGGGTTTATGACCGTTTTACCCTAAGCAGAAACACGGTCTAGTGCACCGGTGTCTGCTCACCGATCTATGCACCGTGTTGGTTCCGTTCGGCCACAGACACTGTGCCTGGTAATGACCGTGGTGGAGACACCCACGCTCTGTCATCCCAACAGCTTATCCTGATAGGGCGACTAACCCTAATCAGAACTGCGAACGTATTTAGGTTACATGGGACCAGTCCCTTGAGTCTCCCACTCAAGTGGATTACCATGTAGCCATGACTCTCTGTTCTGTAATCAGAACACGTACTAAGGTACGTACCAATATGCAATCCTATACTATCAACCATACATAGCTAAACCATAGGTTTTTACGAGCTATAGACCTCATCAATTCTAACAAATATATTAAGGTGGATTTTGGATAAGAATCATTTAGTTTAAGTTTATTGTTTTGTTATTTGTAAGTGGCAATGATACAGCTGAATTCTTTTGGGTAGGTCTCCCCTTAAGGCCCCAAGCCTAGGCTAGCCCATTACGAAAATATAAGTTGTAAAATGACCTAATTGACTAGCTAGGTAGATAGGACCTCTAGACCAGTGTACCGAGTGTCAGATAAAAATAAAAATATTTTCATAAAAATCCAGTTTTAAAATACCTCTTGTTTCTCTCTTCTTTTTTTTCTTCATTAATGAGAGAGTAGAAGCCCTGTGAGAAACCCCTTATGGAGTAGATAGTTGACCAAACCCTAAATCCCCTTGGTTTTCCTCACCTCACACCCCAGGAATCGGTCCCATATTTCTGGGGCGTGATAGCCGGGTTTGGGGTCAACCCAAACCCAACCCAACCCAAGTATTAAAACACTCAACCCTAACCCAACGTATACAACTCAATCTCCAACCTGAGCTGTAATGATCAGGATTTGGAAAGAAAAAAAAACTAAACTAAACTAATAAAAAAAAACTCAACCAATGGCCTTTATTAAAGCCCTTTGCCAAGACAGTCATGCGATGTATAAATAACGGTTGTTGGCCCCGTGGGAACCCTTCGAGTTAACCCCAAATCTACCCCTTCTCTTCTCCTGGTTGACCGTCGTACCCGAAATAAGGCTCGTGACCGTCCCGGGTGGATGACGAATCGGATCTCTGACCTTGTCTAGACCTGACCCGAATTGTGCTCACCTTTGTAGTAAAGCCGAAGGCTCTTCGGAGCACAAGGCACGTTAGTAGTAGCGCTTGACACGGATGTGACCATTTAGATGGAATAGTACAGTTGAGCCTTAGTTCGACTCTTCACATCAGCAATGTCGACTAACCGAGACTTTAGCATCGTTTTGTGTGTCGGTAGACCAACGTCCGATGACGCCAAAAAAATTCTCGACTCGGCCAACTCGGGCCTAAACCTATATTACTCGGTAGCAGACATTGACCATAGGCTCTTTGTGTGTTTGACAGCTCAGGGCTGTGTTGACCCAGACGAAGACGGAGCGGAGGTCGCATCGCAGAAGCTCGTGTTCGACAACCAGGTGACATCTACTACCTTTGCGTGATCTTTAATAGTGGGAAATGAGAATGACTAAAGGTAGGTATCCATAACGCTGCATGCGGGTCCCGCCAGACATCGTCGCATGTGGTCGAGTGGACCCCGCCTTGCATGCGGAGTCGCGAGTCCGGCGACGCATGCTTAGTAATATTAATAATTAAATAATAATATTTCTGCTGATTGCTTGGACATCGTAAGTAGGAATTTCCTTAAGTTTTAAAAATTAATAATTAAATAATAATTATCGGGTCCCACCCTCCTAAGTGGAGTATGGAGACCTGGGCACACGGGAATACGGGTGAGAGTAATTTAGGCTTATCGTAATACATGGGTTACGAGCGCGGTACGAATTCCGGGGTAAAATGTCGAAGCTATTTTATTATTATAGTAATCTATCATGTGGAAAGATTGGACCCCGTGCGCGCAAGAGACGTGAACCACCCTGCACGCACAGCCGAAGACCAGTAGGCTAGGGGGTCACGGGCAAGGGTTGTGGTAAAGCCAATAGGATTAGCCTCTAGTAGGGATTGGTCTAGCAACTCTGTCCCGGGGTAGTTGAAGCCCCCAAAGTAACGCAAGTGGGGTGGTGGAGCTCCATCGTGAAAGATGGAAAATATCTTATAATCATTTGGGTGATGTGTGTTTGGTGGATGCCCGGCGAGAGAATTGACCCTCTACATTGATATAGAAGGCCCGGTAGTAATGCCCGACCGAGGGCAGGATGAACAAATTATCCGGTGTTCACTTTAGGAGATATGATTTATATTGTAATTCATAATTAAGCACTATAGTATATCTAATGGACTGTATGGTAGATAACCTAGTGACAGTAGGAATTGCATGTGAACATAGTTATCGATAGGCTTAGGTTAACTTTCTGTAAACTTTGAACTGCTTATGTAATTTAATTCAATTAAATATGTCGTCTCATATTATTAAAGACTATAGGATGCCACTAGCCATTAATTTGGCTAATCTCCCAATTTCCCATTGGTGGCTACTCTTTTGCACGAGTAGACTCTCCTGCAGGTCCGGAGGTTCGGGAGTAGCAGTGGGAGGCCGGAGGCAGTTTTAGGGTTTCAGTGGTATTCTTTTTTTTGGTATGTAGTTTCGTGGCAATGTAATGAATGGATTTTGTATAAGAATCACTTAGTTTAAGATTAGTTAATTATTAGAAGCCTTGATACAGCTGAAGTTATTTTTGGTAGGCCTCTCCTTAAGGCCACAAGCCTAGGGTAGCTCACAGTGAAAATATAAGTATCTAAATGGCCTAATTGACTAGCCCTGTAGATAGGACCCCTAGACCAGTGTGTTGAGTGTCAGGGAGAGGGTGAGATTCCTAGCTCGCCGTCGGAGGCTTGAGCCTCGTGCTCCCTTAGAGGGATTCCTGTCAGCATGTGATGACGCCAACAAGCCACACATGTGAGAGGATAACCCTGTTGAAGGTCGAGCGTGATCATCTCTCTGTCGAAAACATTTATCTCTCAGCTTTCTTTTAAAATAAAAATATTTTCATAAAAAAAATTAAATTTTAAAATATTTCTTATTTCTCCCTTCTCCTTCTTAAATTTTGAGAGAGTTACAGCCTAGTGAGAAACCCTAATTGGTATAGATAGGCGGCCAGACCCTAAACCATTTTGTTTTTCCTCATTTCACACCCCAGGAATCGGTTCCAGATTTCTGGGGCGTGACATGAGCTGCCCAACCCAAAGAAAATTTTTCATGCTCGGGTCACCCTTTGTTGGTAGGACGGGTCTGGCTGTGCTGGTCAGGTATACTTATTTCCAATGATTGTTTAAAATTTTGATAATTGAAGATAAAAAAACAGAAAAGAAATTATACTTGCTAATACTATCATATAGCTTTTGTTGCATTTGTATTCATTCAATTTACTAGATCATCAAATAATGTCTTTATTTAATAAGCAAGGAGCACATAAATAATATGGGACTAGGTGAAACAAATGGCTGTGATTTTGACACCTCACATATATGTACTTGGGATGGCTGTGATTAGATTACACCAAAGTTAAGAAAATACAACATAAATAAACGACGATCATTTTCTTAAATGACGATTTAAGTTTGTCGTTTATTATTACTTAATTATTTTTTAATGGGCTTGCTGTCGCAGACTAAACGATGGTCTGACCTAAATTTTGTGAAATCTGATCTCCCCCCCCCTCTTTTTATTTGTCCCTCTTTCTTGTATCTTCGTGCGCCCTCCCCTCCTCTCTCTCTCTCTCTCTCTCTCTCTCTCTCTCTTCTTGTGATATGATATGTCTTTCATCTTATCAATTGGCAGCAGAGCTCCTCCTCTAATTCTTCGATCATGCCTTCTCCCTGAGCTTCTCGGGCAAAATCCTAGGTAAGGGTCTTTCTCTAGAATGTTAGAGCATTGGATAATTTTGTTTTTAGAGCATTGGATAATTTGTCAAAATATCGATCATTTGGAACAAAAAAAACTTCATTCAGTTATGGGCGTGTTTGGTTGGCGGGCTTTCGTCACTTGGGAATGGGAAATAGGCTGAAACCTTACATGAAAGATAAGATGAAGTGTTTGGTCCTATGTTTTTGTCACTTGAGAAATAAAAAAATAGGTACCAATTTTTATTGAAAGATGGAAAATCATCGGGTATTCAAACCCCTCCCTGGGTATCACATTTTCTCCGAAAAGCAAAATATTATATTTTTGAAAATTACCCAGCACTACAGAGAGAGAGAGAGAGAGAGAGAGAGAGAGAGAGAGAGAGAGAGATGTTAGAGCATCTCCAACGCTACTAACCTTCCACCACCTATATTTGGGGGTTCAAACATGCCATGTCACCAAAATAGGGGGTGGAGAGGAAAGATTGACCTATCCAACCGGCTCCCTATCCCGTCCCCTATTTCATTTTTTTAAAAAAAAAATAATATAAAAATATTGTGAAAGATATGTTTTTTTTTTACCCAACAATAAAATATTGGGGCGGGCATGGATGGCAAGTGAGATCTGGACCATTTATCTTTGAAGGGTGAAAAGTAAACCTCCAAATTTGGGGGCTTGGATAAAGGGACCGATTGGAGCAGGGTTTTTGGGTCCCCCCCCCCCACCCCCCCATAAAAAAAAAAAATTTAAGGGGGGAGGCAAGAATGGGGGGTGGATTGGAGATGCTCTTATAGGATCAAAATGTGTCAAGGCCTATTGATTGTCTTTGACCACTACCGATATATTTGCCGATTGTGTTGTAGTTATAGGGATCAATACCGGTGTCATCCTCTGGGATTGTGCAATAAGGAACTAAATTCGGAATATAAGTTTAAGATTGATTTAAAGAAAATGGTTTGGTTTGGATTATTAAACTAAAGAAAGAAACAATTAAGGAGAGTTATGTTAACGATTGAATTAAACTAAATATCAATTAGAGATGATCTAGGACGGTGAATTCATCACTAGTCATATAATATATTTTGTGCTAATTAGGGTTATCCAAATGTGCACTTAGTTTAATTTAAAGACATTACAATTTAACATCGTTCTTTAAAACTTGAATAAACACATGTATCCATTAGTGATTTGTTATCCATTAGTTAATATAATGTTTCTAAATTTGTCATCCTACTATTTTGGAGCTTGCTTTAGTCTACAAAGTTGACTCTATTTGATGAATGATTAAGCTCTTTAGCTATTAACAACTGAAGGATGGTTAACAATTAATTAATTTTGACTAATAATTTTATTATTAAAAAGTGGAGGGCCGTCTAGGCAAATTGGACTTGGTCGATCATCAGGTCAATTTGCGTCACTACAAAACCAAATTAGACTTGGGCAATCATCTGTCCATATGATCAGGCACTCGATTAGGGTCCAAGCACCTAACATAGGGTGCAATGAAAGTGAAAATGAAGGCATTAGATTATCACAAACTCTCAAGCGGGGGCAATGATGGCGAAGGACTTTGTGGTGTTGGGTTTAAAAGGCCAAAGTGGAGATTGTTAGTTTTTTTGGCCTATTAAAACCCGACACAAAAGGCAAGCTACAGAAAAAAAAAAAATTTCCTAGCGAATTGGGGCCGGCATCTATGAGTAAAACGTGAGGTGATTTTGCTTGGGCAAATCAGGTTCAGGCTAGAAGTGATCAGGCCGCAATTTGGGCCGGTTGGGATTCCTATGGTCATATACATGCTCTTTTATAAAAGGAGAAGTGTCGGTGGTTCTAGGGTTTGTGTGAGCAAAGAGAGAGCGAATTAAAGGAGAAGAGAAGGAAAACCTGGTCTAAGGTGTGACTTCAAAGAGAGAAGAGAGAAGAAGGAAGGAAGAGAGAAATAAGAGAAAAATGAGGAAGGGAAAAGATAGTGGGGTTCGCTCTGGTTTCTCCTTCAAGTCCATCCAAGTCTTCATCCTGGTTCTTCGGCGCACCTACCTCAGCCTCTACTTCAGCGGACGATTTCATCTCTTGGTGATCCTCTGGTATATCTTTGTATCTCTCGGGCGATTTGTTCTATACTCTATGGGTGTTTCTGTGAGAGGGAACAAGAATAGGGTTTCTGAGCTCTGACAAAACTGTGACCCTACATGATGTATTTCTCTTGCTAGTCATAATCTAAATTCTTGATTGTGTAGTGAATCTGTGGTGTTCATTACTATTGTATTAGTGTATAGAATTCTACGTGTAGTTGTGTGATCTCTGTAGTGCTCTAATTACTGAACCTCAAGAGCAGAATTCATAGGGTTTTCGGGTGCAACAAATTGCATCAAAGAGGCCAATTTCACAATAATTGGTATTATAGCAAGCTAAGTTCGCACACTCCTTTCTCTATCCGTTGTCATCCATGGGGAATGAGCATTTCGAGGTGCGTTTGCAATCGTGCTAAGGTGTGATCCACCAGCCATCCGGTAGTTTGCTGTCACAACATCACCGAACCTTTGCCCTGCCCTCCCTTTTTTCCTCCTTCATTCGCTTTAGATTGACCCGCAACTACAAAGAACAAAAAACCTCCTCATATCACAGTCCTAATGGAAGGCCTGTGTGTGTGTGTGTGTGTGAGAGAGAGAGAGAGAGAGAGAGAGAGAGAGAGAGAGAGAGAGAGGAGAGAGAGAGAGAGAGAGAGAGAGAGAGAGAGAGAGAGAGAGAGAGAGAGAGAGAGAGAGAGAGAGAGAGAGTGTGTGTGTTTGTGTGTGTGTTGTTTTCATACTGTAAATCCTCATATGAGGACCAATTAGGTTGAGATATGAGAGGTAATATGTAATCTATAGTGAATTCTGGCTCGAATGTGTCACAAGGCCGGTTTTTCCCTCTAGATTTAAATATTTCACAAAAATAACTATGTGATATTCCTTCTTTGCTCTCATTGAGCAATGCTATTAAATCTTCGAGGAATATTGTGGGTTAAATCTAAAGAGAAATGCCATTCAGCCCGAAGGTTTTACCGATTCCGCTCAACCCGATTGACGTGGTAGAGTGCGACTGATGAACTTCGAGATTTAAATGTTGCTAGTGAGATTCAACCACCACTCATTCACTGCCATGTCAATCGGGCTGAGCGGAATTGAGAAAACCTTTGGGCTGAATAACATTTCTCAAACCTAAAATTTCTCCTCACAATAGTCATACAACATTACCAACGAGCTTTTGACTTGGTGGTACTTCCTCTTTCCCACGTTAGAGTGGCTCCCTATTCGACTCTTGGTATGGACTACACCCTGGAGTAAACTTTCCTTCAAGGCCATTGTGCCTTTTTTGCGAGTGTGAATTCATGTCGTTGATGTCATATTCACAGGATTATGAAAATAATAAGTAGCAGTTGCTGCCTACCTCCTCCTGTTTCGATCTCTGGATCTCATTGATCGCCCTTTATCTAACACCTTGTCCTCTGATTGCCTGACCAGTCTGGCAAAAAATTAGTCATACATAATTGATGCCCAACCTCACCCATAGTTAGTTATAAGCATTGTATGGGTAAATAAATCATTATTGGAATCATCTTGAAGTTGAATACGCAAATAACTAGCCAAACGATCTGTTCTTCATTTAAGGGTCCCATTAATGACATGTTCCCATTATTTATGACCACATAGATCAATCAAACTTTACGAATATGTGAAAGCCTTAGAAACAATGATCAAAGAACAATAATGCGATTGAGGCCGTAATCTCGTGGACTCACCTTCCGTTTTTGTAGCGGGCTTATTTACCGTCTTTATGGGGGGATTATCTATGCTCATCTGTAACAATATTACATGCAGGATGTTGATACAAACCTTGGTCTATCTTGTGCTCTAAGCACCAACTAATCGGGAGGTCCCTTCCAAAAAATAAAAACAAAAAATATAATATAACAAAAAAAATTGTCACGTTTATGACATCATTTTTTTGTTGAGCAACCAATCAAACTTTTGTGATCATCTAAGAATCCATCAAACTAAAAGTGAAAGAAAACTATACTTCCACTCAACCCTCCTCTATGGCTCTATTTGATTTTATTTTTGTTTTTTTCTTACATTGGGACATACATATCCCGTTAATTAGAGTCGTGGTTGTTAGTGTCCACGCACAATATAGACCATGGTTCAAAGACTGCAACATCCACTAGAGTGCAGGTATATTTACCGAAGACCAGCCTTGAATTTGCCCAGCAACAAGAGCACCATATTAATTATACGCCATTGTGGCATAGATCACCAAACTCGGGTTTCGATCCAGTAATCTCCTGAAAGGGAAACTACAGATCGATTTACCAGTGGGATGCAACCGCAGCCTCATTTGTGCCGATTGTTTCAACGCATAGACCGCGTGACAATTTTACACCGCATACGTGTTAAAGGATCAAATCAATGAACCTACCAAGCACCCAACTTTGATCGCAATCTCGCAATAGAACATTAAAATGTACAACCATATCATAGTTTAATTGCTTGTCCATGCACACATACATGTACCCGCGAAAAATCGAAACACCAAATCGTACGAGATTTCATCAAACATGGAAAGAAGGATTTCATCGTACCAATGTGATCAATCCCTCGAAGTTTCCATCGATCTCAATCTTTATATTCATCCAAACCTTCTGAATGGATCAATAGAATTATGCAGCTGATCCCCGAAAAATCTACGATGAACTATCAAAAATTTAAATTTAGCCGCGTCCGATGAACACTTGAACGGTTTCTGATGAATTTTTAACTCCTCTTTGTATTCCTAATAAAATCAGAAAAATATAAACCAAATAAAAGAAAAAAAGGCTAATCACCAATTACTGGATGACACGTGTACAAAAGAGTTTGTACATTGCATTATTTGCATGCTTCGTTTCATGCACAGGCGGGAATGTGTGTATGTGTTTTTTTTTTAGGGGAGAGGGATTTGGTTTTCAGCTCCGGCCCACTGCTACCAAACAAATGTTCAGGCCGTCTTGGGCCCATCTCCAACCCACTTGCTCCCAGGCCCACCACCCCCCAGGCGGCCACGTATTAAGAACAAAGACCCGGGACCACCCATCTAATCTCCAGATGTTTACCACTAGAGGCTCCCGAAGCCGTTCGATGGAGATCTAGTCGTTGGGATCCGTGCGATTGGTCACCTGAACGGGATAGCCGTCCGATGGCTCATCCCAACGGGGTTTTCTTGATGGGCCGACCGAGCTAGTGGGGAAAGGGAGATCTCCCGGTACCTCGCATCCAACGGCTGAGATCTCAAGATATAGTGGAATTAAGGAGATTTCTCCTCCTTTCCAAAAAAAAAAAAGGGGGAGATTTTTTTCTTGGGGCCCACGTTATTGCCCGTTAATAGAAATTTGATCAATTTGGCACTGGATCTTGTCGTGTCGTCGAAATTTTATAATCGCTTTTGGTAATTTTATTTCTAAAAGACCGAAATGACCCCGGCGGGCGGTCTGCTTCCGGTCCGGTCTTCAGGACCCAAGGGATGCAACGAACCGTATCTTAATTTCAAAATATTAAAAAAGAGGGCATAAATTAAAAAATTTATTTTCTACCAAAAAAGAAAAAAGTTTTTTTTAGAAGGAAAAAAAAAAAAAAAACGTGTCAGAGCAAACAGAGATGGTGGAGAGTCTGGAGACAGCAGACACGGTACAAACGACTCGAGGTAAGGAGGTGAAAAAAGGGCCCACAAGCCAGCTGTAAAAATTAAAATAGAACCTCAAGTTACTATCCCATCGAGTACGGAGGTTAGGTAGTCCGCCCTTATAAAGGCCACCCATTTTTTTTTTTTTTTACCAAAGACACCCCTTTTCTAAAGGCTACTTCCTCTTTTGGTTTAGCTGTCTGCGGGCAAAACGCCGCACATTGTCGGCAACCCACCAGCACCGGTCTATCTCCTCCTCTTTTCTTTCCCCCTCCCATCCTCGTCCTTTTTCTTGCCCCTTTCTCGGTAGCCAAATGCACGTTTTATGTATTTTGTCAGAGTGGTCGAATGCACAGAAGGTACATTCGGTCTAGTAAGACTGAGTGTTACAATTTTTCAGGATGATGAAAGAAAGAGGAGGAGGAAGAAAAGGACAGGAAGAAGGAGGAGGAAGAGATGGTGGTGGGTTGCCGGAGACGGAGGAGGACGGTAGCCTACACATGACCGAAGACAACTGAAGCGGGCGGGGGTTGCCGATAGCAAAAGATGAGGAATGATACATAGACATATTGAGTATTTTTTTAATTTAAGTTAGAGCAGACTTTGGTATTTTCGTGGGCTGTATATAGATCCACCCATTTTTAAAATTTAAAAACACAAAAAGGGCGTTGATCCCATCAAATGGTTAAATTAATTAGTCCAATCATGAATATTTTTCGTAATGCATGATAAATAAACAGTAGATTACTATAGGATAGACAATGATAGATATAATGTATGATTTTTCAATTAGATTATATATGTGGGTTCTTCCAATATATTGTGAAAGACTCGATTGCCATACACGAGACTCGAATCCGCATCCTATTACCAAAGATAGTCGAAGAGTAGCGATTCGTCCGAATTTATGACTTAGAAGATTCATAGTCATCTGATGCAAAGCACCTCGAGAAATGGATCCAACTGGCACGAAGAAATCGGGGCTCCAAGGAGTCACACCTCTCCCTAAAGGGGAGAGATACCGACCATCGACCTACAGCCTCGTTCGTTCTTAATGATCACCATTGATTAGTCGAATATGTTTTCTTGCTTCTAACCATTTTAGGCACCAAATTTGATTGTTTCATAGATCGAGCCGCTCTGGATGTAAATGATCTTTAAGCTATCAATGTCGTTTATTGTTCCTTAACTAAGGTCTCGTTTGGTAGCCGTAACATTTTAACATAGGAAATGAAAAGTTATTCCTGTTGGGGGAGAATGATATTACCAAGGGGGGGGAGAGAAATGAGATGTTTACCTTCCCAACGGCTGCATAGGATGGGATGATTACATAATAGGATTTTCGAGTGAATAGCCTCCTACCAAACACGCCAAAGCCGGTTTTCACGTGAGGGAATCACTTTTATTTCCTGATCTTAAGTTGAATGTTCTGGCTGCCAAACACGCCTTGAAGGCATTTACGAAAAAATTCCTAAAATGGAGGGATGGAGAACGAGAGTTATCACACACAATAATTGCATTACAATTTAATAAAGTTCTGTTGAATTCTGACTTAGTTTTAAGGACGTCTTGATTGAGGCCGCATCCCAGTGTCAGAACGCCTGTCCTCGCCCGGCATGTCATGTAATCAAATCCCGTGGGCGTCTCTCCTGTCTTCACGGCGGGTTTACCTCTCGCCTTTATTACGAACTTATCTGCGCTTCCGTGCGTCAGCATTACAAGCAAAGATAAGATTCGAACCCTGACCTATCGTGAGAATTAAGCATAATATGCAATATACCGACCTTGGGGTGCCTTGAAAAATTAATTTTACAAGGACCTAATTACTAAATTACCACTTGTTGCGCCTAATGGTTGAACAAAGTGGTCCTTTAATGGTAACATTGCCATGGGCCACCCCAACTTATTGGCCGCACTAATCGCAGACCGAACACATATATAATTCGTCCCGGCGAACCGTATGCGCAGGTCTGGTAATCGGGTGGTGGACAATTTATGAGCTCCAGCTTCAAACACGATTAGGGCCCACGTAATCAGGGAATAAGTTAATTAACCCTGTTACAAAGGGGTAATTTATCGGCTCCGTCCCGTTCGTCGCGGTCAATCGGGCACTGAAGGCACGCCCGACCCAAGGATTTGACCGTCATTATTTAACCCCCTCTGCGCCACGCCCTCACGTGACCTCCCGACCGCCCCGTCCCGAACCCCGAGCGCGGGACAGTCCGATTCAGCACCCACGCCGCTCCGCCATTGGGCCAGGGCCGCTGGGGCCGGGGCGGCCAGCTGTCGGCACCAGACGCGTCGCCATCCGCGTGCGGCGGCTCGTGGTGCGCGCGACGACGCCCTCGGCGGCCTATTCCGCCTCCGGGGATCGCCGGGATCGCCGCTCCCGCCAAACGGTTTTCCGCAGCATATAAAATTCGAATTTTTTTTTTTAAAAAAAAGAAAATCCCGGAAAAGTAAATACGAAAAATAAAACAGAAATGGAAATAAAATATATTATGATCCCGGTTTCCCGATTTCGGCTGTTGGGATCCTATAAAACAGGGATATCGGTGTCCACAGCCAACGACGATACACTCGCTGAATCTCTCTCCTCTCTCTAAACCCCCCACCCCATACTTACTTCTCTTTGTCCCTCTGTTCCCCCGCCCCTCTCTCTCTCTTCATCTTCTCTCCTCGTTGAACAGAGGAGGCTTCTTTCTAAAAATAGAAGCAAGCTATCCTCGTCTCTCGCGTATCGTAGTACTACGGCGGTCTCCTCGTCGGAGCCCAGCACTGCTTCGTGCCTTCCCCTTTTAAGGTAGCCATTTGTTTTTCCTTTTTCGCTCCCAAAAAAATGCCCCTTTTATCATCTCTCTCTCTCTGTCTCTCTCTCTCTAAAGGGGTGGTCTCCGTCTCCTCTGGTGGGTTCTGCAATCTCCTCACAAGGGGGGGATCCGTATTCCTTTGGTCTCTTCTAATCGGTTGTCTTTCCCGGAAATTTCACAGCTTTCACTGTTTTACCGTGCACGATTTCTGCTTTAATTTTTGTGCTTTGAACCTCTTTATTCGACTGCAGATAACAGAGGAATCACTCTTTTGGACCCTTATCTGAAAAAAAAATCTCATCTTTGTTGGTGGGTTTTTCTTTTGTTGAAGGAAGGAGGGGGCAAATGCGAAGATGGACCGCAACTTCTTGATGCCGATCAAGCGGACGGAGCACTTCAAACTCACCCAGAAGCCCCTCCCGCCGAGGCCGAGGCAGGGCTCCGGCGCAGTCCCGGCGAGTCCAGCCGTGGGGCCCCGGACCGTGCGCATCGTCTTCGAGGACCCCGACGCCACCGACTCCTCCAGTGACGACGGCGGCTCCTGCGCGCCCCGCCGCCGCGTCCGGCGGCACGTGCAGGAGATCAGGCTCGAGGCCGTCCCCCTCAGGCCCGCCCCGGGCGGCGGCGATGCGGCCGCGCCGAGGAGCAGATCCGGAAAGGCCGGGGAGCGGAAGAAGAGGGTGCCCGGCGCCGCCGGCGGCGGCGGCAAGAGGCACGCGCCGTCGAGCACGAGGTTCCGCGGCGTGAGGAGGCGGCCGTGGGGCAAGTACGCGGCGGAGATTCGAGACCCGTTAAGGCGCGTGAGGGTCTGGCTTGGCACGTACAACACCGCCGAGGAGGCCGCCAAGGTGTACGACACGGCCGCCATCAAGCTCCGCGGCCCCGACGCGACCACCAACTTCGCCTCCTCCCGTCCAGCCGCCGAGCCCGCCGCTCAGCTCCCCCCTCTACCGAAGAGCACGTCGGAGGTCAACCTGGCCTCGGTTTCCGTCGGGTACGAGTCCGGCGACGAGTCGCACAACCTCTCCTCCCCCACCTCCGTACTCCGGAGCTTCTCCTCGTCCTCCGCCAAGGAGGAGGAGAAGCTGCCGGAGCAGTCAGCCAAGGAGGCGGAGGAGACTTGGATCTGCTTACCGGACGACTTGGGGGATTTCATGCCGTTCGAGGACATGCCGCTCTACAGCGATTTTCTGGAGTTCGGGGCCTCGGAGCCGAGGATTTTCGAAAACTCGCCCTTCTTCTCGGCCGACTTGAACGATCCTACGCTCGGATTCGGATCGTCGGGTTGGCAGTGCGACGATGATTTCCAAGACATCGGCGATTTGTTTCCCATCGAGCCCCTCCCCGCCTGAGCCTCACTTGACGTTTCGCTCGCCGGACGCCGGTGAAAATACCGGCTGATTTTGTAACAGCGGAGAGTCGGAGATGAAGAGTTTTTTTTAATATTTTATTTTAATGTTTTTGTTTTTTTTTTTTAAATTTGTTCGTTTTTTTTTTAGTTTCTATTTTTGATTTTGAGCTCAGTTTTAATATCTGTATCTGTTAAATGTTGGACGGAACCGAAGAAGGTACTTCTGCTTTGAATCGTTAAACCTCGATCCTAGATATTTTGTGTTTTTTTTATTAATAAACTAAACACGTGGCAAGTGGGAATCTTCCAAACCCGGTATAAATGGGCCGTGTGGGAATCATGCTATTGGGCCTTGGCCCATCTATTGAGTGGCCCATTCGGACTCCCTCTTACCCAATTAAAAAGGATGGGGCTACGATATACCTAAAGAGTATCTCCAACGGCCTCCGAACTAGGAGCTCCATTTTGGCAGCCACCTCATCGAAATATTTTACTTGAGAGAAGGTCCCCTCCAATGCCTTTGAGCGAGGATTTCCTAACAATTTTACACCAAACGCCCCTATATTTTTAAATTATCCAAACCCTCCAAATTTACATCAAATGGGTAAAAAATAACCGTTGAACAGTGCATGCATCGTTGGACATATGAAAATTATTTGTAAAAAGATGAGCGGTTTTTTATAAAAAAAAAAAATTAATTTATTCGTTCGGAGATTCCGAAGGATCTCTGTTGTATGTGGAGCTGTTCGGAGGTCCCGAGCAAACAGGAACCATGTGGAGCGCCACGTCGGTCTGCAGAACACCGAACAGAGACGGTTGGAGCGCCATCAATTCGCTTGGAGAGCCACGTCCTCCGGAGGCCGTTGGAGACGCTCTAAGGCAGCCTTAACTTAAATTTTTTAAAAATACTCGATGTGTCCATGTTTCATATCTTTCCTTCTTCTATTGGCAGCCCACGCTTGCCTTCGTCGTCAACAAGCCACCACTGCCACTTCGTCCTCACCTTCTTCCTCCTCCCTCCTACTTTTTCCTCGCCTTCTCCCTCATTCCCCTTTTTTGTCCCCTTCTTTCTCCTCTTTCCTTCGACCTTCTCTACCTTCTCCTCTTTCCCTCCATGTCCTGAAAATCATGCATTTAGTTTTAGTAGCTTGAATGCGCCTTATGTGCATTCAATCGGCCTCGTAGAAAGCATACTCCATGCATTCTACTGGACCTACCGAATTCATAGAATGTGAATTCCAGGATGAGGAGGGAAAGAGAGGGACGAAGGAGGAAAGAGAGAAGAAGGGGACGGAAAAAGAGGAGGGAGAACGGGAGAGAAAGAGTAATGCTATTTGAATAATCTGCATCGATAAACACATTTGACAAACTAGACTCATGAAGTGGTGGCGGGGCCCAGGACTCAGTGCTATGTGAATCCCACTGAGCCTCGGGCCCCGCCACCACTTCGTGGGTTTGGTTTGTCAATGTGTTTGTCGATGGAGATTGTTCAAATAACATTACTCAGAGGGAAAATGTGGAGGATGGGGGAGGGAGGAGGAGGCAGATTGCCATCGGTGGTGGCAACAAAGATAGCCAGGGGCAATGGGCGATTGTTTGCTTGTACACAACAGAGGTAGTGGCAACAAAGGAGGTTGGTTGTCTTTAGACGGACGCCGCCAAAGGTATTTCGTGGGCTATATCTAGCCCCACCCTGAAAAAAATTGGTTAACTTGAATTTATATTTTTTAAAAAAGGTGGTGGAATTAGCTTGCAAGCTTTCGGCACATATTTTCCCAAAGTGAAGTCTGCAAAGTTTCCTTTCAGGGATCCTTTGACAATCCGAAAAACTTGTAGGGGTGTATTGCTATTTACCAAACACAATTTATTAATATTTTTTAGTGTTGTTTGTAGTTCCAAAATACACTTGTCTTTGTAGAGAGAGAGAGAGGGACAAGCCTTCTTTTACTTTCTATTCTTTTGGGGTAGAACTTTTTTTGGGCACCGTGGGGATTTTTTTGGTTTGGTATATTCAACATACACCTAAACCAAAAGAGGTGATCAAATCGGGGATCGAACCCAAGACCATGGTTCACCTTTCTGGTTCGGTCGTAATATGGTGCATAGGGTTGGGTTATACTGGCTAATGATCATTAACAAAAACCTATCTCTATTGCCAAAAAAAAAAAAAAAACAGAAACCTACCTCTATTGTCAATTTAAGGCACAAACCTTTTCTTTTTGGTCTTACAATTATTATTATTATTATTTTGGACTGGTCAGGTGGTCATAGCACAGAGCGCTAGGGCTACGGCTCGAAGGGGTCCGAGGATCGAAATAGGGAGGCAACAATTGCTATTTATTAATTTTATAATCCCGTGAATATGATATCAATGGCTAGGATTCGCATGCGCAAACAAGACACAACGGCCTTGAGGTAAAGTTAGCTCCACGGTATCCACACCATCCACACCAGGAGTAGGACAAAAGGCTTTACATCCTTGGAGGAAGGGTTTTTCAATGTTGGGTTTTATACTATTGTTTCGGTGAGCAAGAATAATTGGACTAAACCCTATTTTTCTCCCAAGTGAAGCTCTTCGTGGGAAGAGAGTTCAAGCTTCGAGAGATGGCTGGGGGGCGCTCCCGAGGTGCTTCGAGATCCAGGGATGGGGATTCCCGAGGTGCTTCGAGATCCAGGGGTAGATCCAGGGGCGTCTCTTCGGGATCAGGTAACCGTCGATCGGGAGCCAGCATCTCTTTTTCCCGAGGGTCTTCTAGGGCTAGGGCTGCGGCTTCTGGGAGAGGGGTTTCGGCTAGGGGGGAGGAGAGGAGTCGTTTCCGGGATAGGCGTCCTGGGGGCTTCTCAAATCCGCCACTGACGAGCCACCCGAGGGTGACCTTCGTCGACGTTGTGCGCCGCCCAGCCCAGGCGTTCCCGGCGACGAGATCAGGCGGGCCTCCAGATCGGGTCTCGCGGCGGCGAGAACAGGGGCTTCCGGTGAGGCGGCGCTGCTTCAGGTGCGGCGAGCGGGATCACGTCGTCGCTGCTTGCCGGAACCCTATCGTGTGTTTTGCCTGTGGGAAGGTAGGCCACACCTCCCACAGGTGCAGGATGGTCCGGTCAGTCGGATCTTCTTCTTCATCAGCTGCAGGGGCGGGCACCTCGTTGGACCTGCCGAGGGATCCGCGCCGGGAGGAGATGTTAGAGGTGCTGAACAGATCGGGAGTTTGCCGGGTTTTCAGGCGATCGGTGACGGCAGCGGAGCTGTCCGGCCACCTCAAGCATGCGTGGCAGGGCTCCTGGGATTGGCCGGCGCAGGAGATCGGGAACGGCGAGTTCTTGGTCGAGTTTCCCTTCCGGCAGTTCCTGGAGATAGAGGTCGGCCGAGGAGTTCGTGACCTAGGGGCAGTATCTGTCTCCTTCCGGCTTTGGGAGGAGCTGGAGGGAGCGGTGGAGCAGAGGAGGAGGTCGACAATTCGGGTCACTATCTTCGGGCTTCCGTTTGACGCTTGGGGGGAGGGATCTCTTCGTACTCTGCTGGATCCCTACGGGGAGATTAGAGAGTGCCACAACGTCTTCCCCTCTATCTCCCACAGGCGTTTTTGCCAAGCCACGATGCTCTGCTATGAACCAGTGTTGATTCCTCCAGCGGTTCAGCTCTCTCTTGGCTGTGGTATCTTCAGGGTTCGTCTGTCCTTTCAGGTTCTGGGTGACTGTACCACCCTGCCGCCTCCTCCCCTGGGGCACTTACCTCCTTTGGAACATGGTGTCGGTAGGGGACCCCCTTTCGGCGACAGGATGCAGTTCGGTGAGCCGGTCATCCCCCCGGGCTTCGGGCCGCCTGTTGCCTCACCCCAACCCACCAGGTTCCGGCAGCAGTGTCTGAGGCCTCCCCGCTTCCCTGTTCCGGCTCAGGATCCGGGGCCGAGCCAGGCGACCGGTGAGGCGAGCGGTAGTCCTGAACCAGGTACACCTTCCCTCCAACAATTCTCACAGGATTCAGGTTTTGCTTTGAACCTTGCGGCGGGCGAGAATGTTGACGTCCCTCGTGTTCCTGTTCACGTGGGTTTGGAGGTCCCCCATGTTAACCGCTTCGATGATGTGCATGAGGGTTTTATTGGGGATCCGTTGGAGAGGGGGTCCACCTTGGGCCCCCAATTGGAGCATGTGCTTTTTGAGAGGGCTAGCCCCATGATGGGGGATTCTCTTGCTACTAACCTTGATGTCGACAGGAGCGATGTGACAGGGCAGGGGGACGGGGTGCCGAGGGACAGAGCGGATCATAGCGCCGACCAGGAAAGGCCAGTAGCAGCGGCAGAAATGGTGGGACCTCCCCAGTCGGCGAGGAGGAGCTTCCGACAGATTTTGCAGCGCTCCTTGGATGATCCGCAGCTGGCGCAGGCTCTCGTCCGTTCCAAGATGCGACTTTTGGAGCTGGATCAGGCAGATCCTTCAGTGTCCCTCCCCCTCTCTTTTTTGGATGATGATGTTATTTTAGACATAGCTAAGAAGTGTGGATTTATTACCCCACCAGAGCTGGATAGTGTACGTTTCTTTCTAGACTCTATCAGGTCTCTGGAGTAGAAGAGAGCGAGGATGGCCTCGTCTTGACCGGTCTTGTGGTCTGTTTCTTGGTGGAGTTCAGGGGGCCGTTTTTCCTTGGTTTCTATGAAGATTTTGTCCTGGAATGTTAGGGGGTTAGGGAAGTCGGAGAAGAGGAGGGCGGCTAGTTCTTTTGCCTCAATTCACGACGTCGATATTATCTGCATTCAGGAATCGAAGCGCGAAAACCCGACGAGTCATTTTTTCCGTTCTCTCAGCACAAGGAAGATCGCGAAGTGGGAGGCTAAGGATGCTACAGGGGCGTCGGGTGGAATCCTTATTGGGTACTGTGATGACCTTTTCTTGCTGAAGAGCTCTAATGTTGGGGTCTTCTCCCTGTCCCTGGTCCTTCAGAACAGACTTGACGGAGTGGAATGGATGCTGTCCTCTGTTTATGGGCCGACCGACCACAGCAGGGGAGACGATTTCTGGATGGAGCTCTCCTTGCTCAGGACGAATTTTCAGGGGCTTTTGGTGATCGCGGGTGACTTCAATGTCACGAGAGGGTCAGCCGAGAGGCTGCGCAAGGATGGTGATGCGTCTGCTATGAGGGCTTTCTCCCAGTTCATCCGGAATCAGGAATTGATTGATCTTCCTCTGTCCGGGCGTACCTTCACGTGGAGCAACAAGAGAGAAGACCCGATTTTAGCTAGGCTGGATCGATTCTTGATCTCCTTGGATTGGGACTTGCGTTTTCCTGGGTCGATTCAGACTGGTCTAGCCTCCTGCGTTTCTGATCATGCACCAATCCTTCTCTCTACGGACTCAATCTCTCCTTCCAGGCCGCCCTTCCGGCTTGAGTCCATGTGGTCTATGGAGGAGGGATTCGCGGATTTGATTGCCAGGTGGTGGGCAGAGGCTGGGTTGGTAGATAATTCGGCTCTTAACATGGCGAGGAAGCTGAGATTCATCAAGAGGAAGCTCCAATCCTGGAGCAGGGAACATTTCGGCAGTGTTTTGCGTCAGAAGGTTTCAACCTTGGCCGAGATTCAGGTGCTCGAGGCTAGAGGTGAAGTCGCCACCCTAACCGACCATGATACCGCAAGGTTGAAGGAGCTTAACCAGGAGTTAGTGCTTCTATTGCGGAAGGAGGAGGGGATGTGGAGGCAGCGGTCGAAGGAACAGTGGGTCAAGTTAGGTGATGCGAACACTTCCTACTTCCATAGAGTAGCTAATGCTCGGAGAAGGAAGAACTTTTTGGCTTCCTTGTGGCATGATGACCGTGAGCTGACGTCCACGACCGACATTCTAGGCGCAGCCACTTCTTTTTTCAAGTCCTCCTTCCGGGAGGAGGACATCTCCGCAGGGCTATCTTACGATTGGAGCTGTGCGGATTTCCCAAGGATTCCAGGAGGTTCGGGTATGGAGGCGGACTTTACCGTGGAGGAGTTCCGTAAGGCGGTGTTCCAGTTGAAAGGTGATGGGGCCCCAGGTCCGGATGGGTTTCCTATGGAGTTTTTTCAGAAATTCTGGGACATCTTGAAGGATGATCTTTGCCGGCTGCTGCATGATTTCTTCTTAGGCAAGGTGCGTCTCAATTGCCTAAATCACTCGTGGATTATTCTTTTGCCTAAGAAATCAGATGCACAGACCATCCGAGACTTCAGGCCGATTTCGTTGTCCAACTGCCTCTACAAGATCATTACAAAGGTTTTGGCGAATCGTCTCGCGGAAAACATCTCTCTTCTGGTCTCTCCTTCCCAAACTGCCTTCATCAGGGGGAGGCTAATTCTAGATAGTGTGGCGGCGGCTCATGAGACGATATTCCACCTGCGGGAGTCTGGAGAGGAAGGAGTGCTTCTGAAGATTGATTTCGAGAGAGCTTTCGATCAGATCAAATGGGCTTTCTTGCTAGATATCTTGAAGGCGAAGGGCTTCTCTGACGGCTGGATAGGTTGGATTAAAGAGATTTTGGTGTCGTCGAAGATCTCTTGCCTTATTAATGGGGAGCAGGGCAAGGATTTCAAGGTTTATAAGGGACTGAAGCAGGGTTGCCCTCTGTCCCCATATCTCTTCATCCTGGTTGTCGATGCCTTTGATGCAGCTGTCAGGAAAGCAAATGCTGAAGGCTTGGTGCGAGGAGTGGGAGGTCATGGTTGGACAACTTCGAATTTGCATTATGCGGATGATTCCCTTTTATTCTCAGCTGCTTGTCCGTTCTAGTTGGTCTCTCTCAAGGTCCTCCTTTACGGGTTGGAGTTGACCTCAGGCCTGAAGATTAATTTCCAGAAGACCAGCCTTTACTATATCGGGCCGGGGGAAGCAGGGGCCGGTCTGGCTCGGCTCTTGAATTGTAAAGCGGCGAGCTTACCGATGAAATATCTGGGGCTGCCTATCAGTGACAGGGCGCTTCAGAGGGAGGATTGGGAGCAGCTAATCCTTAAGGTCAAGAAGAGATTGGAGGGATGGAAGGGTCGTTTCCTTTCATCAGGAGGTAGGCTGGTGCTCGTCAACTCTGTGCTTTCTTCTATCCCCTCGTACTACCTGTCCTTTTACTACCTGCCGTTCTGGGTAGGAGAGAGGATCGACAAGATTTGGCGCTCCTTCCTCTGGCATGGTGTGGGGGATCATGCGGGAGGCTATAATCTGCTGAGGTGGGATCAGGTTTGTCTTCCTAAGACGATGGGCGGCTTGGGGGTCCTAGATTTACGCCGATTCAATGTCTCGATGCTTGGGAAATGGTGGTGGCGACTCCAGCAGAATTCCGGAGGGTCTTGGAGGGATGTCATCCTAGCCAGATACTTTAGGAGATTCTCTCCCTTGCAGGCTCGGGGTAGATCGTCGGGCAAGATCTCTTATTTCTGGAGGGGCATTTTGAGGGTTAGAGATCTATATAGGGGGGCTACCTCGCTTGTTCTAGGAGACGGAAGGTCCATCAGATTCTGGAAGGATCCTTGGGTCACTGACAGGCCGCTGGAGCAACTCTTCCCAGGTCTCTACTCCCTGGCCAGAACCAAGGGTGCCTCGGTGCGCTCTCAGACATGTCGGAGGCAGGGGAATATCAGGTGGCGGGTCAAACTAGGTACGCCGTTGACTCAGGATGGGCGGCGGGAGTGGCTGGATCTTCTTCCAATTCTGAGATCGGCATCCTTCAGTATATCCCGGGACGAGGTTCGGTGGCGAGCATCGTCCTCTGGAGTCTTCTCCGTTAGCTCCTTCTACAACCACCTTCTACCTACCGCCCGGCGACACGGTCCCTCTAGTGCAATCTGGAAGTCGAAGGCTCCCTCTAAGGTGCAGATTTTCTCTCTTCTAGCTTTCCGGAACAAGATTCTCACCAAGTCGAATCTGTTGCGAAGACATCATCCGCGCGTGTCCGATGCCTCTTGCACCTTCTGTGGTTCGGATGTGGAGACAGCGTCGCACTTGTTGCTTGGGTGCTCTTTTGTTAGGCCTTTGTGGGATCACTTTGAGAGTAGAGCTGGTCTCTCTTCTCACCCGAGGACGCTCAGGGCCCTTTGGACATCTTGGAGGCGGAGGCGAATACCTATGAAGATCCGGAAGCCGTGGGACATTCTAGTCATGGCTATTGTGTGGGTAATCTGGCTAGAATGGAAAAACCGGATTTTCAAAGCCAAGTCCGAAGGGCAGGAGAAGTTGAAGCAGTCTATCATCTCCCTTTTCAGTGCTTGGATTGCTCCTTGGCGAGATAAGCTAGGGGTGGAGGCTAACAATTTTTGTAACATGTTTCTTACCTGATTTGTAATGACTTCTGGTTGGGGTCCGCCAAACCCTCCCTCCACTGAGGAGGGGTTCTCAAAAAAAAAAAAAAAGCTCTTCGTGTTTTTTTTTTTTTTGTTTTGTTTTGTGTATTTACCTTTCCAACTCTTTATTCACCTCCTAGCAACTATTTATTTTACAAAGCCAAGTGGAAAGAGGAAAAATGTTTTATTAGTAAATAAAAAAATAAAAATTAGAAGTACCTATTATAAGCAACCATAAATTTTCCTTTCCAAACTATACCAATTGTCCTGCCCCTTTCTCCCAAGTCTATTCTGTTGTGAATTTAATCATCGCTAGGGCATCGACCCGGTGCTCTGATCAGGATCCACTCACACGGATCATCGAACCAAAGGGCTAATTGCAGAAGATCTATCATGTCATATAGAATAATTCTCAAAGACAAGAAATAGACAAGCACAAAGACAACACGAAGATATAACGTGATTCACCATAATCAGGATTAATCCACAACCAGAGGGCATGGTATCTCTTCTATTAATCACATAATAGAAGCAGGCTTACAGGGTTACAAACAAGTTACATACATTGCATGCATTCTCCAGCTTCCACGAAAAACCAGGATGATGAAGTGATTCACCAAAAACACCGGCACGAGAACAGAGGCAAAGTGCCACACTCTTCTTCTACCTGACCTATCATTCTTCAATCCCTCCGATCACTTCGATCGAGCGATCACCAACTTCACGTTTTTTTCTCCAGAGTTAGTCACAAAACCCTAATCCCAACCCTTGCAGACCCAGACGACGACACACAACGACTCTCAATCCATGATTTCACCCTCTCCCTTAGAAGAAGCTCTTCACCGTGGTCTCCGATAGCTAAAGAACTCGGGGGGGTGGGGGGGGGTGTCTTGCCAGCGCCATGGACGGCCCTAAATATGGGTGAGCTCACCAATTCAAATCTATAAAAATATTTTTAAATTATAATTGATTTTGTTTTGACTGTTGGTTAGACCCCACTCCACCGATTCACTGAACCCTACTTCACGCCGTCACGTAAAAAGTATTTTCTAATGCAGGTTTTGATCCCATTGATACAAATTCAAGGAGTCGCCATTGGCTGGCGTCCCCCCGATCTTTCCTTCTCTTCCGTGAGCCATCTATTCTCTATAGAGAGTCTCAGGACACCACCTTTGATGATCTTATTGTAACCCTAGATCCTCCCATGCCCCTCTTTTTATAAGAGGAAAAACGCATAGCCGTTGCAATCCTAAATCGATCCAGAAACCGATCCAATCTGCACCTCCAGAACCCGAGTCACCCGACCGACTCGCTCAATCGCCCGGGAGGATTTCGCGTGGGTTTTGTCTTTCAGATTCTGGCTCCAAACTCGCACGCCCTAGCGAGTTATCCATGTGCTCTGTCCATGGGGTCAAGGTTTCAATGGGACAAATCTCAACAAATTCCTTCTCAACAAATAAGAAACAATCTTCTACTTTTTATATGTTCATGTGCATCATATAAACCCTTTTAAGCATCGAGCAATCATACAATGATTTACTATCTCATGGCAAATCTTACTGGCCAATAGCATATGCTATTGGCCAGTAAAACCCCCATGGGTGGTAAAAACTTCACCTATCCGAGTTAGACACGTGGATGGATGATAGATAAACATGTGCATAAACAATAGATCGGTTAAGACGACGCATCTACACGGAGATCGGCTCAAAGTGTAGCTGACTTTGATTTTGGCAATTTCGAGTTGAAACCGGCTCAATTGTTGGAGGACGATTATATATAAGGATCGTTTCCGCCCTCTACTTTACTGAGGTGGGACTAATCGTCCAACACAACCAAGGGACAACCGAGAAAGTCGGAGCTGGGATTCCTCTAAGTCGATGTAAAAGCACCGTCTCGACTTGGATCAAGTCGAGCTTCCCATCTAGCATCATAATTAGAGCGCAATACGACCCCAATCACGGGTAAGATCGAGGCGCGACAGAAGGCCCACATCAGTTACCTACGAACCAATGTGCCAAGAAGGAAAATCATGAAATAATGGTTAATGTCATGATCGTGCTGCACCCCGGATAGGGATGGCAACGGTGCGGTTTAAAACCGAGAACCGTGGAAAATCGCACCGCATGGTGTGGTTTTGGTTTGTCAAAATATAAAACTCATCGCGGTGCGGTGCGGTTTCGGTTTGCTGTTTCGGTATTGCGGTGCGGTTTCGGTTTTACCCAAAACCGTAAAAAATCGCACTATTTAGACCATTTTAATGTTAAACCGCGGTGCACCATATCGCACCGCACCGCATGGTGCAGTTTTGGTTTTACAAATGGTACACCGTCATGGTGCGGTGCGGTTTCGATTTTATCCAAAACGGTACCGAAATCGTACCGTTGCTATCCCTAACCCCGGAGGACACATCACTTGCGGTTACCAGCGGCCGACATTATTCGGCGGATAAGGGGAGCTTGAGCATTGCCTATGGTAGCATGACCAGAGGCAAAAACGAAGACCAATGACTCCCTATGAAAGATACCAAGGGGCCACACGAAGCCGGATCCATTCTCCCATTTCGGATCAGACCTTAGACAGAGAACTAGACATCTCTATTTTCTCTTCTCTCTCATCTCTCTAGTTCTAGAGCTATGCAATTCTTATAGTCATCGACAAGGTAGTGGACTCAATTCTTTCGGCCAGTGTCTTTTTTCATTCACAACAGAAGGGTTTTACAGATAATGTCATGTGTCAATTATTTTGTATTTACCTTCTACTGAGATGTAGATGTCGGAAAAATATGAAATACGTGACATCATCCTAACCACTACCAATATAATTATGGCCAGTAGAGCTTGCATTACTTATGTTATGATCGGTAGAGGATAAAGATATATATTAAGTTAGAGATATTATCCATATGACATTAGTGTCCAAGGATCTGAAGGTACACCCCGCTGAGGCTATTGCGTTCAATCGTGTCACAATGCTTTTGTGTCTGAGAATAATGCCTCAGTGAGACCTCTGCACTCAACGACATCTTTGGAACCTCAGCGGTCGAGGATGAAGTTTGATGAGGCATTTGCACTCAGTGACACCCTCGGAGCTTCAGCGTCCGATGATGAAGTTCGATGAGACATTTGCACTTGATGGCCTCATTATAACTTCAGCATCTACAGATCAGAACCACTAAGGTCTCAAAGTTCAGTGATTAGTGATGGTATGACATCAACAGTACAAGAGCCTTATATATCTATTGCTTGCAAGTTAAGCACGGTTGTAAATCAACCGCGCCACGTTAGCTGAAAAGGTTACTTGGTTGATTTATGGTACAAAGCAATGATTCAATTTCTTGCCACGTCTGCTAGGACAGTTGTGACTTTGTTGCGATTGACTAGTCGACCAAGATTCCTTTATAAATAGATTATCTCCCTCTCCGTATTAGGTACGCTCTCAAGATCCCATACTTCTTTACCAAGTTTTCTCTGTTCTTGAGTGATCACTAATTTGAGTATCCGAGGATAGATTCGGAAGATCAATATCTCGGAATCCTCTTTGGTGTTTTCGTGTAGATCGACAGCTGAATGTTGGAGCTGATTTCGACCTCCGCACTCACTTCTAATAGAGAAATCGATTTGGGAGCAAAAATATATATCTACTGCAGCCCTTATAATGATGCTCATATTAAAGGATTATGGTGGATGGAGCATGTGGACATGGAACTAATAAATTGCTCGTAACAAAATGGTATTATGTTTTTGACAGTTACTTTGGGTGCATAAAACATCCACCCCTTATCGTCCACATGGATGAATCAACATTTGACGTACGCTTAGCATTTTCTCCCCAACCGATCGAGCCCTACTCTGGATCAAAACTCGAGGGATTCTACTAAATCCATGACATGAACATTGATCCCGCCTAGACAGCCTCTATGTATCGATTTGTCTCTTGTGAGTGACAAAGCCACCCCCGTACCCTACGCTGCCAAATCCCCAGAACTCGGTCATCTCGATCTTCATGCTGGGTGGACTCAACCCTCAACATCTTCCCATTTGGGAGCATCTATTCCTAAAATTGATGGGTTCTTCCCTTTGAGCCATCTATTTTTACCATAAGTTTTCACAAACAGAGACTCGTCAAAATGGAGAGCCTCTCTATTGACCAAGACCAAAGACATCATCTCTATTAAGAGTGCCCTCCTCCCTGGGAGCCAGCTTGGGACTGTTTTTAGGACACCCCCAATGATTCATCATCCCTGGGTGCCTCTTCACCAACAAATCCGCAAGAGTCAAGATTAGATCACCCTGATAACAAATCTACACCGAGAAATCCTTAATCACCGCATAGTTGAGTTCAACTCATACTCCAATCATTGTTCTAGGTGATCGAGAAAATATTTATTATATTATTTCAGGGAACTTTTATAATTTGAAGCTTGTGTTCAGTACAAGTATATATATCCTTTGTTAGTGAGTAAGTAGTAGTGTGTCTGATTCTGCTAGTAGCATTCTTCTTGAGTATATGAGTAAATATTGGATATGATTTTACACATGCACTCTATTTATTGAGAGGTCTTCGGTAGGGGTTGGTATATGAAATTTATGAAAACTTACCCCCCCCCCCCCCCCCCCCCCCAATTCCACCAGTCGAACCTATTTAGCTGTTAGTTTACAAATTTTTTTTATTAGACCGTTTTACCCCTCTTTGTAAAAAAAGCATAATCTTAAGAAGTTGATGGATTTTTTTCTCAAATTCAATATTATAAATTGATTCGTTAGGAATACTTTTGTCTTCTTGTTTTTCAAATCTGATGTTAGAAACCAATTTGTGAGTGATCGTGAGGAAGACGATGAAACCTATTCGCGAGGAAGAATTCATTCATGGCGGAGAAGATGAAACATATTTACGATGAAGAACCAAATTGGGAGAGAGAAAATGAAACCCATTTGTGAGGAATCAGCCCATTTAGAGGAACAAGATGAAACCCATTCATGAGGAAGGAACCCGATTGGGAGGAAGAGATGGAACCTAATCGCTAGGAAGAACCCATTTGGGAGGAAGAGCTGAAACCCTTTTTTGATCGAGTAAAGAGATGAACCCATTCGGGATGAAGGAATCCTATTCGTGAGGAAAGAAATGAAACCCATTCCGGAGGGAGAAGATGGTACTTATTTATTTGGAAGGAACACATTCAGAAAAAAGGTGAATATCTTTCTCAAATACTAAAATCCTCGAATTTGAGAAAGAAGATAAATATCTTTCTTACAATTAGTTTTTTTTAATACTGAATTTGGAGAATTTTTTTCATTTTAAAAATAAGGGGCAAAACAGTACAATAAAAAAATATAAATAGGAGGGTGGAATAACAGTTAAATATGTTTGACTGGCAGAATGAGACAAGTTTGAGGAGTAAGTTACGAACAAAATGAGGTGGTCATACTAATTTCCATATAGGTACCGTTTGGGAGGATAAATCTAAATTACCCAAAACACTATTAAACCAGAAAGTTTTACAGTCTTCTTTTAACTAGCAGATGTGTCCTAATCATAGTTGTTAGTCACTCATAGCTTCGATTAGTGAATCACACTTAGCCCCGACACCGGCATGCAAAAAGCTGCTGTAATTAGGGCTGCAAACAAGTCGAACCGAGCTTTAGTCTGTTTGAGCTTATTCGTTTGTTAAACAAGCCTAAATTTTAGGCTTGGGCTTGACTTGTTTAATAATCGAGCCGAGCCAAACCGAGCTTTGGTCTGCTTGAGCTTGGCTCTTACATTAAACGAGCCTAAAATTCAGGCTAAATTTTGCTCAATTAGTGATCGAACGGTCCCTTATCGAGCTTGTTCACAAACTCCAAAAGTCAGTCAAAGTATGGACTATATATATTAGGTCTATTCAAGCCATTTATGAGCCTACTCATGAGGCCTAAACAAGCATGTTCTGAGCTCAACCAAGACGAGCTTTGGTCTGATTGAACTTGGCTCGTTTTTTAAATGAGCCTAAACTCTAGGCTTGGGCTTGGCTTAACTAGTAAACGAACGAACTCGAACTAACTTTTATTGAGCTTGTTTGTGAGCTGCTCACGAACATCTTGGTTCGTTTGCATCCCTAGCTGTAATTAGAGACCATGTCATTTTGGTAGTGGAAACACACTGATCGGAGATGAATTATAGTGTAAACATCGGACGACACTCGATGGACTCTTGGGTTTTGTCATTTCATGGAAAGGAAATGTGTTTTTGAACTTTGGCATAAAGGAAGGTTACATGCCGTGGAATCCATTGGAATGTTCCTCACTATCCACTCCGATCCCTACTTTGCTTATGTGGCATCTAAAAAGATCCTATAATAGGGAAGGCACTAGGAGTCCGTTTGAGTTGCTCTTAGGGGACTTCAAAGGTGGACCAGACACCACTCCCTTGTAGAGAGCCATTTGGGGTCTTTGTGATGGACCTTCAATTAATGGAAAGGAGGCCATCATGATATCCTCAGCTCTAGTGAGAGATGATCAATTGGAAAAGGAGTGAATGTACGATTCGTTAGGCCTGTCAAAGGGCAGGTCTAGGGTAGGGTTGGGATCAAATCGGGCTCGGCCCTTTTTTTTAGGAGGTAGGTCCTAGCTCGATCCTTCAAGGGCCAGCGCTAGGCCAGGGCCAATCAAGGGCCAAGTTGATATCATTAAGAATAAGGATTATCAGCATATCTATTTATTTAGTTAGGTTATTAAGGAAGGGTTAAAACTTTTTTCTTCCTAAACTACTCTTATGCCAGTACCTTTTGGCTTTTGGCATTCATTTAAAACCCCACTCATTTATTCATGCTTGAGACTAATAGTACAACTTAAGAAGTATTATAAGTCTTATGAGTGTTATATAATACTTTTAATACTAATATGTCCAAACTTGATAACTCCAATTTCAATAGGGTTACAGTGAGTACGTGATCGATTAATTACTGATTAATCCTACTTGGCCGTTGTTTTAACCCCTTAATAAGTATTATATATATTATATAATTTATGTATATGGAGGGCCGGACCATAGGTTTTCCTAGCCCGGCCCTCATCTTGGAGGGCTTATAAAAACTGGACACGGTCCGCCCCTTAAGTCCTTGACGGGCAGGGCATGATACCCTTTCCAAAGGGCCAGATTGATAGGCCTACGGTTCGTGCTTGCTATTGAGCCTCCCGGTTTGTCCTCCCATCCCCAGATTGGTACCGATCACAACCATCCGTTGGATGCAGCCCCGATTGGTGAGTCGCACTCGGTTGTGACTGCCGGGCAAAGGGACGGCAATGATTAGGTTCCACATCATGATGGTCCGGTCCAAGAGGATAAATTGGGAGGCTAAATAGCATCAAGGAGAAATAATATTCGGACTCCCTCTTACCCAGTACGAGGGAGGTGGTAGCCCCCACCAGTGAGCGCCATACGATGGTCCGGGATCCGAGTACCTCTTACGTACCGGGTACGAGGGAGTCGAGTCCAAATAGCATGAGCGGCAAATACGAACATGCCATGTATTAAAATCTCCTTCCAAGTTTGAAAGTTTGAACACGTGGTGAGTTTATATTGGTCGGTCATGCTATCGGCTGTACAAGCGGTCAGCAATTTTTTTCCCTCCTTTCCGACCCTGTTGCCCCGATTTTAATCCGGGACGAAACGAAAAGGTTTTCAAAACCCTAAGGGGGTGGTGATTGGGATCTCCATACAGTCGAGGTCGATGGTTTGAGCATGGCATGGGATGTCAGAGGCTGTTCCACTGTTGAGAAGTAAACCTCAAGCATGTAACACCATCATGAGATCATGCCATTCCATTGCCAATGCCATGTTATGGCCATGTGACTTGCCACCTCCTTACACCACCTGGAGATATCAGAAGTGAGAATGCTGACGTAAGCAACAAAAAAACCCTGTGAAAGTACACTTGATTACTGCCCACACCCTTTTCGGATTTTACGATTTGATTAACTTCAGAGTTTATTGTTAAGTCTGTCTATAAGGATGCTAGAGGTTCTTGTACCAAGGAAGAGTCTTCCTCTATCTCTTTAAACCAATAATACGGTCCTGTAATGACTGATTTTCTTTTGGCACAGGACGCCATGAATAGAACCCCCTCGGTTTTACGAAAAAAAAAAAACCCTGAGAAGTCCTGTGAAAAACATGATCGCCTACCAATGGTCTTGTTTTTTTTGGGTACACTGATCAAGTGGTCATGACTTCAGGATCTGTTAGTCTTCATATACAAGACCCAAAACTTCTGGTAGAGAGTCTTTCTTCCAAAAATCTTTTCTCCCATGAAGTTTTGATTCTTGGGGGAGCCAATGTGATGCACTATTGGCCGTCCTAGAAAACCAGTGTATCCGGACGTCCTCCGACTGGGACCATATCATTTGACACTCTCGAATAAGCGGTCCAATTCCTTGCTGCTGCACGACCCAACATCACAGCATCAAGGTCTTTGGAAGCATCCGTCAAAATAGCAATATTACGATATGCTCGATCTCTCAGCTGCCTCCTCCAAAGCGCCCTTCAAAGCCCAAAGCTCAACCTAGAGGGGAGACCCAACATGACATCTATGAGCTGCAGCCATACAAATATATTCCCCCGACTTTGCGGTCACCCACGCTCCACTAGCTATCACTGATGGGGTGCTAAAAGTACCATCTACGTACCCAAAAAATCATGTCCACACTATTTACTCACTCCTTTGGCTGATCTGGCACACCTCCCTCCAAACCTCTTCCGCCTTGAAACAATCCCAAAAAACATGGAGAATATTTTCGTCCAGTGTTTTACACCAAGGGCAATCCCCAAAGTTCATACGCAGTCTTCGACGCAGAATAGAAGCAGTTGCCAAGGCCCCATGGACAACCCTCCATAAAAATAGACGCACCTTAGGTGGTAGTCCAAGCCTCCATAGATCTGCTCTGATCCACACCTCCGAGTTCTTCGACGGATCCTGTATGTCCCCCCTACGAGATGGTAAAAGTTTACTATACTTCTTGTTAAAACCTAATGGCACCTCACCCAGTCTCTGAACCATCTTCACCGTACTCCTCAAACTAGCAGAAGCCCTCCTCCCTTGCTATTGATGCCAGTTTTCCGCCGATAATTGTGTGGCCAAGCAGATCCATATACTGCTCCCTCCTTATCGGAATGCAACAGATTTGCTATGCTCACAACTCCCAATTGGCTTTGCCTCGATAGAAAATTGTAGACCTGTAGTCCCCCTTCGGTCTTCTCCCTCGTGATCACCTCCCAGGAGGTGTAGACGACGCTCCTCGATTGTGTGACCCTAAAAAAATGCCCTACAAACTATGTCCATTCTATGTAGAATACCCTTTGGTATCCCACTGGTCATCATAACATGGACTGGTATAGCAGCAATGACTGCTTTTAACAATACAAGTCTGCCAGCTTGAGATAACATTTTGGACTTCTACCTCGACAATTTCGCTTCCAGCCGTCCCAAGAGAAATTGATAGTGCTTCGCCTGAACTCGCACTCCATCAACTGGGATTCCTAGATGTATCCAGGGTCCTCATTGTTCTTCCATCCGAAGAGCTCTAACCAATCTATCCCTCTCTTGTTGGGACACTCTTGGAGAATTTCACACTCGATTTTGAGGGGTTAATACACAAACCCGTTATTTGCGCACCTGATTAAAAAAACCCTTAAGCTTTAAACCCAACACATCTACCATCGTGGCCCTTGTGAAAAAAAAGAAATCATCCGCATAAATGATTGTACTCACCGCATGGGGGTACCCTAGGAGTAGCAAAACTTTCAATATCACCATCCTGGAAACACTGATCGAGTTACCAATGTATACTCTACAATACCAATAGGAAGGTATAAGGTGTCAACCGATCTCCTTTTCTTAACCCACAGCTCGGCCGAAATGCCTCACTCTCTTCCCCATTGATCAACAAGTGCATGGTGACCGTCGAGACGCATTGTAATATCCATGAACTCCATATCGGGCCAAAACCCATCTTGCCCATGATCACCTATAGGGCCTCCCAATGAATTATGTCATAAGCCTTCTCCAAATCCGCCTTTATAGCAATAACTGCTCGAGAAACAGGCGCTATATGTATAGCATGAAGAACTTCTTGGGCATGAAGTACATTATCTCGGACCGTCTGGCCTGGAAGAAAACCATGATGTTCATCTTGAATAACTGCCGGTAACACCACTCTAAGCATGTTAGCTAGAATTTTAGAAATAAATCTGTATCTTTGATTGCAAAGACTGATGGGTCGATAGTCCTCCGGGCGCATAGGGTTTGCTATTTTTGGGATCAGAATAACACTCGTGTCGTTCCATCCCATCAGCATAATTCTTGATCTGAAAATTTCTTGTATATCCCGCACAATATCTGTAAAGAACCCAATCTTGGATACCCACCTCCTCACAAAACCGGCTTTTAAGGGAAGATCCACGACGGGTATATAAACAGCTCATCACCCGCTCCCATTATCGATGTGGGACTAACCCGTGTAAGGCATGACCATCTCAACAATATCTTCCCCCATGATTCCCCAAAAGGCTTTAAAAACTTCACTATTAATATCTTCTCGGTAGCCTTCATGTGTCTAAATTGATGCAACACACCTGAATTGAGTCGGTTTTTATCAAATTCTTCCATCTTTCATCGCAAATTCCATCAATTCTAATCTCACGCCCTCTCATGCGTACAATCAATTTTATCCGATGGAGAAATTTGTTTTCCGGCCATCCGATCTTGTGTATAATCAATTTGATCCACCGATTGAGAGATTTGTTTTCCGGCCATCCGATCTATGTTTGATCTCGTCGAGAGATGTGTTTGATTTCCAGCCATCATCGATGATAGTCCTTCGAAACCCAATTATTAAGGGTCAACAAGATTCCATCTATGAGCTCAAGATTATCGACTTTGATTACTTAATTTTTTTGCTATCTTCTTCGAACACAGCCGAGGGTCCACCCTCAAACTTACGGAAATTGACATCAAAGTTTGGCCCACAACAATGCAAAACCTAACATGACAATTATTCTAGAGAGGAAATGTCCAATAAGATGCGTGTATGAGCTAGCTAATCATTTGAGAATCTAAACTAAGTCCACATTAGGTGGGAGATGCGGTCTGAATTGCCACAATTGGAGTCATTTGGGTTGTATAATCGGATCAATATCTGCATGTTTATAACCTCTTTTGGTATAATTATGTCATCTTCAAGATAACTAACTAATCGTCGTAAAAATTCTTTCAATATTCAGAAACTTGAGATTCTTTCTTCTGCATCGAATCAACCTCGAGAGTCCCCATGAATTGATTCGGGGATGTGATCACATCGAGCCGTTCTGCAGCCTCTTGGCCTTTCAAGCCTGTGACAGGTGGACTTCCAACTCGATGAGATGTTATATCGACAAGTTTCCACAGCTTTCTATTAAGGTTTTTCTTTTTGCATATAACCCCTTGGAAACTAAGTTATTTGCATATTAATTCTTATAAATATCATATTTATATATCGATATCTGAAAACCATGATAGATGTGCATATCCACCCCTCAGGTTAACTTACGTCTGTTTGAAGAAATATTCCAGGAATACTCATGCATGGTTTGATTGCTCCTCCAATACAATTGTTTTTGGGGACGATTATACCCTTATGATTGCTCTTTCAATATGGTTGGAGCTGACGAGGAGGATGAGCAGATCAACGGTGGAGATTTGTTCCCACCTCCAAAATGTCTTCCATCTGATCCTCTGGTCGCCGCCTCGGCAAAGCAGCATCGGTCGGTATGAATCTGACGAAGGAACCTGCAATCGCTTCAGCTCTTGGGTCATCTTCGGAACGATAGCAGCCACCATGCATGCCGTCGATGAATTGACCATAATGATCGGCTAGGGATTCCACCGGCGTCCGTCGTGGCCATCAACGCAATGCCATCTGTCCGCAACACGGTGGCCCAAATGGTTTATGGCTCCCGCTGTTGATCTCCATAGATCACCGCGATCTTAATGGATTCGGTTGTAGCCGACGAGAGGATCACCTATTTTCGGGAAAGAGATGGAGCATGTTTTGTTTGGAGTGGATTTGAATCAAAGGGGTTAGTACTCTAGTTGGCTTAAATGTCACTAAGGGTAAAATTGTCATTTGAGATCTTGGGTAATTGGCTAATCATGGTTAACGTGACCATGGGATTGGACACTGACGGAAGGGTGGATGTATAACAACCATAGTTTTCAAGGGTTGATATGCAAATATGATGTTGTAGGGGTTAATATGCAAACAACCTAGTTTTCATGGGAAATATATGAAAAATGCTTTCTATAAAATGTGATTAATCCTTGAATATAAGTCCAAACAAAATGAATGTCTAAATATTTGTTGCTAAAACTAGTATTAAAATTATTCATAAAATTCATGAATAGGTCATAAAGTTTGCTGAGTTCCATTTTTGGATTATCTTTCTTGAATTTGAGTACATATAAGCATTATGTTTATTAATTGCTGATTTTATATAAAATTCTTAATGTTTTTAGCTTTCGGTTTTTTGCCAAGACTCATACAAATTCGACTCTGCACGAAATCTGATAGTAACAGATTAGTAGCACTCAGGACCGTACGATGCAAAAAGAACAACCACGATGCACAAGGGCACTTCCGTTAATAGCGGGCAGTGTGTTCATAATGGATACCAGCTGATTCCACTTCCGACGCTCCTTGGTGCTACCAGCGTGTTACTGGTTGTTTTCGTTTTTGTTACGAGGGTATGTCGAGCCAGACTCTTGCCAAATGTTCAGTATTTTCTTTGAACCCTAAACTTCGTTTCTCACATAATAATTCTCAAACACCGAACTTGCCATCATTTTCGGCCGAAGATGAGATTTTCCGAGCTCTTGTTGGCAAGAATGCATTCCTCATCATAACCCGAGGCTCATCTATATAAATGATTTCATCCATTCATCTCTCTCTCTCTCTCTCTGCTGTATATATGTAAGTTGTCTAATTTGTCGAGTCGATAGTTTCGAGTCGATAGTAAAAAAAAACGAACAGTATAGACCTCTGTTTCCGAGTTAGGTCAATAGCTCAGTTGACTGACGATGGCGAAGACGGAGGCGAAGGAATTTGGTGGTCCAATGGGTGATGAAGTATCCATCTGATTTCTAAATTGAAACCACTCTTCATACAAAATTTGGTGAAAGATTACATTAGTCAAACACACTTAATTGTACTAATCAATAGCCACAACAAACACACACATAAAACATAGGTCATGTGAAGACAGACCTAGATTGGATGCTAGTCTAAATTGTATAAATATGGAGCATATATCTTGGAAAGTCTAATTAGCCCCCCTTTCCTGTTTGGACCCATCTTGCTAAAACCCAAGAAGGGATCTTTCTCAACTGGTTTGACTCAATCTGACTTGGATTCCCTCTGAGGCTTGTGATGGCCCTTTCCTCCCAAGAGCTGGAACTTACCAACACCACTTAGCCTATTTGGCTATTGATGTTGAGATCACTTACACCCACTTATGGACAAAGAACCTGCTGGGTTTGGGCTAAACCCTACTCATCATCTGAGGACAAATCAGGTGAACTTCTATATCCCCCCCCTCCCCCCTCCCTTTCATGATTTTTGTGGAAACAATAAACAATTAGCTCTGATGATAATAGTCCAGAGGAGAAGAGAGAGAGAAAATAAAAGATCAGGTGACATCCAACTAGGGGTGGCAATCCTTGACCCGATCCGCCAACCCGATCCGAGGTTAGCGGGTTTGGGTTTGGCCTAAACGGGTTCGGGTCATAAACGGATTGACCCGTTTATTTAATGGGTCGGGTTCGGGTTTATACTTATAAACCAATTGACCCGACTTGACCTGTTTACCAAATGGGTCGTGTCAACCCGAGCCAACCCGACCCAATTCGACCCATCTTGATCCAACCCGACAGATTTTCATGGGTTATGTTGACGCAACCCGAGCCAACCCAACACGACCCGACCTATTTAGTAAACGGGTTTAACGGGTCGGGTCGGGTCATCCCGTTTATTAGACGGGTCGGGTTTGGGTTTAAGTTTTTGACCCGTTTATTAAAAGGGTCGGGTACGGATTGGGTGTTTTGCTTATATACCTATGTCCCAACCCGACCCGACCAGACCCATTGCCACCCCTACATCCAACCCTATCAATAAAGGGTTTGCTTTTCTTTACTGACCAACTTGCCTCTAATCCCTGCAGGTTGGGCAGAGAACAGAAGGCTCCCTGGATGCATAGGGTCCAAAGCACCTTAAAGCTAGCTTTTCTTGGGCTAGCCACCTCCCATCTCTTTTATCCTCATACATTCAAAGTTTATAGGGCTCTACCCTAAAGAGTAGGCTCATCCTTTCCCATTTTAGCCCAAAACATGGATGAGAGAGAGAGAGAGAGAGAGAGAGAGAGAGAGGTTGCAGGCTCTCTAGAGAGAGAGAGAGAGAGAGAGAGAGAGAGAGAGAGAGAGAGAGAGAGAGAGAGAGAGAGAGAGAGAGAGAGAGAGAGAGAGAGAGAGAGAGAGAGTTTGCAGGCTCTCTTATTTGCAGGCTACTCATTTGGACAGACTCTTCACAGGTTGCAAGGGGAGGCTGTGCATGTTAAGCTGTTGTCATTTTGTTCTGTTGCAGCGCTCCAATAAATGCACCGCCCGAGCAAAGTTTAAGCCAGCGCCCGCTTCGGAGCTCAACTTTTACGGCCATTGCGGCCGTTGTTCGGTGGTCGGTAAACGTGCGACTGTAGTGGGTGGGGTTTAGATTCTTTATTTTATTTTTTAAAAATTGGCTGGGCTGCTAGAAACTTCCATCTACGATTTCATGGATATGGTTGTGCCTCGCTATTTTTTTCTGTTTGGGAGCGTCTTTGTTCATGCTTCCATCTAGACGAGGCCTTACCGTCTTCTGTATCTTCTCTTTGGTCTGTTTGGCGACAGGTTCAGGTTGCTCGTAGTTTATGGCCGAAATGAGAGAGGAGTGTGGTTGGCTTTCTATGGGCTATTTGGTCGGAACGTAATGCGAGGGCGTTCAGACAGGTGTCCATGCCCTTGGATAGTGTTTTTGTGGAAGCAGCTAGGCACGCTTCATTTTTGGAGCTTGTAGCCTTTTGGTTTTGTCAGGCTGGGTTTCCCAGCCTTGGGGTTGTACGTAGTACGATGGAGGGATAGGGGGGTGTTGAATGGCTAGGCTTTCACAGCCTGCGCTTCATCGTTGTATAGGATTTTTGGTTTCTAATATACAGGTTGGGGTCTGCCTAACCCCTTCCCCGCTTAGGGATCGATGTTATCCATGCTCAGGGGCGGACCTATATTGGGCCCAGGGGGGGCTCAAGGCCCCCCTCACTTTGGGAAAAAGCAAAGAAAAGTTACACTTACCATCTTGAAATTTAGCTTAAAACACGTAACCCCTATAGTTAATTTTGTTCCAAATCACTCCCTAAAGTCTGAAATTTTAGCACAATACCCCTTTTGTCAACAACTTGATTCTCTCATTTGGTAATTTTTATCTGATTGAATGGGGGGGGGGGGAATGTTGTTTGTTAAAATGTTTTTGAGCTAAATTTCAGTAGGGGAGGGGAGAAAAGTATAATTTATCCAAAAAAAACAAATATAGGAAGTTTGTCAACTTTTGGTTGCCAACTTCACATGGAGGTGGCCCCCACCAGTTGCCACTGTTCCACCGGCCACCACCCCCCGCCAGTCAATGTCCACCACCATTCTGCCGACCACCACCCCACCTCCACATGGCTCCTCTGTCGCCGCCACCCACCACCCGCCGTTGCCGCCCGTATTGGCGACCCACGATCGGCCACACCGGTCGTCTGCCATCACCCGTTGCTGGCCACCAATGCCCACTACTGTCCGGCCGACATCCACTGCCGTCTGCCACTACCCACACACGTGGCATCCCCGTAAAGTTCATCACATGGCCCTTAGTGAATGAGAATCGAGTGGGAATCGGGGCCTATTTACAGGTTTTGGAGGGTACGTATTAAATACCCCCTCCACCGCAAAAAAAAAAAAGATCTAGTCTATTATTTACAGTCCATGCACCCTGATCAAGTCGGTCAGTTACAGCTCCAAATTTTCGAAGGATGATCAAAATTCTCCTCCGCTCGAGGTAAAATCCTAATAGGTCTTTTGTTGCGCGATCGAAGAAATGGTAGGGACGTTGTCACGCTGTCTGCCGAAGCCTTCGACTGTGAGGCAACGACTGTAGTTACTTTTTAATAATTATGTCCCCCCTGAGAAAAAATCCTGGGTCCGTCATTGTCCACGCTCAAAAAAAAAAAAGTACGGGGAACCTTTGAAGGTGAAACCTATTGGCAACGCTGCATGTGGCGTTGACAAAGGTGGAATTTTTTTGACGACATGGGTACTTTTATTGATCATTGAAGGAGAATATATTGGCGAAATTGTTTTGTACGTCGCCGAAAGTCGAACATCATAACACTAGCTCTTGTCATTATTTTCATTTTTAAAACTGTAGAGGTAGGTACTCCAAAGTATGACCAGTGCGAAGTCCAATCTTCCATCCTTTTCGGCAAGTGGAAATCAATCAAGCTTCAATCTAGATGACTTGTGGTAAAAATTAGGGATGCAACTCGAGTCAGGTTGGTTCGAGTTTGAGCCAACTCGGAACCGAACCAAACTAGTTCAGTTTTACCATATTTAAGTCCGAACCAACCATGGAATTAATAAGGAAAGAATTAAAATTTTCTTATTCCCCATTTATCCTCATCTCCAACCTTTAGTCAGTCGCCATTGATGCTACCCACATCATCCGCTGGCACTATTGTCACCTAAGCCTCCTCTGCCATCTCTTTTTCCGACGATATCCTCTACCACCCTGATCTTTCTCCTTTGTCATCCTTCCTACTTTGACATTGTCGAGAATTTGGGTTAATTTGTGATGTTCTTTTACCAACCGAGCGGTGGGCATTGAAAACCAGGGTGACTCAATACCAAGATTTGATGGGTATTTATTAGCAAAGCCACCAAGTGAAAGGCCTGCGACTTCCAAGTCTCACGAGGGGCTCCCTGTAAATGTTAGGTATTGGAATTTTTTTAAGGGGCCTTAGCAATAAATCCTTTTAAGAAAACAGTTTACAAGTAAAGGGCATGCAGGATATCAGTTTTACACTAGATCCTCCCCTAAGAACACTATTACAATGAGTTTCCTCAATCATCGGTTTAACTTTTCAAACGAAAAATCAACAAAGGCGAGTCGGAGATGGCTAGAGGGCGATCCCGAGGTGCTTCGAGATCCAGGGAGATCCGGGGTCGATCCAGGGGGGCATCTTCGAGATCGGGGATCCGACGATCTGGGGAAACCACCGTCTCGCGTTCCCGAGGAGTTTCGAGAGATGGGGTTGTGCCTCTTGGGAAGGGGGTTTCGACTAGGGGGGAGGAGAGGAGTCGTTCCCGGGATAGGCGTCCCGGGGGCTCTTCAAATCAACCCAGGTCGAGCCACCTCCAGAGGGTCTCCTTTGCGGACGTTGTGCGACGCCCAGCCCGTGCTCCACCGGCGGCGAGTTCGGGGGTTTCGGCGACGAGATCAGGTGGCCCTCCAGATTGGGGGTTTCGGCGACGAGATCGTGGGGTTCGGCGCTGCTTCAGATGCGGCGAGAGGGACCACACCGTCGCCACCTGCCGAAACCCTACCGTGTGCTTCTCCTGTGGGAAGGTAGGCCACACCTCCCACAGGTGCAGGATGGTCCGATCTGCCGGATCTACCGGTTCTTCAGCAGCAGGGGCAGGCGCCGCTTTGGATCTGCCACGGGATCCACGACGGGAGGAGATGTTGGAGGTACTGAATCGATCGGGAGTCTGCCGGGTCTTCCGGCGTTCGGTGACGGCGGCGGAGCTGTCCGGGCACCTCAGACATGTGTGGCAGGGCTCCTGGGCATGGCCGTCGCAGGAGATCGGTAATGGTGAGTTTCTGGTCTAGTTCCCCTTCCGCCAATTCCTGGAGATTGAGGTCGGGCGAGGAGTTCGCGACCTGGGGGCCGTCTCAGTCTCCTTCCGGCCATGGGAGGAGTTGTCTGGTGCAGTGGCTCAGCGGCGGCGGACGGCAGTGAGAGTGACGATCTTCGGGCTTCCGTTCGACGCGTGGGGGGAAGGATCTATCCGGACCTTGTTGGAGCCTTATGGTGAGATCAGGGAATGCCACAACGTCTTCCCCTCTATCTCCCACAGGAGGTTTTGTCAAGCAACGATCCTCTGCTATGAGCCCATTTTGATCCCCTCAACGGTGCAATTCTCTCTGGGATATGGGATTTTTAGGGTGCGTCTCACCTTCCAGGTTCTGGGAGACTGCACCTCCCTGCCCCCTCCACCCCTCGGCCATCTGCCTCCCTTGGAGCACGGTTCCGGTGGAGGACCTCCGTTCGACGACAGGATGCAGTTCGGTGAGCCGGTGATCCCACCGGGCTTTGGTCCGCCGATCGCCTCGCCTCAACCCACCCGGTTCCGGCAGCCGTGTGTCAGACCTCCTCGATTCCCTGCTCCTGCCCAGGATCCGGGGCCGAGCCAGGCGACCGGCGAGACGGGCAGTAGTCAGGAACCAAGTACACCTTCTCTCCAACAATTCTCGCGGGATTCAGGTTTTGTTTTGAATCTTGGGGCGGGGGAGAATGGTGACGTCCCTCGGGTTCATGTTGATTTTCCACACGTGGGGTGTGAGCCCCCCCACTTTAACCCCTTCGTGGATGTGCACGAGGGCTTCCCTGGGGTTTCTGATGAGGGGGGTCCCCCCTTGGACCCCCCCGTTGCACACGTGCCTTTTGAGAGGGCTAGCCCCATGGTGGGGGTTTCTCTTGCTTCTAACGTTGATGTCGGCAGGAACACTGAGTTAGAGCAGGGGGGTGAGATGCCGCGGGACTTGGCTGTTCGGAACGCTGACCAGGAGAGACCGGTGGCACCGGCGGACATGGCAGGACCTTCCCAGCTGCACTCGGCGAGGAGGAGTTTCCGGCAGTTTTTGCAGCGCTCCTCGGATGATCCTATGCTGGCGCAGGCTCTCGTTCGGTCGAAGATGCGCCTTTTGGAGTTGGATCAGGCGGATCCTTCAGCGTCCCTCCCCCTCTCTCTTTTGGATGATGATGTTGTTTTGGATATTGCTAAGAAGTGTGGTTTTATTACCCCGCCAGAGATGGATAGTGTTCGTTTCTTTCTTGACTCTATCAGGGTGCTGGAGGAGAAGAGAGCGAGGATGGCCTCGTCTTGATCGGGTGGTTGGAAGGCTTCGGAGGAGTTTAGAGAGTCGATATCTTTGTGTTTCTATGAAGATCTTGTCGTGGAATGTCAGGGGTTTAGGGAAGTCAGAGAAGAGAAGGGCGGCTAGTTCGTTTGCCTCTATTCACGATGTCGATATTATCTGCATTCAGGAGTCCAAGCGTGAGAACCCGACGAGCCATTTTTTCCGCTCTCTCAGTACGAGAAAGATTGCGAGGTGGGAGGCTAAAGATGCTACAGGGGCGTCGGGTGGAATTCTAATAGGGTTCAGCGACGACCTTTTTTTGTTGAAGAGTTCCAATGTTGGAGTTTTCTCCCTCACCCTGGTCCTACAGAATAGACTCGATGGGGTGGAGTGGATGCTATCATCCGTCTACGGGCCGACTGACCACACTAGGGGTGACGATTTCTGGACGGAGCTATCTTTGCTCAGGACGAACTTTCCGGGACCATGGGTAATCGCGGGTGATTTCAACGTCACTCGGGGGTCAGAGGAGCGACTACGCAGTGATAGGGATGCTTCGGCGATGAGAGCTTTCTCCCAGTTCATCCGTCACCAGGAGTTGATTGATTTACCTTTGTCCGGGCATACCTTCACGTGGAGCAACAAGAGAGAAGACCCGATCTTGGCTAGGCTAGATCGGTTCTTGATCTCTGCGGACTGGGACTTGCGTTTCCCTGGCTCCATTCAGGCAGGTCTGGCCTCCTGCGTTTCCGATCATGCGCTGATCCTCCTCTCTACGGATTCGATTTCACTTAACCGGCCTCCTTTTTGTTTTGAGTCGATGTGGACCATGGAGGAGGGATTCGAGGAATTGATTGCAAGATGGTGGGCCGAGGCTGGGTCGGTTGATAACTCGGCTCTGAACATGGCTAGGAAGCTCAGATTCATCAAGAAGAAGCTCCAAGCATGGAGCAAGGCCCACTTCGGAAATGTTATTCGCCAGAAGGTGTCGGCTTTGGCAGAGATTCGGGTGCTTGAGGCCAGAGGCGAACTCGCCACCCTCACTCCCCCGGAGACCGCGAGATTGAAGGAGCTTAACCAGGAGCTAGTGCTGCTCTTGCGGAAGAAGGAAGGGATGTGGCGGCAGCGTTCGAAGGAGCAGTGGGTGAAGTTAGGCGATGCGAACACCTCCTATTTCCATATAGTAGCTAATGCTCGGAGACGGAAGAACTTTTTGGCCTCCTTGTGGCACGATGACCGCGAACTGACGTCCACGTCTGACATTCTTGATGCTGCCACTTCCTTCTTCAAGACCTCCTTCCGGGAGGACGAGCTTTCGACGGGGCTCTCCTTTGACTGGGACGGTGCGGATTTCCCGAGGATTCCAGGCGGATCGGGATTGGAGGCGGAGTTTACAGTGGAGGAGTTTCGCACGGCAGTGTTCCAGTCCAAGAGTGATGGGGCACCGGGTCCCGATGGGTTTCCCATGGAGTTCTTTCAGAAATTCTGGGCCATCTTGAAGGAGGATCTTTGCCGGCTACTTCATGATTTTTTCTTAGGCAAGGTGCGTCTTCACTGCCTCAACCACTCATGGATCTTACTCTTGCCTAAAAAATCTGCTGCAGAGACAATCAGGGACTACAGACCGATCTCCTTGTCCAATTGCCTGTACAAGATCATCACGAAGGTCTTGGCAAATCGGCTCGCGGAGAACATCTCTCTTTTGGTCTCTCCTTCCCAGACCGCGTTCATCAAGGGGAGGCTCATACTTGATAGCGTGGCGGCGGCTCACGAGACGATCTTCCACCTGCGTGAGTCGGGAGGGGAAGGAGTGCTCCTAAAGATTGATTTCGAGAGAGCTTTCGACCAGATAAGGTGGGACTTCTTGCTCGATCTTTTGAAGGTGAAAGGTTTTTCAGATGGTTGGATTGGCTGGATTAGAGAGATTCTGGGGTCCTCGAAGCTTTCCTGCCTTATTAACGGGGAACAGGGCAAGGACTTCAAGGTTTATAAGGGTCTGAAGCAAGGTTGCCCACTGTCCCCATACCTCTTTATCCTGGTGGTTGATGCCTTCGATGCAGCTGTCCGGAGGGCGAATGTTGAGGGCTTGGTCCGGGGGGTTGGAGGAAGCGGCTGGACAACATCAAACTTGCACTACGCAGATGATTCTCTCCTTTTCGCAGCGGCCTGCCCGTTCCAGTTAGTCTCGCTCAAGATCCTCCTCTATGGGTTGGAGCTGACCTCGGGCCTTAAAATCAACTTCCAGAAGACCTGTCTGTACTACATCGGGCCAGGAGACGCAGGGGGCGGTTTGGTCAAGCTTTTGAATTGCAAAGAGGCGAGATTGCCGATGAAGTATCTTGGGCTCCCTATTAGTGACAAAGCGCTTCGGCGTGAGGATTGGGAGCAGCTTATCCTCAAGGTCGAGCGGAGACTGGAGGGCTGGAAGGGCCGGTTTCTTTCTTCAGGAGGTAGGCTGGTGCTGGTCAACTCGGTGCTATCTTCGATCCCCTCGTACTACCTGTCCTTTTACTACCTGCCGTCCTGGGTAGTGGAGAGGATAGATAAGATTCGGCGTTCCTTCCTCTGGCACGGTGTGGGAGAGAATGCGGGTGGTTACAATCTGATGAGATGGGATCAGGTTTGCCTTCCGAAGAAGATGGGCGGCTTGGGGGTTCTGGATTTGCGCAGATTCAACATCTCGATGCTAGGGAAATGGTGGTGGCGGCTTCAGCAGAATTCTGGAGGGTCCAGGAGGGACGTCATCCTAGCTAGATATTTTAAGAGATTCTCGCCATTGCAGGCCCGGGGTAGATCTTCAGGCAAGATCTCTTGCTTCTGGAGGGGCATTTTAAAGGTTAGAGATCTCTATAAGGGGGCAACTTCGCTTGTTCTCGGTGACGGGCAGTCAATCAGATTCTGGAGAGATCCTTGGATCTCTGACAGACCGTTGGAGCAACTCTTCCCAAGCCTCTACTCCCTGGCCAGGAACAAGGGAGCTTCGGTGCGCTCTCAGACATTTCGGAGACGGGGAAGGATCAGGTGGCGGGTGAAACTTGGTGCTCCTTTGGACCAGGATAGACGGCGGGAGTGGCTTGATCTTCTTCCTATTCTGCGGACTGCCACCTTCAGAATATCCCGGGATGAGGTCCATTGGAGTGCCTCGTCTTCGGGAGTCTTCTCCGTCAGCTCCTTCTACAACCACCTTCTCCCTACGGGCCAGCGCCACGGACCTTCAAGAGCTATCTGGAAGTCGAAAGCCCCCTCGAAGGTGCAGATCTTTTCTCTACTTGCCTCCCGGAACAAAATTCTCACCAAGACGGCTCTATTGTGTAGACATCACTCGCGGGTGTCGGATGCCCTGTGCACTTTTTGTGGCTCGGAGGAGGAGACAGCCTCGCATCTGTTACTAGGGTGCTCCTTTGTCAGGCCTTTGTGGGACCTTTTCGAGAGTCGATTGGGTCTTTCTTCTCACCCGAGGTTGCTCAGGGGCCTTTGGACTACTTGGAGGAGGAGGCACATTTCGATGTCGATCCAGAAACCGTGGGACGTTCTGGTCATGGCTATTGTGTGGGTCATCTGGCTAGAACGGAACAATCGGGTTTTCAATGCCAAGTCAGCAGGGCAGGATAAGTTGAAGCATGCTATCATCTCTCTCTTCAATGCTTGGATTGTACCTTGGCGTGACAAGCTAGGGGTGGAGGCAAACATCTTCTGTAACACTTTACTTTCTTGATTCCTAATAGCTTCTGGTTGGGGTCCGCCAAACCCTCCCTCCATCGAGGAGGGGTTCTCAAAAAAAAAAAAAACTTTTCAAACCATCCAAATGATATAGCTAATCTTATTTGCTACGGTACTTTGAAGATTTTTACTACAATGATTTCAATGCAGCACCTTTTTTAAAGTGAGATTCTAAAAAAAGTTCAGATTTTTAATACAATTATTTTACTGTAGCAAAGAGTAACAATCTGCTACGCAAATTAGTGATGGCAACGGGTCGGGTTTGGGACGGGCAGCCAATTCCAAGCTCGTCCCATTAAGAAATACCTTGTACCAAACCCATCTCAGATTTGGAGGGAATATCTCAAATCCGTCCCATTTATGTCAGTCAAAATCCAAACCCGTCATTTCCAAATTATATATGGACGGGACAAATTGAATTGAGTTGGAGTGTGTTTGAAATAATAGAGATACCCTAAAAGTAGTAGGTAAAACAAAAAAACGATATATATATATATATATATATATATATATATATATATATACACTAGTGAAAACCCCGTGCTCGAGGGCACGAAAAAAATTTAGAGAGAGATGAAAAATATTTTGAAGGCGTCAACAATATTTTCAGGGAGGTGACAATAATTCAGGGGCGGCGACAATAAATCGAGGGCGGCGTAGCCCTCTTTAACAAAAATTGCCCATCGCTTTCTTTCGAAATTGTGATCATCTTTGGGTGATCACCAATGAAGACAATATCATATTGAGATCCATCCTTGTTGGGTACTTTTGGACGATTCAGACTTTATGTGTTTACACAAATAGAGTTTCACATTGGATTATCTCTATATGGAAAGATAGAACAATGCTTTTCCTATTGATATCCTTCACATAACAATTTGGTTACTAAATAAAAACTCAATAAAGGATGCTTTAAGTTTGAAAGAAATGTGTGATCAATATGAAGTGTCAGCCTAATAGGAGTGTGATATAGTTTTAGCAAAACGAATGTCAAGGTAGTGTAATTCTCTCTACCTATAACCTCTGCCAATAATTTTCTTTGTCTAAAACTCATTGTTAAAAAGAAGTTGACAGAACAGTTTGGAGATTTAGTTTGTTTACTAACAAAAAGGAGACTCATAAGAATGCTTAAGAATGAATAGAGAGTAGGGAATAAACCTTGTATGATCTAAAGCTCATATCAAGAGCTATACCCAACTATGATAGGTCACAACAATCGGACTACGATTGTTAAAAGAAATTAAAACAAACTGAATCAAATTTCTATGTGCTAGATATACAACTACTAAACATTTTCATCGGTTAGAGTCAACTGTGATTCCCAACTATAATAGGTCGCAACGATGGGAACAAAGGACTGGATCAAAGTGCTAAAAGAAATTACAACAAACTGAATCAGAGATTATTTTTCCACCATTTATCATTTCTCATTCCTTACTCGCAAATAATACAGATATGTATGCAAACTGTTTTGAAACTTCAAATAGAATAAGATATGTATGCAAACTGCTTTTATCAAAAAGGCATCATCTCAAAAACAGGTGTTGCTGATGGCATGTCCATAGATAAGAAATTTGTAAAAAATTGTAGTCACCTTCTAGCTTCTAAATTCTTCTGAATATTTGCAGCAGGATCTTTTATGGTAAGAAGTAGATGTAGATGTTTCAGCTACTTATTTTATGAAAAAAAGGTAACATAAGCTCCGAGATGCAAAACCAATGCAAACATTTGTGATGCCCAAAGGGAAAAATATAATCAGAGAGAAGAAAAATATGATTTTAATTAAAAATCAGTATATCATATCATTTGCAACACCGATGCAATTAAAAATTAGCATATTATATCATTTGCAACACCAATGTTCATCTCAATAATATTTAACCTCTCTATAGTTAAAAAACTACATTTTACCCTCCTTCAATTCAATTTTGATTAAGATGAAAAATATTTTGAGGGCGTCGACAATATTTCGAGAGAGGTGACAATACTTCGAGGGCGACGTCAATATTTCGACGAAAATGACAATATTTCGAGGCTAGCAATAGTATTTTGAGAGTGATAGAAATATTTCAATGTAGGTGACAATATTTAGAGGGTGATAGAGGATGGAGTTTGCCGGAGGAGGGACATCAGATCCTCTTGGTATGCTTCTCTATTATTGTATTATTGCGCACTTGCATTCTTCTAATGAGAGAAAGAGAGAGGTGGCTCCAGGCTGCAAATCTTGTAAAACTTTTATTCTAATAATGTTTTGGAAACAAAGAGCTGAACGAAAATATAAAAGAACTCTCTAGCTAAATGAGAAACATAATAAGTTTGCACATGATATAGATATGTTCACGAAACCAACAATATCATCGATGCATACTATAGTATTTATGTATTTACATTTATATTGTTCGGCATTTGCCACTTTTTATTTAAACTAAAATTCTATTTATACAAATTTGCATGTTAGGTATGTAAATATAGGATTTTCAACCAGCCATAACCTTTTTTAACATGACATTATAGAAATTGTGGCAGCATCCACCATCTGTGAAAATCAGCAAAATCAGCATCGTCGTGGCTTGGCACTGTAATTTGAATCGGGATTTCCTTGTATCCATGTTCGTGTTTACCTCTGTCGTCGTCCTGGCTTGGCACGATGACCTCCTTTGCTTGCTTCAGCGGCATCATCTCCTATAGCCGGCGTTCATTTTTTCTTTACAGATTTAGCATATGTGCAAAAAATAAAAAGCTGGAACAGGACATATTAGACCAGGGAAAATTATTATCAGAGACTTAGAACAAAAAAAAAAGGAGAAAGAGAGGATGAGATCTGAAAACCACGGTTGTAACAATGCCGATCTGTTACCAAACACTTCCAAACCATCACAATTCAAATCGCTTATAGTGCTTGTACCTTACGATGATTAAAAAAAAATCAAAGGGGGATTTATAACAAAGAACCATAATTGGGGAACAAATTCAAGAAATCAAATGAATAAAACAAACAAAATAAAGTGTACCAAAAATTCATTTGCCAAAAGCTAGGCAAGAATGGACGAAATCGAGCGGTTGGGAGTACGGGGCCGAGCACTGGATTTGAGAATGCGACAGGGGCGACTCCGATTGACTGCGATGCCCAACGTTCTGACTCACCAAGACATAGAAGCACCGATTAAGGTGATCTGCTTCTTCAAAGGCTAATATGATGATGGACCATGATCTCTAGAGCCATCAACTTAAAAAAATTTGATGTATTGATGGAAAATGATTTCTGAAATTTAATTTCCACTTCAATTCTATTTACATACACTCTTCTGATGAGTCTTTAACGAAGGATGAGAGAGAGAGAGAGGTAAATAGAATGTATTTCACATAATCTCTAAAACCAACTTGATGAGTCTTCAATTCTACTACATTATTTTATTTTGCAATCCATCTTGATCAATAATTTTGGAAATAAATTAACTCAATAGAGAGAAGGGATTTGAAGGTAGTATTTACCTCGTAATTGTTCACTTGTATTGGCCTTTGCGTCCTCCCCATTTCTCCATGATCACTAAAAAATAAACGCTAAAAAAATCAAAGCTCAAAGATGAGGAAGAGGGTTGTCGCTTGATACCCCTCCTCTATCTCTCTCCCATACCCCCGGCAGCTTAATGATCGTTGCCGTGGTTAGGTGTTGGTGCGACCGACGATTGAGAGCGGAGAAGGCAGAGGGAGATAGATATGAGGTCAAGCGGCCTCCTTGGGCTGCCGATGTTGCTACGGTTCGCAATCAGGGCCGGACGGGGATCTGTAAAAATAAAGAGGTGCACCATCATTGTGGATCATATAAAAATTGAGCTGGAGAGAAAATATAAACTGGTAATTGAATTAAAACACAAAATGACCCACCCTAAAAATTTAGTGTTGAAAAGATAGGAGATGATGCATTTTGAAAATCTTGCATAGGTTGTAGTCAATGGTTAAAGGATTTAGATTCTTGATTAACAAAAAGTCATGGCTAGATGATGCATTTTGAGTTCAATCACAGGGTGAAGCCAAATACACGTAAAATTTCAAAAAAATTTGTCGATCCTCAGCAGTATATAAAAAAAACTAAAATGGTAGTAGCAATTACATGACTCACCTATGCAACAATTTTAAATTTACTAATCAAGGAACTACCACCCACCCGAGTTGCTCCAAAGGCTTCCAAGATGACTCAAGCTACAGTTGATGCAACTTCTCCACAAATGATACCTCCAAGATTCTGTCTTTCTCTCTCATTTAATTTGGCTTAGGTTTAGGGAGGCAAAGGGGTGTCTTCCCGAAATCTCTTTCTATTGGTGAAACAAAAGACAAAAATATTCTACACGCATAGTATATATTACCTACAAATGGGGAATCATAGCAAAATTTTTTACAAAAAGAACACATAAAACTTATGGACAAAAAGAAATGTGAGAAAATGAGTTACCTTGATAGGTGGATTGAGAAAAAAGAACACATAAAACTTATGGACAAAAAGAAATAGTTACCTTGATAGGTGGATTGAGAAAAAAAGGCGTACCAAAATATGAGTTTCATGTGAGATCTTTACTTACTTCAGTCCCTAAATTGAAGCCAAAATATTAAGTTAAAAAATGTGAGAAAATTTTAACCAAAAAAATATGATGAAATACGTTCATGATGGAAGTTGCTCTTGAAATGGTGAGATAGCACATCATGCCAGTCCCGGTTGTCCTACAGATCGCCTTCACTTTATGTCTATCTAAATTGCAAAAAACATAAAAAAAAAATAAGACTTAGAATTAAAATTGAATGGCATGACTTGGAGCATAAAAAATGGAGAGAGGGAGTTGAGCATTTGCCGATGGAAGGATGCCGACACTGCAGCGACTCGTACTTCTCGGCAAAACGCAATGCTCAGCAAGAGAGAGAGAGAGAGAGAGAGAGAGAGAGAGAGAGAGAGAGAGCCACATATGTGCTCTGGTTTTTTTTTTTGAAGGGTATTTGTGCTCTGTTGCAAACTCATATAATTCACAGGTGTACCTTATATTCCAAGCAGAAGATGGAACTCTTACCTGATCAATGGTGTAGTGGATTTGAACCTTACGGCACAGATCTTGCGAAAGCTCCATAGATGAAGTCGACGTCGAGGTGGGTACAACTGAGCTCAAGGTTGCAAGAGGGAAGGGGGGGTGCAGCTGTGCTCGGGGCACGACTGCGAGGTGGCCGGGCAGATTGCCGCAGACCAGAAGGAGTGGCAGTCGGCACCAGAAAGCAGAGGGGGCCCTACCTATGCTGTCGAGATCCACCGCAGTCGCTGCTACTCCTTTCTCCCGGCCGCTTCTCTTCTTTGCGCCGCGCCGACCGTATCTCTTCTTCTCGCCGCGTAGACCGCGAAACCGAGAGAGAGAGAGAGAGAGAGAGAGAGAGAGAGAGAGAGAGAGAGAGAGAGATAGAGAGAGGAGAAAAAGGGGGCTGAGAGGGGGTTCGAGAGAGAGATCGGGATTGAGGGGGAGGGGGAGCGCACAACAGGGGAGAGAGAGAGAGAGAGAGAGAGATCGGGATTGAGGGGGGGGGGGCGCACAGTAGGGGAGAGAGAGAGAGAGAGAGAGATCGGGATTGGAGGGGGGGCGCACAGCAGGGGAGAGAGATCGGGAGAGATAGATCGGGATTGAGGGGTGGGGGGGCGCACATCAGGGGGGAGAGAGAGAGAGAGAGAGAGAGAGAGAGAGAGAGAGAGAGAGATCAGCCTCTTCTCCGGCCCCGCGTATCCGGCGGCGAATGACTCGATGTCGGTGGTGGCGCTGGCGCCCACGTCGTCCGGCGGGAGAGATAGAGATCGGGATTGAGGGGGGGCGTACAATAGGGGGGAGTGAGAGATCAGGATTGGAGGTTGGTGGGGGGGGGGGGGCGCACGGTAGGGGAGAGAGAGATCGGGAGAGAGAGTAGGAGAGAGAGATCGGGAGAGAGAGGGGAGAGGGGCGGCGCACAACAGAAGAGAGAGAGAGAGAGAGAGAGAGAGAGAGAGAGAGAGAGAGAGAGAGAGATTAAATCAGGAGAGAGAGAGAGAGAGAGTACGTTGAGGGTGTGCCTCGAAACCCGGGTATCCTTAATTATATTTTTTACATTAAACCCCTTCATAATATCTATATTTGTCTCTGCATAATAAAAACTTTTGTAGAAACGGACGACTGTGATCGAGTTTTTCTGTTTATCTCCCTTCTCTCTATAAATCTCAGCTGTTGCTTTGTCTCAGTTCATTTTTGTCCCCCCCACAACCGTCGTCCCTTATTTTATATATATATATATATATATATATATATATATATATATATATATATATATATATATATATATATGGGGAGGGATACTCTTACTCATGGCCTCTTACTCATATAGTTACCTATGATCCGGGTCGTCCATTAGATCTTGACGTACGATTCAGATTAGATGGGGAGTTAAAGCAATGGTGTCCGCATTAAATGCGGGCTTTTAATATGGGATTTTAATACGGACATTTAATACAGACACCATTGCTTTAACTCCCCATCTAATCCGAACCGTACGTCAGGATCTAATGAACAACTTGGATCATAGGTAACTATATGAGTAAGAGGCCATGAGTAAGAGTATCCCTCCCCTATATATATATATATATATATATATATATATATATATATATATATATATATATATATATATATATATATATATATATATATAGGAATGATAAAATGCCACGTGCGGTGTCGCACCGCAACCGTCTGATGCACCACTGCGTGCATCACACGCACGCAGCAGCGGGTGCATCAGACGGCTGCGGTGCGACACCGCACGCCGCATCCTAACAGGCCCATATATATATATATATATATATATATATATATATATATATATATATATATATATATATATATATATATATATATATATATATATATATATATATATATATATATATATATATATATATATATATATATATATATATATATATATATATATATATATATATATATATATATATATATATATATATATATATATATATATATATATATATATATATATATATATATATATATATATATATATATAGGGAAGTGCTAGAATGCGGCATGCGGTGCGTGCGGCATCGCACCGCAGCCGTCTGATGCACTGCTGCGTGCATCGCATGCACGCAGCGCGTGCATCAGACAGCTGCGGTGCGATGCCGCACGCACCGCATGCCGCATTTTAGCATACCCCTATATGTATATATATATATATATATATATATATATATATATATATATATATATATATATATATATATATATATATATATATATATATATATCTTAAATAATATATTCATGGTTGGAAACTGTTGGGCTATGGCAAGTACCGCTAATGTTGGTGTGTATGTTAATTGATATACATATATGTAATCAAGTTGGGTTTGGGATGGGGTAGGCTAAAAATGATCCCGTCCCAAACCTGATTGGGTTTTATCAGCCAATTCCAAACCCATCCCTATAGAGTCGAGTTATGTAACTTGTTAAACCTGATTAATTGCATACCTAGCAAAATGAGTAACAATATTTGCATATTGTTACTATTTGCTACAGTAATTTCACTCTAATATTTTTTGGGTTAATTAGACCCTACCCCCTAACTTATATCTTTAATTAGACTTTGACCTTCAAACTTTTCATAATTAGACTATGCCCCCCAATTTCATGGATTCCATGCATGCACTGAGGTTGATCAACGTTTGCTCACGTTGACCCTCTGTGCATTCTTACATTGACAATACTATCCCTCCACATTTAGACTTTGCTCTTTTGCTAACAGCTTGTAGCTATACAACGGCTATAAATGGGGGTCAAAGTCATAAGGGGCATATTGTCAATATGGAAATGAACACAGAGGACCAGCATGAGCAAAATGTTGGTCAACCATGATGCACGTGCGGAATTTGTGAAACTGGGGGGCATAGTCTAATTATAAAAAGTTTGGGGTCAAAGTCTAATTAAGGGTATAAGGGGGGGGGGGGGGGGGGGAGGCGGCTACACAAGGTCTAAATAACCCTATTTTTTTACAGCGAGTTTTTTTAAAAAAAATGCTACTGTAATTTTCTGTAGCAAAGAGTAATAATTCATGCATATTGTTTCTCTCTGAAAATCGCTACAATGATTTATGTCACACCCGGAGGTAAAACATAAAAGGATATTTGAAATAGATTAGTTAGGGAGGGACTTTTCACCAAATGTGACGGAGTCCATAGGTCAGCCACTTCTTTCTCCCTCTTCTTCCCCTCTGTTTCCTTCTTTGATGTTTCTCTAAACACCCCCTTTGCCTCCATGTTGCTGTGTTGATGTCGGCCATGTAGCCAACAACTGAGCAGTAGTCACTACCCTGCCACCACGGCAGGTGCCACCCAATTGCAGTTCTAGCCGAGGCCTCTTGTTTTCCCCTTTTTTTGTCTGCATGTGCCGAGGCCATTTGACTGTAGCATCACCGACAGTCGTTAGCTCCAGTAGCTGTTGAGCGGCCGATGGAGTTGCCGACATGTGGCTGGTGGAGGCACAACATGCAGCTATTACAGGCATCAGTGAGCGCCTTATAGAGTCGTCGATGGGTGGTTGCTCGAGGCACCGATGGGCACTGGTACAGAGTTGTTGATGTGCGTCCAACAAAGTAATTGATGGGTTGTTTATGGAGTCATCAAGGGCGGCAGCTGACGCAAGGTGTCGTCGAAAGGTAGTTACTGTGGTCGTTGATGGCCTGTTGATGCGCATACAATGATAAGGGTTGGTTTGGTTGTTGTGCAAATGTTTGCAAATGTGACTAAAGTTTTTAGTGCTTAGGTGAAACTTTATTTACACTGTTTTATATGCAAAAGCTATACGAATTTAGCATAGTGTGCATTTATTTGCACACGTCACACCTGGTTAATCCAAACTCTAATCTATTTGCACATGTGTTTTAAAAAACACATGCCAAAAACAAAGCAACCAAACAAGTCATCTTTTTTTCTTTTTTTTGAGAAATCCCTCCTGTGGATGAGGAGGGGGTTCGGCCTTGACCCCAACCAGTTTATTAAAAAGAAAGGAAATACAAGTTATGCCCAACGACATCAAAATGCCCAAAAAGGATCCGACCAATGCGGGCTAACCCGAATAGGCCAAAAACTCAAAACAAGAGAAAACAAATGACAACTACGTCTCAAGATTTTGAAGCTCTCGACCTCTTCAACTCACGGATCTGAGCTAGAAAGGGCTTTGTGTTCCTCCCCTTGATCGAAAAGCCGATGGACGAAACTATATCGATCGAGAATGGTGTTGTCTGCCAGCATGTTAAGAGGCAGGCTCTGCTCCTCATCATCAAATAGGGGTCGCAATGGGTCGGGTCGGGTTCGGGTCGGGTTGAGACATGGGTATAAGGGCAAAACACCCAACCCGAACCCGACCTGTTTAATAAACGGGTCAAAAACTTAAACCCAAACCCGACCCGCCTAATAAACGGGTTGACCCGACCCGACCCGAACCGTTTACTAAACAAGTCGGGTCGTGTCGGGTCGGGTTGGCTCGGGTTGGGTCAACAGAACTATGGGTGGCAATGGGTCGGGTCGAGTCGAGACCTAAGTATAATAGAAAAATGGCCAACCCGAACCCGACCCGTTTAATAAACGGGTCAAAAAGATAAACCCAAATCCGACCCGCCAATAATTGGGTTGATCCTACCCGACCTGTTCAACCCGTTTAATACTCGGGTCGGGTCAGATCGGATTGGGTCAATTGCATTCTCTACTGATGTTTGTGACTTTGTGGGCTGTAAGCCTGTAGCTGTAACAACTCTAAGTCAAAACCGCTAACTTCGGGTTGGGTTCGGATCGGGTTGGAGGGTTGGGTCAAGGATTGTCACCCATAGTTTTAGCTTATTAGAGTTAAATTTTCCATTTGGAGACCCATTGATGAGCACTGAGAAAGGATGGTGAGGAAATACATTCTTTCATCCACGAGACCGGAGTATTGGAGAACCCCAAGCAGGCTAGAGGCTCTAACATATTGTTTCCTTGCCTTCACTTATAATTTTGTGTCAAGGACTCTAGCATATTGTATATATTGTATACATTATACTGTTTATACATAGTACAAACTACAAGCTTCACATAAGCACATCCATAGCCCACACCAGATAATTAGACATCAGACCCCACATATTTAAAGTTCTGAAGCACTAAAGTTATGCAAATTATATACTCTAACAACTAATAACACCTACATTTCCCATAAATAATAAAAGAGCCTCAAATTGTACCAATGACCCCAAAAACAAATGATTTTCAAAAAGTAATTAGAACACAATATAGAGAAGACAAAAAACGCAGCAACGACACAAAATGCATTTTCAGCTCAAACTCGTAGCAACACCACCAATTTCCTACTCATCTCCTCTCCCCCTTTGATTCAAGGCCAACCTAAAAGAGAAAAACAAATACAAATTAGATATCAAATGAAATAAAATAAAAATTCAGAATTTGAATATCAAAATAGTATCGTTGTAGCACTTAAGCCATTATCAATCAAGATTAACCGTATTTGTAGTTGAGGACTGAGTTGATTGAGATGCATCTTGATTAATTGTTAAATTCATGATATCTTCGGTTAGCTCATCCAAATTTGACTCCAAGATATCTAAATTTTAACATAATATGACATGTTAATAAATAGTCAAAAGTTGATTTCATAATTACTAGGTAACAATGAAAATGAATTACCTTTTTTCCCATATAAACAATCACGAGTGCAAATCAAAGCCTCCACAGTTTCAGGCTTACGAGCACTACGAAACTGATCTAGAACCCTACCACCACCACTAAATGCAGATTCAGAAGCAACTGTGGACACAGAAATACTTAAGATATCACGAGCCATTAAAGAAAGTTCATGATATCGATATTGGTTGGTCTTCCAGAACATAAGAACATTCAACTTCTTGTTTCGATCGTATCTTGACTTATTCAAGTACAACTCCAATTGTGTCTTTGATGAACTAGAAATAAAATATTGACTTTTAAATATGTCAAAGTCCTACATTTTAAATAATAAAAAATTTAATTTAACTCTAATAAAGAGAAAAAAAAAAGATATAAAAGATAATAAGAAAGAACATTTCATGTTACCTTCAAAACATCTACATTTGCATTACCAAAATTTGTTTTCATATCATTCCCATCACCACTTCCACTTTTAGTTGTCCTAATAGATGTAGTAGAAATAGAATTGTGCATATACTCGTCAAAAAGAGTGAACAATTTTTCATGGACATGCAGGATCTGAATAGAACAAATACCATAAAACATCTTGTAGCTCTACTCAACAAACTGAATCTTATAGCAAGGATCCAAAATCACTGCTAAGCCCAAAATGATGTTATACTTTGACCAATACTTTTCAAACTTTGTATACATTTGTGAGACCATCTTACGAATGAAACTATCTGAATTGTTAATCTCTCGAAACAAATTAAATTGAAGAAGGAACACCTCTTTAAAATACAAATTTGCCGTAGGATAGTTAGTTCCAGAAAAAATGTTCGTTGCATTATAAATAAGTCCAAGAAACTTGCAAACCTTCTCAACTCTACCTCATTCCTCTTGAGTTGGATATACCTTGAAATTTGAGTCACTCAACTGTAAATGACAAAAAACATGTCAAAAAAAGAGAGCATTTTCAAGTATAAAGAAAGTAGAGTTCCATCTAGTTGAAACATCTTGCCTCAAACCTTTTCTTATATTCAAGAAAAACATGTGCAACACATTCTATAAATTTTTGTTTTCTTGATTGTGAACCTTTAACATACTTAACACTTTCTCGGATCTTCAAAATTGAATCATCTAATTCTTTCAAACCATCTTATAGAATCAAATTAAGAATGTGAGCACAATAACAAATGCGAAAAAACTCATCAAAACAAAGAAGCGCATCTTTTAAATTCAATCGTCTTTTTAACATTGCAACAAAAACATCATTAGAAGAAATATTATCCAAAGTTATCAAAAATAACTTTTTTTCAATTCCTCATTCAGTCAATAAAGTATATATCTTCTCTGCAATGACAATTCCAGTGTGTGGAGAGGGCATCAAGCAAAAATTTAAAATTAATTTTTTGTTGCACCCAATTTTGATTAACTAAATATGCCGTGAGACAAATATAGTCATCTGTTGTAATAGAAGTCCACAAATCAGATGCTAAACTAATCCTGCCGGGAACTGACTGTAGCATGTTAAGAACCCTCCTTTTTTCTCTTTTGTACATTCTCACGACATCGGCCTTCGCAGTATTTCTTGTGACTAGTTTTATATCATCACGCACATAAGCAAACATTGCTCTAATAGCTTCATATTCAACAAATTAAAATGGAAAATCATGATTTATTATTGCTACTGTCACTAACTCACAAAATTTTTCATGATCAAACTTTGAAGACCTCATTGACAACGAACATTCATACTAATTGAGAATTACCTGGCCTATGTCTTTTGTATTTCTCATAACACAATCATTAATATGTCGTTTTAAATTTTTAGTCCTCATTTTACTGATAGCTAAATAAACTGTTTTACACTTCTTGCATTTGTATCTTTCTTTTTTATCTTCAGCTAAAGAAAGCATTTCAAACATCTTCCAAACATCTGAGACACGTTTTCTTTTCTATTTATTAGTATCTGTCTTGTTCATATTTTCTGCACTAACAGATTCATTAATCTCAACACCATGTCCATCATCACCATCATTACCACTTTCCATCTGTATAAAAAAAAACAAACATTGAAGTAAAAATACACGACAAACAATATATATAGACTATATAGTTACACCTTCAAAATGCAATACCAGTAAAACCTCAACATTAAAGTAAAATTCAGCCCATTGCCCATATATCATACTTTAATCAGTTGAATTACTTAAATGTAAACAAAGAACTAAAGCCTCAATTGAGTGCAATGGGTAGATTACCGATTAGAAGTAAAAGAGAGTTCACACTTCACACGCTTCTCAAATCTCAATAGGGATCACATTCACAGATTCATGATGTCTTCTTCGTCGAGTAGTCGATCTGAATATTATTATACAACTACAAAAACATTTCACAAAAAAGAACAAAAAAAATAAGTACCAATTTGAAATCTACCCATTTTCTAGACTAACAAAAAGTATATAGCTGCACAACAGCACAAGTTCACCACAGCCGCAGAGAGAGAGAGAGAGAGAGAGAGAGAGAGAGAGAGAGAGAGAGAGAGTGGAGGTAGACAGATGAGATCGTCGAAATGGAAATTGGGGTGCCATATAGAGAGAGAGAGAGAGAGAGAGAGAGAGAGAGAGAGAGAGAGAGAGAGAGAGAGACCTAGGGATTGGGGATGGAGGGCAGAGTCGGCAGACGGAAGGGCCGGGCGGCCTCACGGTCGCAGAGAGAGGAGACGGGGAGTCAGGGTTGGGGCCATTGGGGATTTTTTTTTTGTGGGGGGGGGGCATCGTTGCTGCAGCCGTACGACCCGCACGCACAACTGGAGCCTTGAGATGGAGGATCGGGGAGAGCTCAGAGGCCAGAGCGCCCGCCGCCTTAGCCTTAGCCAGGGAGTTAAGGTTTTTCTCTTTGGCTGTTATAGTGGCAAATGACAATGGGTCGGATTCGGTCGGGACTTATTTTCGGGTCTGACGGGTCTCAGGTCAGACGGGTTGTGGGTTGACCTAGCCCGTTAACTAAACGGGTCAAGTTGGGTCAATCGGGTCATCTACATAAACCCAAACTTGACCCATTTAATAGCCGGGTTAATCGGGTCAACCCGTTTATGACCCAAACCCGTTTAGGCCAAACCCAAACCCGCTTACTTCGGGTCGGGTTGGCGGGTTGGGTCAAGGATTGCCACCCCTAAACAGAACCCATGTAAACCTGTCGGGTTGGGTCAGACGGGTCTGATTGGGCCGGGTTGGTTCAGGGTGGGTCGGGTCGGGTTGACACGACCCATTTGGTAAACGGGTCAAGTCGGGTCAATCGGGTTATAAGTACAAACCCGAACCCGACCCATTAAAAAAACGGGTCAATCGGGTTGACCTGTTTATGACCCGAACCCGTTTAGGCCAAACCCAAACCCGCTAACTTCGGGTCGGGTTGGCGGGTCGGGTCAAGGATTACCACCCCTATTATCAAAGGATGATAATTGATCCCAAAGATTCTGGGTGAGAGAATCTCCAGTGCTAGGGAGCCTTGCTTCAGGCCATGCTGGGGCTTGGGCCTAGTCAGAAAGCTTCGGGTCATGCTTGGGCTGCAGTCTAACCTAAATCCAAGCTAGATTAAGGCTGGCCTAACCCGAGACCGGCCCATATAGAGCCCTATGTATAGCTTTGCTTATTTCTTCCCAAAAGAATTTTTTTTTTGTACAGAGCAGAAGATAAGGTGCTCATCCACTGTCGTATGGATTGCTCAACTTCAAGCAAGAAGACGACCTTGCAGCTCTTCGATGTCGGACCATGCGAAGAACCCTACAACCTGGGTTTCCTCATAGGGCAGAGGTTCTCCGATCTGATACGGAGCCGGGTGGCCGGGGACCTCATCCTTCAGCAGCAGCTCCGCCCCTTCGCTCGCACCCCTCCGGCCGAACCGCTCCTCCAAGCCCTCCGCACCGCCAACACACAGAAGTTCCCGAGATACTGGGATGAACTGCTGGGCACTGCTGAAGGGAGCGGCGCCTCGGTCATCGATGTAAAACTCATTCTCTCCTCTCATTCTCCATACTTCGCTTCAATAACGTACAGTCTCATTTGATCGCTTCTCAACAGATAACGCTGCTGAACTTCAGAAAGGAACTACTCCCTTTTCTTCCAAATCCAGCGGCGGCGGCGGCACCCCCGGCAGAGGTTGCCGGTGATGATTGCTCCGATGTTCTCGTCGTCGACGACTCCGTTGCCGTCGCCGCACACAACGAAGATGCCAACGTAGCTTTAGTTGGTCACACGTAAGACATTAAACTACATCAGTGTATCATTCTAAAACCTTAGAACTTTGTGATGGTTTCGTGTGTTTGATGGGCTGCAGCTATTTGGTTAGGGCCACTCTGCCGAATGGAGTGTCCTTCACCGCCTACACTTACGCAGGCGAGCTCCCGAGCTGCGCATTCGGATTCAACAGCAATGGATTGGTATGGTCTTTCATCAGTACGATTCAAAGTGCCATTTCAATGCCTCACCAGAATCCTTTAGGTTGTGCTCTTTTCGTGGGAATTGGAATTCCCAGGAAATGGGTCCATTCCCATGCTCTTTCCATTAAAAAAATGTGTGTTACATGACATTCCACTGTGGAGTCTGGGTACATACTTTCACTATGAGGATGGGGGAGGTACAGCGGATTTACAGATTCTAGTTGTTTGGTTGATAAATGTAATCCCGTAAAAAGTGGGTTTTTCATTTCCCGTGAACAAGGTAAGCGTATGCTTGTGTCTGTCGGCACTACAGCGGGACGTCTTGGGCGGCAACACATTTGAACCTCTTCGGCAACAAAACACTTTCGACGATAATACCGGCATTCATAGGGACATCCATTTCCTTGCCCGTGCCAATTGGCACGAAGCGGACGCTTTCGGCACGACCAACTCCCCCTCTCCCTATAATCGATCAATCACAAATGCCTCTATTCGAACGGATTCCTTGAGATCGACCCGATGGTTTGGAGCGGTTGGAATTTCAGCAGGCGGGTTTATAACTGTTGATGCGAACAACGATCACAAGATAAACTGTCATGTTTAGTATAGTTTAAATGGGTCGGGATTTTAGGGGTTTAGTGCAGTTTAAATAGGTCGGGATTTGAAACCAAGAGGAGGGAGTTGCTTGACGGGGAAATAGAGATCGTGCGTTGATTTTTGAACGAATGGTTAGATCTATTCAGTTTATTTTTGTCCAGTCAGCTTGTCCTAGTCAGCTTTTTGTTTCGTTTTGTTTTGTCTAGTTAGCACAAAACTGACGTCCCTTGTTATATAGATGAACATGGGAATAAGTCCATTTTATAAGAATTTTCTAATTATTCATTCCCATATTCTTTCCTTTAACCCAATTCCTGGAAAATAAAAAGTTCACTTTTTACGGGATTTCATTTCTCAATCAAACACCTATGATTTGTAAATCCCTCTGTACCTCCCTCATCCTCGTGGTGAAATCATGTACCTGTCATACATAACCACATGTGGGAATAGTTGTAAATCTTATGTTCCTGGTGGTTTTATGAAAAATATGGGAAAAAAACATGGGTATGCCACATTTCATAGGCTTTGTTCTCTTCCTGGAGTTGGAACTCCCAGGAAATGGGTCAATTCTTGTGCTCTTCCCATAAAACCCTATGCCTTATCTATGGAATGTCAGAGACATTGCTTTCAGCATTTTCCAGTCTTAGGTTCTAATTGAGAAATAAAATCCCAAGAAGTGGGTTTTCATTTCCTGGGGAACAAACAACCATAATGGAAAGAACATGTGAATGGGCCTATTTTCTGGAAAGCAGAAAATGAACACAGCACATGGGATTTCCAATTCCCAGGAGATGGACACAGCCTGACAATAGTAAACTGATGCCGATATGGTAGGCATTTACACTTAATTCAGTACCTCCATCCCCGGAGGAAATCATCGCGGGAGGCATCGGGCGGAACTTCATATCGCGAGATCTGCTTGAATCGACCGGCCTTGAAGATGCCTTGCAGGTGAGATCACTGCTTTCCTCCTTCGATTTTCTTTAGTCTTCTCTGCAAGCACTGGATGATTAAACTCTGTGTAACTTACAAACAACGGTGTGTTTCCACTACAGAGAATTCAATCGTGCAATGCCTCTATTGGGCACAGCTACAACCTGGTAGACGTGATGAGCCGACGGGTTCTGAACGTCGAAACTGCATCGGGCCGCCGCGCATCAGTTCATGAAGTTGGGGCCACCCCTTTCTTCCATGCAAACATGTACCTCCACCTTCAAGTACAGCAGGTGGATAGCTGATTACAGAACAGAATCACATATCCTGAAACCGAACATATAGACCGATGAAAGAGTAGAAAGCTGCATTACATGTTGGGTTTAGTCCCACATCGGCTAGGGGGTTGGGCTGTGGTATGCTCATATACCTTCTGTGGACCACCCCTTACGATCCGGGTTTTGGGACGAGAGGGTAACTAACAGTGGTAACAGAGTGAGGTTTTGCCCAACCCCCCGGTTTGGGAGGGGTCAGGTTGTGCCTCTTCGTCGCGTTCCCCACAAGAGGGGGTTCCTTGGAGATTGTCCAGCTCTAACTTCATGTGAGGGGGAGATTGTTGGGTTTAGTGGATCTCCCATTACGACCCGGATTTTGGGGCGAGAGGGTATCTAACATTACCTGTATAAAAAATAAAAGATATTTCATATTGAATCCAGAGCATTTTTCTCAAATGAAGGTACGAGATGAGAACTCGATCAGTAGGCAAAGGAGAGCAGCTCTGCTTTCAGCGGAGTCGAGAGCAGAATTACTCTCTATTCTGGGAGATACCGACGATGAAAAATTCCCTATTTACATGACAGGTAAATAGATTTTGCGCATTTTCCATTTGTACAATCTTGGTTTTGTTCTCAGAATCTACATTCAATCAGCTTTGCTAATTCTCAGGTCCAATTTTACACACTCTATGCACTGTGCTGATCGATCTCGATGCGCGAACCCTGTCGATATATGAAGGCAACCCAAAAAAGGGAGAAGTTTGTTATTTGCTTCCTGTATGAAGAGCTGAGAAGAGCAGCTCGCACTATAGATGATGAAGTCATACATTTTCGATTGCAGCCTACGCAAAACCAAAACTTCTGACAGTTTCTGTCATGAGATCTGTAGAGAACCAAAATGCATCCATCACCATTGTTCCGTTAGCTAGCCATTTTTAATAGCAGCCACCTCGAGTAAGTCATGAATCTTGTGCCACGTCAAAATCGTTCATGAGGGGGAGGGGGCAATGAGTATATGAAAGACACGGGGATGTGGGGCGAACCGCCCAACACCCGCCTGTGCGCAGAGCGCGTTTCAACGAGGATCTACTTGTATGCGGAGAGGCCTTTCTGTGGGATCTGGGTCCCTCGACACCCGCCCAAGAGTCGAGTGGACACCGAGCCCAGATCCCGTCGAGCCGCGCATGCACTGTGGCAATCCGTCTGGTGCAATCGGAAGTATCATGTGCTATGAATTGAGAAACCGGGAGCCCACTGGAGATCACGCCTAACAACAGGCATAGAGAATTCAAGATGCGACTACACAATACTACTACTACATAATATCTAGCAATCAAAGACTAGCACTGGAGAACTGCTTATCGGACCCCCACAATCTCTTTTTTGATTTTCTCTCACATAACATCCACAATGTAGGGAACACGCCAAGAAGATACAAAATATATCATAACATCTTCAAGTGATAAGAGCCTCCACCGTGGTAGCTGTGGGGGAAAATCTTCGTGCCGACCCGAAGACTTCGCCGCACCAGTCAATTGAGGTTCGAGTCGAAGATCGTTGTTCGATCTGTTGATTGGAGTTGCCATTCTCAATACACACACAGAGAGATGCAATCAGAGAGTTTGACACGAGAAGTGATCTCGGAGTTCAGCCGAAGCCTATGTCTCCGTGCTATAGGGAGCAACCCGAATTCACTAACTCTTTTCTTGAAGTGACCTCAACAGGCTGAGTGTCACTGAAACCACTCTGATTTCTTCAAAGACAAGAAGAAGATCGAAGAGAGGAGAATGAGGGGAAGTTTGAGAAATTCCAGAGCTCTGGATCTCTGAAAATCAGATTTCAGAACTGGAAATCAGATTCTGGATCTCATTTACATTCGAAGGGCTGCTATTTATAGGATTTTCTGGTGGCAAATGGCGGTTTCTGCTGTCGTATCTGGGGATCCTCCAGGTAAAGCTGGTGGGTCCCACTACCGTCTCCTAGGGGATTCCACAGGCTCTTGGGACCACCAGGCAGAGCCGGTGGGTCCTGCGATAGTCTTAGGGGGCCCACCGGGCAAGGTTGGTGGGTCCCGCTGTAGTCTTCGGGGGCCCACCAGGCAGGGCCGGTGGGTCCCGCTGTAGTCTTCGGGGGCCCACCAGTCAGGGCCGGTGGGTCCCGCTGTTTGCAGACTTCTTGCCAAAATTTGCACCCACAGTTACCCCCTCCAAGTTAGCTAAGAGGCCACCTTGGCTGGCTTGGATCCTTGGTGCAAAGCTAACGACCCCCTGTCACAAATGCAAAGGAGCTCGTCGAGTGTTAGCGTTTGAAATAAGACTGATCGGTCAATTTCTGACTGATCGGTCAAACTTGACCGATCGGTCATTTTTGACCGATCGGTCATTTGACCGATCGGTTGAATTCAACCGGTCGAGGATGAAGTGATCGGTCAGAAAACATAGTTTTCTGACTGATCCAGTAGAAAATCGACCGATCGGTTGAACTTGACCGATCGGTCAAGTCCGACCGATCGGTTAAATTCAACCGGTCGAGGTTGAAGTGATCGGTCAGAAAACATAGTTTTCTGACTGATCCAGTAGAAAATCGATCGATCGGTTGAATTTGATCGATCGGTCAAGTCTGACCGATCGGTTAAATTCAACCGATCGAGGTTGGCGGGATCGGACAAAAGGCCAAGTTTTTTGCCCGATCTAGTAGAAAATCGACCGATCGGTTGAATTTGACTGATCGGTCAAGTCTGACTGATCGGTTAATTTCAACCGATCGAGGTTGGCGGGATCGGGCAAAAGGCTAAGTTTTTTGTCCGATTCAGTAGAAAATCGACCGATCGGTTGAATTTGACTGATCGGTCAAGTCTGACCGATCGGTTAAATTCAACCGGTCAAGGTTGGCGGGATCGGGCAAAAGGCTAAGTTTTTTGCCCGATCCAGTAGAAAATCGATCGATCGGTTGAATTTGACTGATCGGTCAAGTCTGACCGATCGGTTAAATTCAACCGGTCATGGTTGGCGGGATCGGGCAAAATGCCAAGTTTTTTGCCCGATCCAGTAGAAAATCGACTGATCGGTTGAATTTGACTGATCGGTTAAGTCTGACCGATCGGTTAAATTCAACCGGTCATGGTTGGCGGGATCGGGCAAAAGGCCAAGTTTTTTGCCCGATCCAGTAGAAAATCGACCGATCGGTTGAATTTGACTGATCGGTCATGTCTGACCGATCGGTTAAATTCAACCGGTCATGGTTGGCGGGATCGGGCAAAAGGCCAAGTTTTTTGCCCGATCCAGTAGAAAATCGATCGATCGGTTGAATTTGACTGATCGGTCAAGTCTGACCGATCGGTTAAATTCAACCGGTCATGGTTGGCGGGATTGGGCAAAAGGCCAAGTTTTTTGCCCGACCCAGTAGAAAATCGACCGATCGGTTGAATTTTGACTGATCGGTCAAGTCTGACCGATCGATTAAATTCAACCGGTCGAGGTTAAGTTTCGAACCTGCCGAATTGAAATGGTAGAAGAGCCTGTTTTTCTATGAGGTCTTTTGGTAATTTACCCGATCGTCTGCCAGTCGATCGGGTAAAGTCTTCGAGCGGCGATGGAGTTTGATTTTTTCTGCTTGAATCTTTGGTCCATCTGGATCAGGGAGTCTTTTGAACTGGCGGTCCGGTTGGACAAGAGATTCGCTCAGATTGGCGGTTCGCTTGGACTGGCGGTTCGCTTGGACCGGCGGTTCGATGCTTCGTCTGGTCACGACGGTTCGCCTGTTTTTGCGCTTGCTACGGATTGACGCCACGTGCCCCTGAAAAAACACGGGATTTGATATAGTGATGACACGTGCCCTCTCGATTTGCGCGCCAATTTCTTCTGGGTTTATATGCTTCTCTAGGTTTCATTCTTGCCTCGCGTTTCCAGAATTTTTCGAAGTCCAGAACTCTTGCTTTCGATTTCTTATTTTCTGCTTTCTCTCGATCGATCGAAATGGCCTCATCCGGTAGCGCGAAGAAGACGAATGTGGTCCCCTCGAAGAGGAAGGGGAAGGAGATTGCAGAAGTTTCATCTGCTCCGAAAGGCCGTGGCAAGGGCAAGGCTGAGCTTGTTGAGCTTGGTCAATTAGGCAAAAGGCACACGGGAGTTGGATTTGCTTCTGCACCAACCCGGCCAGAGCACATTCCCAAGGCAAGTTTTGTTCTGGGTCCTCTGACGTCGCTGTGGACATCGAAATTAGCTCACGGGTCGAACCCGATTTGCACATGTAAAACAGGCTCGCACTCAATGGCCTTCGGGTTAAACCCGACTCGCACATGCAACTTGGGCCCGCGCACAACGACCCACATGCGGAAATCTGGCCCACGCAAAACGGCCCGCATGCAATCTGGCCCACACACAACGGTCCGCATGCAATCTGGCCCGCGCACAACGGCCCGCATGCAACTTGGCCCGCACACAAACGGCCCGCATGCAACTTGGCCCGCACACAAACGGCCCGCATACTACTTGGCCCGCACACAAACGGCCCGCACCAAACTCGGCTCGCGCGCCGCAGCCCAACTCAAAGCAAACGGGTCCCACTGGACCCACAATTCGAACATAAAAAGGGAGGGGGGGGCACCGGCCCCCCTTCTTGAAAACCGTGCCCCCCTCCCCATGAGGAGGTGGGGCCGGCCATAAAGAAAGAAAAAAAAAAAGAAAAAAAAGAAAAAAGAAAAGAAAAAAGAAAAGAAAAGAAAAAAAAAATCAAAACCGCCTCGATGCGGGGGGAGGTGGCGTGGACGTCTACGCAGCCGTAGATCCGCGACGATCCCTCGATCCAACGGACAAGATGACGTTGCGTCGCCATCCGATCCAAAAGTGCAAAAAATAACAACTCAATCTTTAAAGATCGAGTCACATCTAGCCCGTAACCACCCCAACTAAAAAGGAGGGGATCGAGTTTGTTTCCTCGGATAAAGGAACAATATCTTGATGGTTATGGGGGGAGATATCGGATGAAACAAAAAGATTTCAGCCATATCTCCCCCAACCACCCCCTTTGCCTATAAATAGAGGGGGTGAGGAAAGGAACAAAGGGTCAGAAAAGCTAAAGACGAAAGGGCTCTGCAAGAGAAGCTCCAACGCTTGAAGACCGAAGGCTTCACGAGGCATGACAAGCATGTCCTACAGGAATCCTTAGCCCTTCAAGTCCTCATCAACGTGAAGACCTTGCACTCGAAGATCAAAGCTTCGACTCCTCGCACGAAGAAGAAAGCTTGGAGAAGAAGACCCGGAGTCGTCGTCATCCCGACTTCTCCAACGATCTTCATCAGCTCCGAAGACGCCAGAAGCAAAGGCCGGAGAAGAAGATCGAAGCCGACAACACCGTCGTCTTCAACAAAGGCGTCGACTCCTCGCACGAAGAAGAAAGCTTGGAGAAGAAGGCCTGAAGCCGGTGCTACCCCTGCAGTCTTCGTCAACAAAAGCCGACGCTACAACCATCGTGCGGAGATCGGTGCTACCCCCGCCGTCTTCACCAACAAAGCCGACGCTACAACCGTCGTGCGAAGATCGGTGCTACCCCCGTCATCTTCATCAACAAAAGCCGATGCTACAATCGTCGTGCGGAGATCGGTGCTACCCCTACCATCTTCATCAACAAAAGCCGACGCTACAACCGTCGTGCGGAGACCGGCCCGCCCCCCGCCATCTTCATCAACAAAAGCCGACGCTACAACCATCGCATAGAAATCGGTGTTACACCCACCATCTCCACAAGAAGCCTTCAACTCCGATCAAGCCAAATACGCCCGGAGAAGAAGCCAGCCGACGTCACAACCGTCGAGGAAGCCGGAAGAATAAAGAAGCCCTGAAGAAGTAGCCATCGTCGTTCGAGAAGAAGATCGAGTCAAAGCTAAAGCCAAAGCCAACGCAAGAAGCCAAAGCAAACGCACCGGTAAAGCCCGCGCCAAAGCAACGCACGTGCCAAAGCCAAGCAACTACGACGGTCACGAGCAAAGCACCGCACGTTCTAGCCGATACGACGCGAAGTCCGGAAGAACTAAAGCATCGCAAGCCTCTACCCGCCTACGTTCAAGCGCAAGCGCCAAAGCAAAGCAAACGCCAGAGCCACGCCAAAGCTACACCAAAGCCAAAAGCTAAAGCCAAAGCCGACGCCAAAAGCAAGATCGACGCCGCGAACCGATGATCAAGGACACCGAGGTCGAGCAAGGATCGAGGAAGACACGAAGACTGAGGAACGAAGCCCAAAGCCTCCCTAGCCGAGAAAGCGTGAAGCACGGATGGGACAAAATCAACGGCCGATATTCCTTAGCCTCTCAAAAACCCTCACTCTGTAAAGACCTCTGTCCTGGGCAACCCCTTCAAAGCTCTCGCACGAATACCACGTGGAGACGCGGATCAAAGGGACCTTCCAGAGGATCTCTCCCACAATCTCCTGATCAAACACACGCCGCACCCGGGCTCGCCACACTCGAGCCCCCGGGTCCCGGCGCACTCTGTAATCTTGTGTGATCCGCAGTAAAGACGACCCGTATCTTTTTCCGCGCTCACAGTCACTGATGAAGGAGCCTGCCTATGTGTACAACACTGGTGGCAAGTTCACTGATGTGAAGAGGGCAAAGTGGCAGAAGCTGCTGGCCTGTTTCACGGAGGGGAAGAGTCGGCCATCTCTCCCTGGAGTTCTGTCTGCTTTTGGTATCGACAAGCGGACGGTCTTCGTGAATGTCGCCAGCATGGAACAGGTGATGGGGATAGTGGTCACAGTAGGCCAGTTGAATTGCGGACTGTGCCTTCCACTTCTGTCGTTCGCCGCGAGGCTGCTAAACACCTCAGGCCTTTGCCCCGGATAGCTTACTGGGAATGCATGGAGGATTATCTACGCTTTCTGTCGCGTGGAGTTTGACTTCCAAAAGGAGCTCAGGGAGTGCTACTCCAGCATCCCTGAGGATGAAGAGGCCCGGATCGAGCTGGGATACTTCTTCTACCACTACAGATGGGCTTCGAGGAAAGACAGCCCGTTCTTCAACTTGACAGGTGTCTCTGCCTTGCGCCCAATTGTCGACACTGTCCCTTCTGATAAGCTCTACACCGATTGGCCGCTTTCGATTTTCGGTGCCTGGACCCCTCTCTCTGTGCCCGAGACCCCCAGGAACGATGTGAACAAAGAGATAAAGATGTATTACGCGGGAGGTGCCTTAGCCTGGCCCTCGGAGCGGGTTAGTGTCATCGACAATCTGTTCCTAGAGTTGACATGCGGTACTCGATCATGGAAGCAGTTTTCGAACTGCCCGGTCAGGTATGGCAATGCCAATCTCTTCCATCGACTACAAGCCCGGTACGAAGGTAATGAAGTCTTGTACTCTGATTACGAGGAGGATCCTCAATCAGGCAAGATTATCAGAAGAATCCGGACTGAGAAGAAGGCATATGGTGCGAGGCGTCGATTGCCCACCACAGAAGAGAAGCTGGTGATAAGCCACCGGGGCCAAGCGAAGAAGAGGAAGATCTTCATCGAGGGGGAGAAGAAGGAAGAAGAAGAAGAAGAGGGGGAGAAGGGAGACGAAGAAGAAGAAGAGGGGGAGAAGGGAGACGAAGAAGAAGAAGGTGGAGAAGAAGGTGGAGAAAGTGGAGATGAAGATGACGACAACGAGGAGGAAGGTGATGGCGATGGAGATGATGATGACGACGACGACGATGAAGATGGGGGTGGTGAGGAAGACATTCCTCCCACCCCCACTGGTGGTGATGGTGGAGATGGGGGTGGTGAGGAAGACATTCCTCCCACCCCCACTGGTGGTGAAGGAGGACATGGGGGTGGTGAGGAAGAAATTCCTCCCACCCCCTCTGGTGGTGAAGAAGGAGGGGAAGACTCGCAGCCTATCCCCATCGACGAGGCTAAGGCCCGTCGAATGGAGGAGGTGTTGGATGCAGAGGGTGATGGCCGGCAGGTGCAACCCATTTACCACTTTGAAGAGTTAAAGAAGCGACCAGTGCGCCTCAAGATCAAGTTCTCGGGGAGTGGTGGGGTTAGTAGCAACCCCACGCCCCTCGACCAAATACCTCCAGATGTCCCTCGTCTTGAAGGTGCTACGACGAGCGGGGGTCTGGAGGTTGAGCAACCTCCGCCCCCTGCGCGTTCTTCAGCTGCTAGGGTGGCTGAAGAAATGGCAGCCATTGTGGCCAGGCTCGAGCAGTCGAGCAGGCAACAAGATGAAGGGGGAATCACTCCTCCTCGAGGTGTTCCCTCTCTCGTACATACGGAGAGAGGAAGCCGCGTGGATGATGAGGCTCCCCAACCTCCTTCGGCAATTACCCCCACCAAGGAGAAATCGACCCCCACGGGTAAGAGCTCTGATCATGGAAAGGGGAAAGCACTTCGGGTTGATGCCGTAGGTATCCTTTGCTAACTTCTCTTCTTGATTGCATTATTGATATGAAGTTTGAAAAATTCTAACTGTTTTGAACTTTCGTATATTGTTTTGCAGAGACTCTTGCTGGCACGGCTCTGTTGATGAAGGACTTGGGTGAGGTTGATATCAACCACCCAACTCCTGTGATCCGGAAGCTCTGCAACCTTCCGGATGCTACTATCGAAGAGGCCTACAACAGGCTTGAAGTAGTGGTAAGTGCATCAGCTTGGCTTGACTTTTGAATTAAATCTTCTTAAATATTTCTAACACTTCTTGTTTGTTTGCAGAACTCAGTTGTCCTGAAGTTTGCAACGAAACTCTTCAAGAAGGTCGGAGAGCGGGGGGCTTCAACTGAAGTCTCTCGCTTGACGGCTGAACTTGAAGCTGCTAACGAGGAGAAGGACAAGCTGAGGGAACTTCTGTCTTCGAAGAAGGAGGCATTGAAGGCCAAGATCGAGGCTCTTCGCAAGGAGAAACTGGAGAGCAAGGGCTGGCAAGAGGGTTACGTTGCTCGAAGACACGAGCTCGAAGAATTGAAGAACCGTTTCTATAAGATTGAGACTCTGTCCATTGAGCGCGCAACTGAAATAAAGGAGTTGAAGACTCAACTTGCTGCCAGGGACGTTGTTATTGCTGCCAAAGAAGCCGCCCTTGCTGCCAAGGAGACTACTTCTACCGCCAAAGAAGAGGCCTTGATAAAGGAGTTGGAGCAGACTCGTGCTGAATGCGAGAGCTTCAGGGAGATGACAGAGAAGGCGGTGGAAGCACTCAGGGTCCATGCTAGTAGCGTCCGGTCTTCCAAGGCTTCTGCGGCGAGCAAAGCTCATGGTGGATCCGAAGGAGAGAAGTCGCGCGTGCAAAGTGTGGCCAAACCTTGATATGTTCTATCTCTTGTTTGTTGTTGTACCTGTAAACTTTTCACACAAAAGCTCACTCTTGTACTTGAATCTTTTTGATAATGAAGATATCTTTTTGGTTGTTTGAAATTGAATGTCTTGTACTGATCTTTTTGAATGTTATACTCTGGATGGTATTGGAATATTTGAATATACATACACTTGAATGTAAGGGACCGAGTCGCAACTCGATCACCCAAACGTGTTAAGTAACTTTGAAAATTGAAGGTTGTGTTGTAGCACAACTTGAAATCGCTAACATTTGTATGTGAGGAGTTGAGTCGCAACTCAAGCACCCAAACATGTTTAGACGATATTGAAATTGAAATTGAAGGTCATTCAACCGTTGTAAGTAAGGGGTAGTGTCGCAACACAAACTCCCAAACCTGTTAAATTGACTATTGACTTGAAGGTTGTTTTGTATAACAACCCGAAATCGTTTAACATTTGCCTGTAAGGGGTTGAGTCGCAACTCAAGCACCCCAACTTGTTAAACAACCTCGTAATTTGAATGTAGATAATTTGAAACTGCTCGAGAACTTGAATTGAGAAGCTGAACATTTGAACACTTGAAAGAGATCTTTATTCATCATGGAATTTACATTAGGGATAGAACAATTTGAGATGTCTAGCATTCCAAGCTCGTGGTAGTCTATCTCCCTCTGGTGAAATCAGTCGATAAGACCCTTTGCCTCCTACCGATTCAACAATATAGGGTCCTTCCCAGTTGGGAGCTATTTTCTCGCTGCTGTATTCTTTAGTGTTGTAGAAAACTGCCCTGAGGACTAGGCTACCAATCGGGAACTGTCTCTTGTATACCTTCTGATCGTAGGCTCGCTTGATCTTCTGTTGATACTTGGCAATTCGAACGATTGCTTGACCTCGTAGTTCCTCAGAGAAATCTAGATCGTTGGCTCGAAGTTCCTCATTGATCCCTTCTTCAACTGCTCTGGTCTTCAAAGTTTTTGATATGTTTTCTGTTGGGAGTACTGCTTCAGACCCATAGGTTAGGCGGAAGGGTGAGAACCCAGTTGATCTTCTTGGAGTTGTTCGATAGCCCCACAGAACTTCTGGTAGGACTTGCTTCCATAATCCTTTCTTGCTATCAAGTTTCTTCTTGAGTATACCCAAAATTGCTCTGTTTGAGGCTTCAGCTTGACCATTGCATTGAGGGTATCTTGGAGTTTAGTAGAAAAGCTTGATTCCGTTGTTCAGGCAGAACCCCCGGAATTTGTCGGAGTCGAATTGGGATCCATTGTCAGCAACTAGGACTTGTGGTGTGCCAAACCTTGAGAAGATATTATGTCTGATGAACTTGATCACTTCATCGTCGGTCTCCCGGAAGAGTGGCACTGCCTCGACCCACTTGGTGAAGTAATCTGTGGCTAGCAGCATATACTTCTTCTTGCTTGGAGTTGGTGGGAAAGGACCTAAGAAGTCTAACCCCCATTGATGGAAGGGCCATGGGCTTGTCAATTGGTGAAGCTCGTCTGCTGGGAGATTGATAGCCCGAGCATGTCTTTGGCAAGGCTCACATCTTTGAACCACCTGGTGCGTGTCTTTTATCATTGTTGGCCAGTAGTAACCTTGTAACTTCATCTTGGCTTCAAGAGATCTCCCTCCCGAATGATTTTCGCAGGCTCTGGAGTGGATGTCAACCAGGATTGCCTTGGCTTGTTCAGGGCCAATACATTTGAGCAACATACCATTGTGAGACTTGAAATATAGATCTTCACCTTGGAGAATATAAAATGGAAGCTTTCTTTATAGTCTTCGAGCTTGATTTGGATCTTCAGGCACCTTGCCATGTTTGAAGAAGTCGAAGATTGGCCGTCTCCAATCATCGAGCTTATTTGAGGTGGTAAGGTTCGAGACCCATTGTTCTCCACCCCCAGATCTTTCTGTAGCGATGAAGATCTGTTGCTCGGGGGTGGTCTTTGGCGATTCTTGATAATCGATTTGTATTTGTCTTCCTCCGAGTGAATCTCCAAGAACTGAAGCAGCGTTAGCCAAGGCGTCTGCTTCTCGATTTTCTTCCCTTGGGATTTGAATGAATTCGGTGCTAGTAAAACGTTGTTGAAAACGTCGCACTAGGGCTAAGTAGTTTTGCATTCTTTCTTCTCTCGCCATGTACTCTCCGTTGATTTGTCTTATGATTAGTTGGGAGTCGTTGTAGATGATGATTCGATCAATCCCCAGGGATTCAGCCATTTCGAGTCCGGAGATGAGTGCTTCGTATTCAGCTTCGTTGTTGGTGGCATTGAATCCGAGGAGAGTGGCCTTCTGGAGATGATTAAGTTCGGGGGATACCAAGACTATCCCAGTTCCCAAATCGATCGCACTTGAAGCTCCATCAGTATAAAGTTTCCATGGAGTTGTTGTGGCAATAGCCTCAAGGCTTGGATCGGTTCTTGTAGCCGGTCTGAACGGAGGTTCAGCTTCATCTTCAAGGCGCATATCGACATCTTCTTCCCAAGTTATGGGGTCTTCAACTAGAAAGTCAGCTAGAAAATCAGCAATTGCCTGCCCCTTGAGTGAAGTGCGAGGTTCGAATTGAATCTCCAGAGCACTCATTTCGATCACCCATTTGGTCATTCTACCTGCTCGACCAGCTTTGTCGACGATATCTTTGAGTGGGTGTTCTGAAATAACTGTGATCTGATGGGAAACAAAATAAGGTTGGAGACGACGCGATGCAGTGAGTAAGGCTAGTATGACCTTCTCCGTCTTTGAATAGCGAGTCTCAGCCGGAAGAAGAGTATGGCTGATGTAGTAGATCGGCTGCTCGATGCTTTCTCTTCTGCTGACCAAGACCGCACTGATTGCTTGATCAGTGACGGCGAGATAGAGCCATAGATCTTCTTTTGGAAGTGGGGCCGTTAGGATAGGAGCTTGCATCAGATATTTCTTGATGTCTTGAAAAGCTTCTTCACAAGTTGGATTCCAACCAGAGGTATCTGCCTTTCGTAATTTGTCGAAGAGTGGTTTGCACTTGTCGGAAGACTTCGAAATGAACCGATTGAGGGCTGTCAAGCTTTCAATGAGGCGATGGACTTCCTTCCGATTTGTAGGAGACGGCATATCCAGAATAGCTCGAATCTGGTCTGCGTTGGCTTCGATGCCTCTCCTGGTCACAAGATGACCCAGGAATTTGCCTGATTGAACTCCGAAAGCACACTTGGCTGGATTGAGCTTCATACGATACTTTTGAAGGACTTGAAAGGTTTCTGACAGATAGGATAGATGTCTTCCTCGAGTGGAGCGTTTGGTGAGAAGGTCTTTGACGTAGACTTCGACGTTACGCCCGATCTGATCTTCGAACATCTTCGTGACTAGCCGTTGATAGGTAGATCCGGCATTTTTGAGTCCGAAAGGCATTACGTTATAGCAGTAGAGACCTCGGCTAGTCACAAAGCACGTCTTCTCTTGATCATCAGAGTGAAGCGGAATTTGATTGTATCCAGAGTATCCATCCATGAAAGATAACAGCTCGTGGCCAGCAGTGGCATCGACGAGTCTATCTATCATTGCCATGGGGAATGGATCTTTGGGGCAAGCCTTGTTGAGGTTGGTGAAGTCGATGCACACTCTGACCTTCCTGTTCTTCTTTGGGACAGCAACTATATTGGAGATCCAAGTAGGGTACTCTACTTCACGAATGAAGCCTACTGCGAGTAGCTTACTGATCTCTTCTTGAACAGCAACTTGTAGTTCTGGTCGGATTGTGTGTGGCTTTTGCTTGACAGGCTTCACTTCTTCTTTGATTGCTAGGCGATGGCAAGCGTCATCTGGATTGATCCTAGGCATATCTTCGAAGCACCAGGCGAAGACGTCGATGTTGGATTGAAGGAAGGATACCATGTCTCGCGCTTTTGCGTCGCTGAGACCGGTACCGATGAATGTTTGCTGAGGGAGATCTTCACTGTCGATATTGATTGGAATGATTTCTTCAATTGAAGGTGAAACATCCCACTCGATTGGTGGGGGCTCGGCCAGCGGGATCTCCTTTGATTGCTATGTTGTAGAAGGACCCGCTTCATCTCTGGGTCGCTTTGGAGGAGCAATGTTGATCTTGAGATCTGTTTTCGCAGCAGCAGCTTCACAAGATCGACCGGCTTGTTGATCACCTCGAATGCAGACAATGCCTTCTCCTGTTGCAAACTTGAGAAGTTGATGGTAAGAAGAGGAGATGACATTAATCTGGTGGAAGAATGGTCGTCCGAGAATGGCGTTATAGTTGGACGTTCCTTCGACGATCGAGTATCTCACCGAGACTCGAGTCTCTTGGCTGAGGTCGAGGGTGAATCTTGATTCGCCCACCGTTATACTATGCTCGCCATTGAAGCCTGTGATCACCGTTGGAACGACGTCAAGGCTTGAATATTTATATCCCAGACGTTTGAAGCAGTCTGAGAACATAATGTCGATGGAGCTCCCAGTGTCGATGAGGATCCGATTGACAGTGCTTCCGTCGATAAGGAGCTTCAGGACCAGGGGGTCTCGATGTAGAGTATGAACTCCTTGAAGGTCGGTGTCGTTGAAGAAGATAGAAGCCCAAGATAAGCCTTTGATGGGCTTCTCGAATCCAGGTGTCCTCCTTGTTCGTCGTAGAACGAACGTGGAAGATGCGTCGAACTTGCCGATCAACTTCTTTTCCGGTCAGTGCTTGATTATGCAATGTTCCGTGAATACCAAAGACATTGGCATTCACAGTGAGAGGTGACCGGTTGGAAGAGATTTGATGGACCCAGCAAGCCTCTTTTCCCTTGGCGAAGGTTCGGCGTTGATCTTGTCCGCCTCTGACAAACTCTTGAAGATGGCCTTCGCGCAGTAGATCTTCAAGATGAAACCTTAGCCGATAGCACCGATCGGTGGAATGACCATGACTTCGGTGGAAGTCGCAATAAACTGTTTTGTCAGCCGTGACCTTGGTGTCAGGCTGCAGAGGATTGGGCCTTCGAAGGAACTCTTCATGTTGAATATGGTCGAGGATCTGCTCGATCGGTAAATTCCACTCAGTGAAAGTGGTCTTCTTTGGAGGAGATCGGCGTCCATCATTCCTTGACCGTTTGTTGGCAGGGGGAGCTGCTGCCTCAGCATTGTGAGCTTTTGTAGCATATTTCGGGGCTTCCCTTTCGGAGGGTCGCCTCTTCGTCTCTCGCCCCTTTCGAGCTACTTGATCATCCTCAACCTCAATTTCCCTTTGGATTCGATCAAACATTGAACCCAGGGAAGGAGGAGGATTGCGAATGAAGTCATTGTAGATATGCAGGTCGAAGCGGAGTGCATTCTGGAAAGCCAACATGATAGCTTCATCATCCAGATGCCTCCCGGAGAGGGCGGCGTGCTCGTTGCGGAATCTCCTTGTAAAGCTTCGGAGACTCTCGTCGGCTCCCATCCTCAGCCGGTAGAGGGAGTCGAGCTTCTTCTCCGGCTTCAAGTTAAATTGATAATGCTGCACGAAGTAACTGGCCAAAACATCGAACCGGGTGATGGATCCCGCTCGAAGGTTATGGTACCAATCGAGAGATGGCTCATCGAGGCTCCCGGCGAAGGTGCGACAGAGCACGTTGTTCTCTTCTTCGTGCGGCATTAAGGCTTGCTTGAAAGCGAGTATATGGAGAGTTGGATCTCCTTTGATGCAATTGAATTTGGGGAGAGTGGGAGTTCTCCATCCCTTTGGAAATGTTGACTCGAACAAGCTCCGATGGAGAGGTCCGGCTGAGGAGTACCCGTCTCTACGACCATGCCCTCGACTTGGATGTAGATCGAGAGGCAAGATCGAGAGGTCTTGTTCAGGCCTCTGAGTATCAGCAGGTTGGAGTCGGTGACGAAGGTCCGATCCAAGCCCACGCTGAAGCAGAATGGATGGAGAAACTCTACTCTTTGAGGGAGCCCCTTTCATCTGGTGTCTCCTTGAGATGTCAAGTTTTGAAGGTGCCTTCCTGTCGCAGTTACGACCGGAAGAGGATTGGGAGGACTCATCGTCGAGGCGATCCCAAACACTCTGCTTCCATGGGGCAGCAGAGGGAGTTGGGTCACGACGAATCCTCTCGAGGGTAGCAGTGCCCGTCGACCTCCGTGGTTCAGAGTGGATCGATTGCCGCGGTAGATCGACTCTCTCGTTGGTTGAGGGAATCGAAAGAGCGATCCCGGCTTCAGAGGTTGCTTTCTTAAGAGCATCTCTTTCAGTAGTGAGAGCGGTATTCTGCTTAGCCAGTTGAAGCAGTTGAAAGTCGACTGCAGAAATTTGATAGGTCGATGGTGGGTCCTCAGCTGGAATGGGGGCAGTTTGCCCAATTGACTGTCGTGTAGGTTGGGCGATCGGTCGATCGACTGATCTCCCGCTTCCTGAGCGAACCCCCATTTCGGGGACAGCAAGGGGCTGTCCGAAGTTGAGCCTTTGACTCATTGATCGAGTCTCAGGACGAGCTTGTTGAGTGTTCCTTCCTTCTGGTTGACCCTGATGCTTCGTCCTCGCCATGTAGTAGAGCGAAGGGTGCAACGAGAGTGCCGATATCCTAACGGTTGTCTGCTCAACCGAAGGGGCTAGGAAGTTTGATCGGTTGTCTGCTTAACCGATCTGAAACTTGTTGCAGGGCGAACTTGACTTTTCGCTCGATCCCACAGACGACGCCAAACTGTGGGGGAAAATCTTCATGCCGACCCGAAGACTTCGCCGCACCAGTCAATTGAGGTTCGAGTCGAAGATCGTTGTTCGATCTGTTGATTGGAGTTGCCATTCTCAATACACACACAGAGAGATGTAATCAGAGAGTTTGACACGAGAAGTGATCTCGGAGTTCAGCCGAAGCTTACGTCTCCGTGCTATAGGGAGCAACCCGAATTCACTAACTCTTTTCTTGAAGTGACCTCGACAGGCCGAGTGTCACTGAAACTACTCTGATCTCTTCAAAGACAAGAAGAAGATCGAAGAGAGGAGAATGAGGGGAAGTTTGAGAAATTCCAGAGCTCTGGATCTTTGAAAATCAGATTTCAGAACTGGAAATCAGATTCTGGATCTCATTTACATTCGAAGGGCTGCTATTTATAGGATTTTCTAGTGGCAAATGGCGGTTTCTGCTGTCGTATCTGGGGATCCTCCAGGTAAAGCTGGTGGGTCCCACTACCGTCTCCTGGGGGATTCCACAGGCTCTTGGGCCCACCAGGCAGGGCCGGTAGATCCTGCGATAGTCTTAGGGGGCCCACCGGGCAGGGCCGGTGGGTCCCGCTGTAGTCTTCGGGGGCCCACCAGGCGGGGCCGGTGGGTCCCGCTGTTATCTTCGGGGGCCCACCAGGCAGGGCCGGTGGGTCCCGCTGTTTGCAGACTTCTTGCCAAAATTTGCACCCACAGTAGCCCGCATAGGTAGATGCGTTGAAGAACCTAGAAGAATATCCGCATACTGCATCCTCCTCCTCTTCTTCTTCTTCTTCTTCTTCTCTCTCTCTCTCTCTCTCTCTCTCTCTCTCTCTCTCCCTCATCTTTCCTTATATCAATCCGTAGATCGGGTTCCTCGCTCTCATCGTCCTTCAATTCTCTCTCAACCTTTTATCGAGAAGCCACACTACATGTCACCATCGCCTTGACCCTTCAAGAGCTTGGGTCCGGCAAAACCTCCTTTCCGTAGATGATGTTGAGCATTATGTAGCTATTGTTGATAATCCCATAAGAGTTCTTGGTCTTAAGGTCTAATCATAGAGCCACACTTGCGTCCCTTAAATAGAGGAGAAAATGTGTGCCTATGGGAGACCCAATGACCACCTCAAAAACCAGCCAAAAACGACTCAAACCTATAGCACAACAAGCAGACCCTACACCCAGATATATGGGCGCCCGGGTGCCCAACACTAGCGCATGGGCGACTGTACAAACCCCCCTTTCCTTGTGTGTTGCCAAAATAGGGCCCAGGTGCCCATGGGCAATTCGGGTCTAGACTTGGTGTAGATTCGTGGAAACCATACCATATGTGGCACCATCTTGTTGACTCCAACACAGACGTGAACCAAGTGAACCAATAGTTTGGCTTCAAATTTTCAAAACAGGAGATTCCTTTAAGCCTAAGGATAGAGAAAAAAAATGCCCCTCAATTGGCTTTAAATTTTCATTTGCATGTCACTCTTCTTTAAACTAAACCTAAAACCTAAAGCATAATCCTAAAACCTAAATCCTAGATCTAATCCGAAAACTTAAGATTTATAGGCCATGAGATGAACCCTAGAATCCTAGATTTAATCCTAACCCTAATTCGAAACTGCTCGCCGCTGCTTCCTCTCGTCTTCGTTGCTCGTCGTTGCCGAGGCAGCGAGTAGCTGTGACTCGCACCGCTGATGCTCGCTGCGCCACCACTGTTGTTGTTGCTGTCGTCGCCGCTGCTTGCCGCTCGCCGCCGTATGCTCGAGAGGAACATGGAAAGGTGTGTAATTTTGGTATAATGAAAAATATTTTAGACCTCTCCTTAAAGGGATGTTATGAGTGTCCTGTTCATTAACAGGATCTGTTATTTGGGACCAAACTACCCTTAACCCCCCCCCCCCCCGCGTTAAATATTTTAGTTGGGGCACTCTTTGACGGCGGTAAAAAACGGTTTGGGGGCACGATCGTTAAATGTTGACGGCCGTATCAACGGAGAGGCGGGACGGTGGCTTATCTGATAACCCGCGGAGCGTATGGTTTCTCAATAGATAGCCGTGGAGCAAGCAGAGAGCGGGAGTGGTGAAGAAGAGAGGTTCTCTCTCTTCTCGCAGAGATGCAAACCCTAACACTCTGCGAGAGCTTAACCCGCCCACATTTCCATCCCCTCCATCACAATATCCCTTCCAAACCTCCGAGCTTTCCTCCTCCCTCTTCTCCGGCATCGTTTCTCTCCTCGCCGGAGCACCGGGAGCATTCCCGCCGGAGCTCTCTCAGGTAAGCACTCCATCAACCATGCTCTGGATCCCGAAGCATACGGCGTCGATTCCCCGTGGGCCGTGGGCTCTTCCGATGGCATTGTTTTTGCTTGAATTCCTACCTCTACTATGGCAGGAACGAATTCATGATCTCATTTACAAACGAATCCTAATTTTTGCTTTACGATATATATGAATTTAGAAATTTAATTTTTTTCCCCTTTTAATATGGATTTCAATTCCTCCATAGTGTTATTTGTTTCTATTTTGTGTTTGATGGCAGGATTCCTATCATCTCAAAATTAATTAATTTTTTTGTATTGCTAGTAGGAAAATATTATAGGTTTGAGCTATCGAAGAGAAGAAGGAAAACGGCGTACTCTTGGTAAAGGATATACTCAATAAATAGGGTTTTTTCTAGCCACCGCATGTGTGATAGTGAGTTTGCCTTTCTATCATGCTATGCAAAGCGATTGATAATGCTACGCCATTGATGGATCACTATATCCCACAACTTCGTCTTACCATTAATACAAGGGCAGATCCTACATTGAACCAAACAAACTTCTTGTCTCTCAATAAGTAGGATTTCCACTTGATGATTCTTGTCTACACAACCAAAGAAGCATGGTAAGGTCAAAGTTGGGTTCGTCGTATCTCCTTTCATGGTAATGGCAACTACAATCCTGTTATTACCTATTTCAAGCATGATGGAATTTTTAAGCTTTGTATTGGAAGAAAATTTAATGTCATCCGGGTCGCGATAGACGGAAGCCAAGTTAAAAATAGAACAAATTATGATCGTTTAGACGACTAAGATATAAAATTCAGCACTTTATACTCTCCACAATCATATTTCTATAAAGAAATAGCAAACTAAATTATGATAGCACGTATATAATTTGACAAACAAAGAAAACAAACAAATGAAACTAAATTATAACTCAAAAGAAGCTTTGCAAATATTAATTCAAGCAAATATAAGTTCATGCAAAGATAAAGAAAGAGCATGGATAATGTTACCAACGATGATTCAAGCAAAGCCAAGCCAACTGGCGACGAGTAACGATTTTGGGGATATATGGCTTTAAAAGATAGACACGGATATGTGCCATTGAAACCAATGAAAAGATGAGCAATCAAAGTGTGGTAAGAGTGAAGTCCGTTATGGAAGAAAGCTTTGCCGATGAAGATGAAAGGCGGAGGGGTAGAACTTTGAACACTATGAAGCTGCCTTCTTCTTCTTTTCTGTTACATTCTTTGCCAACCCAAATTGGTGAGTTCTATGAAGTTTATAGTTTAGAGCATCTCCAACGGGCTCCTATCACTTTCATCCTTCGGCATTGTAGGGAAAGAAAGCGGTCCCGGGTGGAAAATGCCCCTCCAACAGGCTCCCAAACTTTTCACCTGAGTGGGTTTTCTCTACTCCTCTCCTTAGGGCTAGGGAGAGGAGTAGAGAAAGATTAGATAGTGGGCCCCCAGGTTTGAATAAAACAAAATACCTTATTTCTTTTAATTTCCGAGACAACCCCCACCAAGTATTGCCTCATGGACCCCCGATTTGGTCTTTTCACAAGAAATAGGGAGAGATTTGAGGAGCCCATTGGAGTGCTCTTCAATTCCCACTCCATACTTTGCTTATGTGGCATCTAAGAGCCCCAAGAATATGGAAGGAACCTGGGAGCCTATTGGAGATGCTCTTATGTAGACTCCTAAATTGACTCTTCAACTTTTTAACACGAAGCATAAGAAAACTAATAATTCATATATCATGACTCTTTAGCTACATACTTAGAGAAGGGGTTCAGTGGATGCAGCCTTTTCTCTTCATGACACGGTTAGAAAAGGAACATCAATGAATGCAATTAATGCTACGCCTATCACCGTCAAAACATGATAGATTAGAGCCCCAAGGAACCAATAGTTTGGCTGCCCCTCTTTACTCCAACTCTTCATCTCCCCTTCCAACTTTGTTTTACTTATGTGTTTATATTCAAATGGTCCTGCTCGATAAGGAGGGACTCCCAATATAAGTATAATACCTATTGAGAATAGTCCCACATCGATTAAGGGGTGGGAGTTCCATGTCTTTATATACTATTGCGCCCTCCCTCTTATTACCGGGTTTGAGGGGGCACGTGAATCGTAACATTGTATCAGAGCTAGGCCCCACCCCGTCTTCTCTCCATGTGGTCCCGTCACAATCGAGATCTCCCTCCCTCCGATCGAGTGGCGCTCTACGTGCGGGCTGGTGTTAAGAATAGTCCCACATCGAATAAGGGGTGGGAGTTCCACGTCTTTATATACTGTTGCCCCCTCCCTCTTATTACCGGTTTTGAGGGGGCACGGGAATCGTAACAATAGCAATTAGTGTCCTATTAGTTTCAAAGCATGATTTTGACTTCGATTACACAATGGTATTTGACTGGAATAGATTATTCTACTTAAGGTAACTTTAACTATATTAGGGCTTTCTCTAGGAATCATAAGTAGTACGGGTGTAATTATTACTTGTACACATTGACAAGCATTCCATTTTATTCTTGATATCATTCTCTTTATTCTCTATTTGGGAACTATCTTCTTAGTAGTCAATTTATTCACCCGTTGTCAATTTATAACTAACTAGTAGATATCAGTGAAGTTTAGCTTTATAATATTTGACATTTACTGAAAATTCAACAAATCATATGAATCTATAATTTATGTTTAGAAAATGATGTGCTCAATTTCATAATTTGGAATTACATATGATATGCTATGCAGATGTTCGAGACAATGGCCACGATACACAAATACAGATACAAACTTATTGAGACAGTTTCAACGGGCACCTCCATCACATGAACATGGCACAGTAATTTTTCTAGTTTCCAATGCTCTTTCCGTCCTTGAGCTTTTCTTTGTTATCAAAGAAGTTGCCTATATGCATTTCAGTGTCAATACGTGTGAATCTTTCAAGTTTCATAAACTGTGTTAATTTTCTAGGAAGCAAGGTGCTAACACATTCCCAATTGTTTCTATTGATTTTTATGATTCGTTTTTATAATATACCAGGATGAGCAATATTACTTCTTTGTCCATATTGAGAAGTTAAGAAAGCTAGATTACCAAGTGATGCCGCTATCCCAAAACAGCTCCGCACAGGAAAATCTCCAACGGGGGTGAAACTAGCAATTTGGCCTAATCAAAATGTGCTATGATCAAGTACTATGGAATAAACCAGATTTAGCTACAAAATCCTCCAACTTCTTGCCCCTTTTCGATCCTTTTAATAGTGTGATGTGGGCTTGTGTTCTATAGCCAAATTCTAATTGGTTTGTTATGTGCCTTTTCGAATTATTTTTCTTCCTACGGTAGAGATTGTTCTTAATTTGTACTATAACACGTTCATGCTTTAATGTTTGTTGATTTCTGAGTTTCAAGTATTTTTATGGTTGCGTAGGAGATTGTTCTTAACTTGTAATAACTCAACTAGGGTTGTTTATCACTGATTCGAATGTCACTTATAGGTATGCTGTTTTCCTAAATGAGCCTTTGGGAGTTGAGATATATGAGAAGTTTTTTTTATCATATCTGTCCTTATACTGTGTAACAAGGGTGTTAATCAGATTTACCTCCCAAGTTGTGTGAAAGATAGGTACAAAAACCATTTGCTTTAAAGGGGATGGAAGAAGTGTCGGAATTCTCAAAAGTAAGGATATGCAAATGCTTAGAAAAACTCTATAGAATCACCTCAAATAATTATTTTGATGAATAAGTTGTTTGACAATGGGCGACATCAACAAACATTACATATTCACAATTGGTCTTGACGAAACCATGTTACACTAGCTGATGGATGGAGCAAGTGTCTTCAAGTTTCATGAAGGGGGAAACTGCACCAAGTTTTAGTGTTTAAGCTGCAAGATTTCAATTGTGAAGGCAGGTGATGATGAAAACCATAATTTAGGCCATGTCTATGGCATGATATACATGTAGAATAATGTAAAAACGATAGATAGAATAAATGAGGAGGAAGAAGGTTGATGTGAAATCAGCATGGAAGATATACTATCAGAATAATCTCATTCTGAATCAGAATCCTAATTCAACCCTTTTGTAGAGTGAGGCTACACAAGAAAACCAATTTTCAATCTAATCTATCTATCAAACTTAAACTGAATCAGCCATTTGATTATCTCCAAAATACACTAAAAATAATCCTATGGCTCATCTGAAAGTCATAGTAAAATCGAAGATGTACATGCCAAGTAGTTTTGTCTTTTAATGAACATGTGCCTTTTGGTTGGCTTTTGGACCCACTATTATGCATTAATCTCAGAATATGTCTAGTCCTTCTAAACCACAAAACAACGAGAAATGGAGGGGGAGCATAGGTAAATGACATCTAATAATATGTATGTATGAAATTGTATGAGGGAAATATGCCCCCACATATGTAAATTGTATACCATATAACAAAATGATGTCCAGGTCTCCATTTGGGTATGGTTCCCTTCCTCTTTCATACAATGATATATTTTTTCTGAAGTATTTAATAATTATACAAGGCATGCTTAAGAAGAGTTCTAGGTACCAACTTGCAATGGCTTACCACGCAGTGCTTTACCATTTGGCACATCTAACAATTTCTTTTGTTCCTTGCATTGAGTCTCCATGTGCCTAGCCAGGCTAGCCTTCCTCGACAAGAGGCAGAACATGCTCTTTCTATAAATAGGTGTCATTGTAGGCTTGTAGCGTGTTTATTTCATTTAATACATGGGGTCTCATAAACCCTTTTGTAGACACACAAATTGTGTCTAACCCGGACCCGACTCGCATGCACCTATGCGGAGGCAAACCCGACATACACTCGGGCCCGGACCCGACTTGCATGCACCAATGCGGATGCAAACCCGACACGCACTCGGACCCGGACCTGACTTGCATGCACCAATGCGGATGCAAACCCGACACGCACTCGGACCCGGACCCGACTCGCATGCACCAATGCGAAGGCAAACCCGACACGCATTTGGGACCCGGACCCGACCCGCGCCAAGCAAGGGGCCGGGTGGGCCCATCCCCAAGTGGGGCCCACCCGTCCCCCCTATGAAAATCCGAACCCCTTAGGGGGGTGGCCGGCCATGCAAGAAAAGAAAAGAAAAGAAAAGAAGGAAAAGAAAGAAAGAAAGAAAGAAAGAAAGAAAGAAAGAAAAGAAAGGAAAGAAAAGAAAAGAAAAGAAAAGGAAAGAAAAGACCAAAAAATGAAATAAATACCGCCATGCGCGGGGGGAGGTTGCGTATGATGTCTACGTAAGTGTGGATCTGCGCCGATCCCTCGATCCGACGGACAAGAAACGAAGCCGGGTCGCCATCGACTTTATGTGCAAGATTCAAAATAAATCCAAAAATGATTGAGCCATAATTACCCCGCCAGAAAGGACAGCAAATAAATGTTTATTCCCCTCTTCAATTGAAGAATAAATCTTGGGTAGTTATGGGAGAGATATTAAAGGGATCCAAATAAACTTCCCATATCTCTCCCCTCCTCCCTTCACCTATAAATAGAGGGGGAGGGGGAAGGCTCAAAAGGTCGGATGACAAGAAGCGAAGAAGCTCTGCAAAGGAGGAGGCGCGCCCTTCATCGACCCAAGGCTTCACGAGGCACGGGCAAGCCTATCCCTTCGGGACCGGCTTAGTCCATTGAAAGCCCTCATCAAAGTGAAGACCCTTGCACAAGAAGATCATCCCTTCGGCTCCGTGCACAAAGAAGAAAGCTCGGAGAAGAAGAAACCTTCAACTCCGAAGACGCCAGAAGCAAAGGCCGGAGAAGAAGATTGGAGCGGCATCACCCCGTCGTCTCCAACAACCCTTCAACTCCGAAGACGCCAGAAGCAAAGGCCGGAGAAGAAGATAGGAGCGGCATCACCCCGTCGTCTCCAACAAACCTTTGACTCCGATCAAGCCCAAAAGCCCGGAGAAGAGGATTGAAGCGGCATCACCCCGTCATCTTCAACAAGCATCTGCTCCATTCACGAAGAAGAAAGCTTGGAGAAGGATACCTGAAGCGTCGCTATACCCGCCGTCTTCAACAAATCCTTTAACCCCGATTACGTCAAATACGCCCGGAGAAGAAGCCGACACCACAACCGTCGCCAGGTCGAAGCTGAAGACGAAGCGAGGAAGCTCTGCAGGAGAGGAGACACACTCTTCATCGACCCAAGGCTTCACGAGGCACGGGCAAGCCTATCCCTTCGGGACCGGCTTAGTCCATTAAAAGCCCTCATCAACGTGAAGACCCTTGCACAAGAAGATCAAGCCTTCGACTCCGTGCACGAAGAAGAAAGCTCGGAGAAGAAGAACCCTTCGACTCCGAAGACGCCAGAAGCAAAGGCCGGAGAAGAGGATCGGAGCGGCACCACCCTGTCGTCTCCAACAAGCCTTCGACTCCGATCAAGCCCAAAAGCCCGGAGAAGAAGACCAAAGCGTCATCACCCGTCGCCTTCGACAAACGTCCACTCCATCCACGAATAAGAAAGCTTGGAGAGGAACACCCGAAGCGTCGCTACACCCGTCGTCTTCAAAGCAAAGCCGACGCTACAACCGTCGCACGGAGATCGGTGCTACCCCCGCCGTCTTCAAAGGAACCCTTCGAATCCGATCACGCCAAAGAAGCCCGGAGAAGAAGAAAAGCAAAGTCGTCTCTACACCTGTCGTCTTCAAAGCAAAGCCGACGCTACAACCGTCACACGGAAATCGGTGCTACCTCCGCCGTCTTCAAAGGAATTCTTCGAATCCGATCACGTCAAAGAAGCCTGGAGAAAAAGAGAAGCAAAGTCGCCGCTACACCCGTCGTCTTCAAAGCAAAGCCGACGCTACAACCGTCGCACGGAGATCGGTGCCACCCTCGCCGTCTTCAAAGGTACCATTCGACTCCGATCACGCCAAAGAAGCCCGGAGAAGAAGAAAAGTCGAGCCGACACCTAAACCGTCGAGGAAGCCAGAAGCCTTGAAGAAGTAGCCGCCGCCGTTCGAGAAGAAGATCAAGTCGACGCCGAAGCAAAAGGCCACGCAAGAAGCCAAAGCAAAAGCCCCGGTAAAGCCTGCGCCAAAGCAACGCAAGTGCCAAAGCCAAGCGACTACGCCGGTCATGAGCAAAAGCACCGCACGTTCTAGCCGATACGACGCGAAGTCCGGAAGAACGAAAGCATCGCAAGTCTCCCCCCGTCTACGCCCAAGCGCAAGCGCCAAAACAAAGCAAAAGCCAGAGCCACGCTAAAGCCGAGCCAAAGCCGACGCCAAAAGCACGATCGACGCCGCGAACCGACGATCAAGGACGCCGAGGTTAAGCAAGGATCGAGGAAGACACGAAGACCGAGGAACGAAGCCAAAAACCCCCTAGCCGAGAAAGCGCGAAGCACGGAAGGGACAAAAGCAACGGCGGATATTCCTTAGCCTTTCAAAAAACCTCACCCTGTAAAGACCTCTGTCCTGGGCAACCCCTTCAGAGCTCTCGCACGAATACCACGTGGAGATGCGGATCAAAGGGACCCTCCAGAGGATCTCTCCCACAATCTCCTGATCAATATTCGCCGCACCCGGCTCACCACCCCCGAGTCCCCGGGTCCTGGCATCTGTAATCTCATGTGTTTGCAATAAAGACGACCCAGATCTTTTTCAGCGCATACACCTTCATCACTCTAAGTGATTATTTATCAAGGAGTACCATTCCTGGTCACTTTCATTTTTCCTTCCGATCTCTTTTGCTTGATGTCAAAGGATTACTTTTCCAGAACTTACTCTGGATAAGATTACATATGCTCTTTATTTCTTCACTCGCAAAAAAAATGGAAAGATTTTACATTAGTATCCATAATTTGTCATGTATTTAATGTATTAATATCAATATTCCCAATGGTATGGATATGTCCTGAAACTTGATTTGGATACGATATGGTGGATTCAACAAAGTGCAAACCATTAATTTCAACAACACATGTATATAGCATAATATTTTTACCAGAGGTATATATTAAATGAAATATTTTAGACCAATATCTATAATGAATTTCTTAGACCTACATCTGTAAAGTGCATGAGCTTGTGTTGATACAAGCAGAATTTCTAGCCTCTTAGGGATTGGCTTCTTGAGACCCCCATGCTGGCAATTGGGGTCAAGGGCAAACATTGTAATTGAATGGAACTTACGTGTCTTCAAAGAGGAAGAATACCAGCAGAATCATTAAACTTTAAGGGGGTTCACTTCTTGACCACACCCAACCTAAATTGTGGTATTGAGGACAAACATGGAATTATCATCCTGTATATATTCAATTAAGATACTATTAGCTATGTTTCTTGATGATACTCCTTGCTATTCTAGGATCATATTGAATCAACAGTTATGCATGATCTTATTTTTCAATTACCCTGAGGTGTTCTCTTCCAAACTTTTATCTAAGGACATTACTAGTATGCTTATCAAATATATGCTTAGCCCTTATCTATGGATATTATTCTACTTATTTGAGCTTTAGTCAGTGTTTTTAGTGTTAGATGGTGACGGCTATGGTTTGGAGAGAATGAAATGTCTCTTCATTAAGGGACTAAGCCTAATATATTTACAACCTTACACAACGAACCCGACCCGTCTGTACATAAAAGTATAAAACCCAACCCATCTCTATATACATTAACACTTCCTCTCAAACTCATGGTGGATCATATACCGAGAGTTTGCTGATAAAATACCGGAAGCGAGCAATGGTACGAGACTTCGTGAGGAAGTCAGTAGTTTGCTCCGTTGAGTGAATGAATGGCAAGGAGATGGTGTGGGCGAGAAACTCCTAGCGAACATAGTGATAGTCAACCTCGATATATTTCGTCTGCTCGTGAAAAACTGGGTTGCTAGCAATCTGAATGGCACTCTGGTCGTCACAAAAAAGAGGTGTGGGCTCGGATATCACGACTCCCAAGTCTCGTAAAAGGCAGCGAAGCCAGACAATCTCTGCGGTGGTGGAAGCTATAGCCCTGTATTTGGCTTCGGTGCTGGAGCGAGCAACGGCCTCCTATTTCTTACTGCGCCAAGAAATGAGAGAGTCACCAAGGAATACACAGTAGCCGGTGGTAGAACAGTGAGTAGTAACATCTCCTACTCAGTCTGCATCGAGTAGGCGCGCAGCACTAGAGGAGAGGTGGAGGGTAGAAACAACGAACATGTGATGGTACCCCAGAGATAGCGGAGGATCCAGAGAACCGCTGCATAGTAAACAGAGAGGGAAGCCTAAGCAAACTAACTGATAATGCTGATAGCATGGCCAATGTCTGGTTTAGTATAGTGAGATAGACTAACATCCCAACCAACCGCTAGTATCTAGAGATGTCCCAGAGAGGTTCATCTGTTGGGAGGAGCTTCAAGTTGAGCTCCATTGGTGTGTCAGTAGTGCGAGAGTCAGTGAGATTAGCATCGACAAGGATATTGGAAATATGCTTCTGCTAGGAGATCAACAAACCATGAGCCAAACGGGCAATCTCAAGACCAAGGAAATAGCGAAAAGGGCCCAGATCCTTCATCTCGAACTGACTCTAGAGGTGACGTCGAAGGGATGCTGTGGTAGCACTGTCATCCCCGGTGATGATCATATCGTCCACATACAGGAGCAGAACAGTAAAGCCCTGACTGGAGGAGTGGGTGAACAGAGCATAGTCAGAGTGTCGCTCTACAAACCCAGTGGCAACAATTGCACTGCGAAATCGCTCAAATCAGGCATGAGGGACATGCTTGAGCTATAGATTGTCCAACACAGACGACAGATGTGCCCCGAATGAGCAGCGATGCCAGGTGGAGGAACCATGTACACCTCTGAGAGGTCACCATAGAGGAAAGCATTTGCTACATCCAACTGATGGAGAGGCCACCCTCGAGTAGCTGCCTTAGCTAAGAGGGTGTGCATAGTAGTCATCCGAGCAACTGGAGCAAACGACTCCTTGTAGTCAATCCCAAACTTTTGGGAGAAGTCACGAGCAACAAGACGAGCCTTGTGCCGCTCAATGGAGCTGTCGGGTCGAGTTTTGACCATGAAGATCCATTTGCAGTTGACAGACACCACGCCTGAGGGACAAGGAACCAGATCCCAAGTTTGGGTCCGATGAAAAGGCTCAAGCTCCTTTATCATGGCATGTCACCACATTGGGTGCAAAATTGCCTCACAGTACGACTAGGGCTCCTGGTGGGTGTGGAGAACAGTAAAAAAGGCCTGATATGACGAAGAATAGGAGGTAACAACAGAGTATCCAGAGATGGCAGGAGAGTCAGGTAAAAGCAGAGTAGCCAAATTTGTCAAGAGAGTAGTCATATCTGTCAGGAGGGTGATGTTCACGCGCATGGTAGCTCCAAACAAAGCCAAATCCGCGATCGAAGAGGAGGGAGCAACTGCAGGCGAGGGAGCACCAGTGAAGGCAGCCTCGGTGGGAGTAATTGTGGAGCGATGAACGTAGACACGAGTGACATGTAGTGATGGTGGGCGTGGGGGTGGGGGAGGTAGAGGAGGCGGAGGGGCATAGTAGGTGGGGTGCGGGGGTGGGGGAGGTAGAGGAGGTGGAGGCGGACAAGGTGAAGGAGGCTGAGGCGAGGAGGGTCCCGACGATGGTATGGGAGGTTCAACTGGGAAAGGCACAGTTGGGGGCGTGAGAATATGATACGGAGGTAGGAAGGGGATGGTGAGAGGTGGTGGAGGCGTAGAGGGTGACACAGGCGGTGAGAGAAGACCCCGGGACTCAGTGGAAAAGTACGAGACATCCTTAACAAAAGAGACGTGATGAGAGACACGGATCCGGTGAGCCAAGGAATTATCGTACCGATAGCCCTTGTGCTCCTGACTGAGCCCCAAGTGGACACACCTAACAGAACTAGCAAAGTGTTTGGTGCGCTTATAGGGAGGGAGGAGGACAAAACATGTGCACCTGAAGGTGTGAAGAATGGAGTAGTCGAGGGATGTGGAGTAAAGCCGCTTGTACGGGGTAACACCAGAGAGGATGGAGGACAGAGTGTACGAGACATCCTTAGCAAAGGAGACGTGACGAGAGACACGGTTCCGGCAAGCCAAGGGATCGTGGTACCGATAGCCCTTGTACTCCTGACTGAGCCTGAAGTGGACACACCTAACAGAACTAGCAGAGAGTTTGGTGCGCTTATGGGGAGGGAGGAGGACGAAACACGTGCACCTGAAGGTGTGAAGAAGGGAGTAATTCGGGGATGTGAAGTAAAGCCGATCGTACAGAGAACACTAGAGATGGTGGAGGACAGAGTGATGTTGATAAGGTTAACGGTGGTCAGAACAGTCTCAGCCTAGTAGAAATATGGAACATAAGCAGACAAAAGTAGAGCTCGCACTGTCTCGAGGACATGATAATGCGTGCGCTTGGCAACTCCATTCTGTTCATGGGATGTGAGGGCATGATTGCTAGTGAAGAGTACCGTGAATCTAAAGAATCTCACGCATCTCAGATGAGAGATACTTCTGGGCACAGTCAAATAGAAAGGTCTTAATGCGCCGACCAAACTGGGTGTGGAGCATAGTAATGAAGGTCCTGTAAATATGAGGTATCTCGGAGCAGCGGCACATGAGATAGACCCAGGTATATCGAGAGTAATCATCTATGAAGCTCACATAATACTCGAAACCAGTAAAGGAGACAACTGGAGCAGGACCCCAAACATCAGAATGCACAAGATCAAAAGGAACGTTGGATCGGAAAGCACTAGTAAAAAAAGAAAGAGCTAGGTACTTTGCCAATCGACAGCCCGTGCAGACAGAGATAGGGGAAAAAGACAATCGATCCAAAGCACCTGAGTGAAAAACGCTTTATGTATCACTGGATTTGTGACTTAATCGTCTGTGCCACAGGTCGGCATCAGAGGTGACAAATAGAGCTGACAGAACGGAAGGAGTGGAAGTGGGAACCTGAAGTTGATCCAACTGGTAGAGTCCCCCTGCTCGACGACCTAGCCCAACCCTCTGACCCGTCCGCGGATCCTGCACAGAACAAGAAGTAAAAGTAATGGTCAGGCCAGAGTCACAAAGGGAACTAACAGATATTAAATTAATATTTAAGAGGGGAGCATGGTGAACATAGGACAAGGTCAAGCGACCAGTGGGATTGGAGACAGATGTGATGAAACCACACTGCGAAATAGGTACAAGGCCCCATTAGCAGTAAGGATCCTCAGGGGTACAGTCGACGAGTACAGTAGAGTCAGAAGTGAGATTGCAGGAGGCACCAGAGTCGAAGATTCATGGTGCAGCAGTACCAGGAGTGGCGGACAGACCGTGAGTTCCCGAAGAGCTGGTAGAGGCGAGGTACCAAAGAAGTAACTCCTCAAGTCGCTGAAGATGGTCAGAGTTAAACGGAGGAGGTACTGAGGAAGCGAGACCGGCAACAGCAGCATCAACAGTACCTCCATCTTGGCGGACGGGACCCTGACCATGTCCACAACCAGCTGACTCGGCGGAAAGACTCGGCCCGAGAACACGGGACTCGGCGAGCAGCCACTGGGTGTAGGTGGCACAGGAGCCAAGAGGTGCTGCAGGAGTCCATAGTGGGGGGTACCCATGACCGATGCCAGACCGTAGCGGAGGGGAGAGGGGAAAGGGGAGGGAGGCCAGGGGGTGGCATGGGGGTTGGCAGGGAGGTCGACTGTGGTAGAAGGGGAGAGGGGAGGGAGGCCGAGGGGTTGCACGGGAGGTGGCAGGTGGTGGCACGGGAAAGGGGAGGGAGACCAATGAGTGGCGCAGGGGGTGGGGGGGAGCAGAGTGTGGAAAGGAGGGGGGGGGGGGGGGGGTAGGGTAGCAAGGAGGCGGTAGGGGCTGCCGGGTGGTGGACAGTTAGGGGGGATCATGAAAGGATCGAAGGAGAGGGTATTAGGGGAAGGGGATCGGGTGGGGGGGGGGGGGGTTGGAGAATCGGGTGAGGAGCCTGAGGGAGGAGCCGGGAGAGAGATAGCCGGAGGGGCTGCCGGTGAGGGGCTGGAGGGGTTGCCGGTGAGAGGCTAGAGGGGCTTGCCGGGTGAGGGGCTGGAGGAGGGACCGGAGGGCTACCGATGAAGGTGAGGGGTTGCCAGTGAGGGGTGATCGGAGGAGGAGCCGGGTGAGGGGCTACTGTCGTCGTCATCGTGGTAATGGGAGAAACCCTAAAGCTCTGATACCATGCTAAATGGTGATGGCTAGGGTTTGGAGATAATAGAATGTCTCTTTATTAAGGGACCAAGTCCAATAAATATGTACAACATTACACCAACGAACCCGACCCGTCTGTACATAAAACCTGACCCATCTCTATATACATTAACATTTAGTATGATGCACCAAGTTCTCTTAGCAGTTCAGTTTTATGTCATAGGTTTTGTGTGCAGATTCTCTATGTTGGTCACTTTATATGGTAATCTAGTCATCAGTTTTCCTTATGCTTACAATCGTTCGTACTGTTACATATCCCAAACTTATGGTGTGTAATTTTGTGACATCAAAGAGGTTGGCAAGTTTTGCTTAATACAGTAATTTACTCAGCTGTCATGTTACATATGCCCATTAACTTTGTGTTGAGAACTTGAGATTGTTTCCATTTGATTATAGGAGCTCAGATTATTTGACAACAATGGTAGCAAGAGTACAACAGAGTTGGCGGAAATTACAAATGTTCAGCATCTAATGGTTGAAACTCCTGAATGTCTCAGTTTTCCCAAAGCAAGCTGCACAACTGTTTCTATCAAGCATGATAGAGTCCCACTCTCTGATATTTGTGGTGGGCTTAAGTTGGCACTCCTCATTGGGTTTCTCACTTTTCAAGGCTCTCAGCAGGCAGTTGCGGGTACAGAATTTGCTGGTGAAACACAGCCCATCACTTATATAGGGGATCTTGGTGATATTAGTACAGGTTTTGCTTCAGTTAGGAAAATTTCCTTATCACTTCTCATATCTGTTTCTTGTGTTTGTTGATGGAACTGTATGCATGCATATTTTTCTTTGGTCCACTATTGGCACACTAAGTTATTTCCCTTAGATAAATTTATTCTGCTTATTTTATCTTGCCTATAACATTCCCAAATGTTGGTAGATGATATAATTTCTAGACAAGTTCTTATATTTATAATTTTATGTGTCCACATTATTAGACTTCTGAATCACTATACTTTCTCATGCAAATATTTTTGTTCAATTGAAGTTATTCTTCATCTGTAAGAAAACCTATAACTATGTCTAACTCCTGTTTCCATAAACAGTGATGAGTAGATGCTCATACCCAAAGGGAACCAACCAGATGCTCATGATGACAGCTTCTTTTATCAAAATTAATCTCGGTCTACTCATGCCAGTTTTGATGAAATTGTAATGATCTGTGATGATAATTTAAGGCTCCAATTGAATTTGGTACTATTTAAATTAATACTTGTAGTTGAGTGTATTGTTATGAAATGGAAGAGGTTCTAATCAGCCCAGTTACCTCTCTATGTTGGTGTCACTTTGTATGATAATCTAGTCCTCAGGTTTCCTTGTATGCATATAATTGTTCGTACTGCTACATAATCCACCAATTTCATCAATAACATTCATGCATTGAACTGCAGTGGGCATGCTTTAAACTTGTACATGCCAGTTTATACAAGAAACTACATATCAATGCATTGAACTATTACTCGAAGTTTGATCCCTTAGGAACAAAAATTTCTTGGGATAATGGATTTGGACTTTCGAATTTGGTGCAAGTTCACACCAACAATATCTTTTGCTTCATTTTAAGAAAATCCACTCACGCATTAAAATCCTGGGTGTAAGGAAGAAGGATTCCTTAATCAAGTTATACTTGACTAGAGCATCTGAGAAGTCTCATTCTCACATGTCAAATATGATGCATGTTTTATTTTCAGTCTTTATTTTATACATACTTTAAGCCAGGTGAAATCTAGCATGCATTCATAACTTGATTGTTGATATGCTTCCACTGCTTCAGTTTCCTTCAAAATGTTGCCTTTCTTTAATCGTTTATATGTTTTAGAGTGCTGTTTATAGTGTCTTGCTTGCAGCATCATGCTTATAAAGCTTTTATTGCTACTCTTTATTATTGTTAAAAGAAGATTTCAGTTGTGACTCTTTTTACCTGTGTTACTCACCTTACCTAGTCTTTGATGCATTTTATAGGCCTTTTCTTCCCTAGCATCAATTATACAGTTAAATTATTTTTGCAGGCCTTTCTGTTGATCTTTTTCTCTGAGCTAGGAGACAAAACATTTTTTATTGCGGTAAGGATGCACCAGATGATACTTATCTCTTTTCGTATTTGTCGCAAAGGTTTATAACATTGTCTAACATACCTAGCAACTATAATACATGTTATTGGTTTTATTGTATGCTTCATTTATCCTCTTGGATATTTACTGCATTCTTCTGCACGTATTTTTCTTTTACTGAATAACTTGGAAAAGATCACTTTATGATACAATAAGGTCCTCCGATTGAGCTGGGTTCCCTTACAACAGTTATTTAATTTTTGGTTTGTACTTCTAAGTTCTAACTAAGAGATAATGCCCTATTTGCATTTCCTAGGAGTAAAGTTTGGTACATTTGAGTGAATAATTGTAAATGTATGCAGACGCATGACAATGCTGAAACTAGAGTCCTTCATATTGCCTTAGGTGAAAAATTCAAATTTATTGTAATATGACTAGAGTTGTCAACATTTGATGGGATTTTTAAAATTTCCCTGGAATGTACTCACTTCGCTGCTGAGGAAATACAAACAGGACCTTAAAAAATTCACAAGCATGTGAATTCAATTGACGAAGGAAAACATATGAAAGGAAAATTGGATAGAGATCCCATCTACATTTAATATAGGAAGGAAAGAATGACAAATATATACTCTTATTATGATGTGGACTATCCTGATTTAAGAATACCTCTAAAACAAAGGCTTGTAGATGATGGATCTAAGCACTAGCCTTGTTATCTTTATTGGCATGCAAGTTAACACTTATTTTTCTTTCTACTTGCTTCATCGAATCTATATCCCTGTTTAAAATCTCAAACTTCAAAAAAATTATACCCTTGTTTGTCTCAAATGTGCAATCTGCTCTCTTGTACTTGAAGTGCTTTACTACATTAATGTTCTTTCTTTAGGAAATGTGGAAGTAGCATTTTAATTAGGACAGTCGGACTTTCCTCCAGAGGAAAAGTACCTTAAAAGATTAGTCTAAAGCAAGGGAGTTCCACAACTAACAAACATTGAATTTCAAATTTCCAACTTGCCCGTGGGAAATGTTAACGGATAGTCCCACATCGATGAGGGAGACACCCATCACCCACTTTATGTACCCTCTGTGGACCTCCCCTTACAGCCCGGGTTTTGTGGTGTGAGGGTATCTAACATGGTATCAGAGTTGGCCTGTCTCCTGCTCCTGCTCCCGCTCCGGGTGCTCCCCACCAATCGTACCTTGCCACGCGTGCTCTATGTGAGGGGGAGTGTTAATGGATAGTCTCACATCGGTGAGGGAGACACCCATCACCCGCTTTATATACCCTCTGTGGACCTCCCCTTACAACCCGGGTTTTGGGGCGTGAGGGTATCTAACATATGGTATGTCCCTCAACATTGCTTTCTTGCAATTCATTCAGGCTTTGCTGGATATAAGGCAAAGATTTCCATAATTTCATGAGTTTGCTTTGAATTACCTGAGGGAGATGTTTCAGTACTGTAACCATAAACATAACCATCAAGTCATCCCACCTATTTTTGTTGGCTTTCTAAAACCTTCTTTGCCAATCATTCCTGTTAAGGACTATATCTCTACTGCCACTGCAAGCTTTTCCATATCTTTTCTAACAACTTCCATCATCTTTTTTTACGTCTTCCCCTCTTTATTGACTCTCCCACAATAATTCTAGACCCTCTACATACCGAGGTTCCCTTCATTCTCTAATGTACGTGACCATACCATTTTAATTAGTTCTTCATCACCTTCTCGTCAATTGGTGCTACTTAAAATTTTCAAATATACTCGTTCCTCACTTTGTACCTCCTAGCTTTGCTGCACATCCCCCTCATATCATAATCTCTGTGCATTAACACTCCTTAAGACCAACATTCTGAGCAATAAACATAGTGAGACTTACCCTTATGTTTCAATCTCATCACTCTCTCGAAGCTCCTCTCCACTTCATCCAATCAGCTCTAATTATTTTGGATATATATCCTACTTTGTTTATCTATTCTTGTATAATAGATCCAAGATATGTAAACAAGCAAACTGTGCTATTTGTTGACAATAATTTTGATTGTTTTCTCATTTTCATTACTTTTTCCATTAAAAGTGCATTCCACATGCTCCATGTAGTTGTACTAATTTTAAACCCATATGTACCAAAGCTTTCTTCCATAGTTCTAATTTGACTTTCAATCTGACCCTCATCTCGTCAATGAAATTTACATGTCAGTATTTTTGAAGGTCGTTATGGATGTACCGCACAGTCATAAACTATGATTCCCTTCGAGCAGGTTTGGGAAACAATAAGTTTTCGTATACTTTGATCTTAAATGTTTGTCTACCATGTATATTTTGTTTTCCAGTTTTGCCTTTGTCCTTTTCAATTATCTTGACACATCCATCCATATCTATTTAACTTTGATGTCGGCATGTTTTTGGGGTAAGGCATGACATTGGCATCAAACATGAAAAGTTTATTAAAAAATAGCATGTCTGAATTGCTTGACTAAGAACATTGAGTACATCTAAGATTCTAAAACAGGTGAAATTTTATTGAGCAAAAGAGATGTGCATCATGATTAGATCGAAATGTTAAATCTGTTAAAGTAAAGGTTTATGATGCTGTTATGGTCATTTCTATCTATATTAAATGTGTTTCAGTAACATGTTTAATATTTCTGTCCAACACTGCACCTTTTAGGAAAATTAAGTGTCCATGTTACACATATTCACTGTATTTGATATGCAGTTGAATCAGTACTGACTTCTTTCACTTATGTTGTTAGGCACTTTTAGCTGCTAGAAGTTCTGGAGCTGTTGTTTTCATTGGCACATTTGGTGCACTTGCGTAAGTATATGAATGTATGGAAATTGACCTTTCCTTCAGAACCTTATGTTTTTTATCTGTAGGTTTTCGGGTTCGTGTTCTTTTATTGGGTTAAACAAGATCTAAATTATTCTACCTATTAAAACATGCTTCTGTTAAAGAAGGAATTTTTATACCGTTGGAGATACTAGTGTTGCATCAACATCAGTACAGTTTATGTATCTGATCATTGGTTTGGGTATATTAGTGAATGAATGACCTGAGAGCATTACACCATTGAAGATTCATCAAGTTGAGTTGTTTACCTGTTTTCATTTATTTTAAATAGGAGGGGTTTCTTCGGAATTCATAATTACTCAATCAGATCTTTATGATCTGAATGTATGGAAATTGACCTTTCCTTCAGAACCTTATGTTTTTTATCTGTAGTTTTTCGGGTTCGTGTTCTTTTATTGGGTTAAACAAGATCTAAATTATTCTACCTATTAAAACATGCTTCTGTTAAAGAATGAATTTTTATACCGTTGGAGATACTAGTGTTGCATCGACATCTGTACAGTTTAGGTATCTGATCATTGGTTTGGGTATATTAGTGAATGAATGACCTGAGAGCATTACACCATTGAAGATTCATCAAGTTGAGTTGTTTACCTGTTTTCATTTATTTTAAATAGGAGGGGTTTCTTCGGAATTCATAATTACTCAATCAGATCTTTATGATCTGAATGTATGGAAATTGACCTTTCCTTCAGAACCTTATGTTTTTTATCTGTAGGTTTTCGGGTTCGTGTTCTTTTATTGGGTTAAACAAGATCTAAATTATTCTACCTATTAAAACATGCTTCTGTTAAAGAAGGAATTTTTATACCGTTGGAGATACTAGTGTTGCATCAACATCTGTACAGTTTATGTATCTGATCATTGGTTTGGGTATATTAGTGAATGAATGACCTGAGAGCATTACACCATTGAAGATTCATCAAGTTGAGTTGTTTACCTGTTTTCATTTATTTTAAATAGGAGGGGTTTCTTCGGAATTCATAATTACTCAATCAGATCTTTATGATCTGAATGTATGGAAATTGACCTTTCCTTCAGAACCTTATGTTTTTTATCTGTAGTTTTTCGGGTTCGTGTTCTTTTATTGGGTTAAACAAGATCTAAATTATTCTACCTATTAAAACATGCTTCTGTTAAAGAATGAATTTTTATACCGTTGGAGATACTAGTGTTGCATCGACATCTGTACAGTTTAGGTATCTGATCATTGGTTTGGGTATATTAGTGAATGAATGACCTGAGAGCATTACACCATTGAAGATTCATCAAGTTGAGTTGTTTACCTGTTTTCATTTATTTTAAATAGGAGGGGTTTCTTCGGAATTCATAATTACTCAATCAGATCTTTATGATCTGAATATAGCAACCATGAGATCTGATTGTTCATTTAATAAATGGTTATTCGTCGGATAAGGTTGAAAAATCGTCGCATATGATTATATTCTTGAGATATAATTGTAACAAAAGTTCAGAACCAGTATCTTTAATAAGACCGATCCATCTCTAGGAATTAGATTGTGATTAATATGTTCATTCAGGTTAACTCAGATCAGTAGGATTGATGCATCTCTTAAATATCCGATGTGTTTCTTTATTGCTATAACTCTGAGATCAGCAAGCCATAGGCTCTCTCTCTCTCTCTCTCTCTCTCTCTCTCTCTCTCTCTCTCTCTCTCTCTCTCTCTCTCTCTCTTGGTTATCATATTATCATATTGTAGACATCGAAATTATCCTAGTCGAAAGTGACTAAAATTTCTAAGTTTAAAGATCCACCTCGAAAGACTAAAAAACAAGGCCAAAATCCGACCCAAACCAACCAGGAATGGAGGGATGGCCGACCCAGTACAAGGGCCAACCGTCCCCAGAGTCACTAAGGGCCCACCAACCATTGTTCAAAAACTAAATGTTAGAAGGTGTACATACTTAGCCTTGTATAGATTATAGACTAATCCCTCTTGGGGTATGTTCACCCTTGGTGACCCCATCTCATGTAGCTATATATAGGGCCAGTGCCCCCACTAAGTGAGTAAAGTTTTCACTCCCTTTATTCTCTCTCTCCTTTTCTCTATCATGGTATCAAAGCTCGGTTTCCTTGATCCTCAACTCTCCGGTCCACATGCAGTCAACCTGGAGATATGGGTAGCCCTCTGATCTCTTCTTCAGTGCTGCACAATGGATTCGCCATCGACATCTTCTTCAACAGTTCGAAATCTGTAGATCTGAGGTTGAGATCGAGATGATGAGCCTCCCTTCGATCGATAGTCGCAACCGTGAGCTTTCTTCAATCCAAAGTAGCTTCCTCTCTGATTCGTGCAATGCTGGGGAGTCCGATCCTTTGATCATTTGCCGGTGAAGATCTCCCATCGCCATCGGTGAAGATCTCCCCCATCGTCGGCAGTAGATCCGATCTCTCTCTCCTTCGTCGGTGAAGATTCAGCAGTTGAGCTCCTTCCGCTGCGCAGTAGATCGCCGCCTTCGTCTTCAGGTGACGATCGCCGCCTTCGTCCTCAGCCGCCGTCAGGATCAGATCTGAGATCTATCCGACTTCTACTTCTTTACCCTTTTAGGGTTTTTTGTTAAAAGGGTTCGGATCTAATTCGGATCAGGTTCACTCCGGAGCTCCATTCTCTTAAGTGAGTTTGGTTCACGGTTCGGTTCAGCACTGCAGTGGGTTTAGTCAGTTCGGTTCACGGTTCTGGTTCAGCACTTGGTATCAGATTACCTTGGTTCAACACTGCAGAGCTCTCGGTTCAGCACTGCAGAGCTCACGGTTCGGTTCACTGGGTTCTCTGCAATCCTGTGTACAGATTTTGTTCTGCATCTTTGTTAAGAGACCCTACACCAGCTACAGTTCCTCCAGCAATTGAGTGTCTGAGTGGTTGTATTCAAATTCCTTGAATGGCGATCACAATGGGACCCCTAATTAAGCTTCCTCCTATGGATGTTCAACTCACCGGATCGGTAAACTTCCGACTTTGGTCCTCCACACTACGGATGAATCTTGAAGCACATGACTTGTGGGGCCACATTGATGGCACAAGACTGGATTCGCCGCTAGTTCAGCATCCTCAGGTATTACATCCACCACTCAGCCCGCTACAGAGTGGTCTCAGGTAGATAAGCTCATATGTGCCTATATAGGAGGCTCTGTCTCACACGACCTTCGTTTAGAGACTCTTCAGTTTCATACCTCTCGAGAAATGTGGTTGTACTTGTCTCGGATGTTTGTTCAGCTTAGTGGAGCTCGTGAGTATCAACTCCTTCGTGAGTCTGAGGCATTGATTCAGGGTACTAGTACTATTCGAGAGTTCTTTGCTTCCATTTCTACCATCTGGCGCGAGCTTGCTTCTATGGAGCCTATCTACCCCCCTGAAGTAGTACCTGCTCACCGATGTTACAGGGAGCGTCAGCACCTGTACCAGCTTTTGATGCGTCTTCGACCTGAGTTCGAGCCAATCCGAGGACAGTTGCTCCATCGAGACCCGATTCCGAGTTTGGATGTTGCTCTCGCTGAGCTCCTTGCAGAGGAGACACATTTAGGCACTTTAGCATCCAACCGAGCTCCTATCTCCGACTCTGTTCTTGCTACGACCTCTCGCCCTGTCAGCCAGAATCCACCTAGTGGCGATGGAGGCTCTGTCAAAGACTGTCGTTCTATAGGAGATCGACGCTTCGGTGGAGGTTCGACTGGCTACCTCTCTTGCTCCTATTGCAAGAAGCGTGGCCACACACGGGAGACTTGCTATAAGCTCCATGGGAGGCCTGGTCCACCACATCGACTTATTGCAGCCACTACTTCGTCAGCAGCTGTTCCTTCTGCTCCCACTCCTGAGCTTCTACAGCTAGCTGCTCAGTTACAGCAGCTTTAGCAGACACTCCGGATTCCGTCGAGTGACACATCCGCCCTGTCTGCCTCTACTGGTACTGCCTCCGCCGCGTGGATCTTTGACTCCGAAGCCACTCACCATTTAACTTCCGACGCTTCTGTTCTTACTGATCGTGGTAGTGTTCCCCCTGAGCTTCAGATCCGCACTGCTGATGGCTCCCCCCTTCTAGTCTCTTGTCGGGGATCCATCACCACCTTTTCTGACCCCAGTAGCCGTCTAGCTTTGTCTGATGTACTCCTTGCGCCAAATCTGTCGATGAACCTTATTTCTGTTAGTCGTCTTGCTGACTTAGGCTTTACCACCACTTTCTCATCCACCTCTTGTTTGGTGCAGGACCCTCGTACCGGCCGGAGGATTGGGACTGGGCGTAGAACTGGTGGACTGTATCATTTGGAGCACTTGCCTGTTCCTTCCACATCCACTGCTACTGCATGCGCGACATCCGACCTATGGCATCGTCATCTTGGACACCCCTCAACTGAGAGGCTCAAGTGCATGTTTCAGTCAGGCCATTTTGGTGACACTCCCTTTACCCCTCCGTCTCCCTGTGTGAGTTGTAGGTTGGCTAAGCATTCAGCTCTGCCATTTCCTTCTAGTGAGTCATTGTCATCTTGTATCTTTGATTTAGTGCATTCTGACATCTGGGGTCCTGCTCCTATTATGTCTGTTTCGGGGTTTCATTATTATGTGAGCTTTATCGATGACTTCTCTCGTTTTACTTGGGTTTACCTTTTACGTCGTCGCTCGGATGTTTGTCAAGTTTATCGTGACTTCACTAGTATGGTTCACACTCAGTTTGGGAAGAGAGTTAAGATTTTTCGCTCCGATGGTGCTCGTGAGTATCTCTCTTCCGACTTCCGTGATGTGCTTTTCTCACAGGGGACTCTACCCCAACAGTCGTGTCCTTATACACCTGCTCAAAACGGGGTCACCGAGCGAAAACATCGTCACATACTTGAGACAGCTCGATCTCTTATGTTCTCTACATCAGTTTCTCGGCAGTTTTGGGCTGAGGCTGTCCTAACTTATGTCCATCTTATTAATCGGACTCCCTCCTCACTACTCTCGAGTCAGTCCCCATTTCAGAAACTTTACTCCACCCTACCAAATTATCGCGTGTTGCGAACTTTTGGTTGTACTGGTTTTGTCCTACTTCCACCTGGGGAGAGGACAAAGCTTTCTTCTCGGGATGCTAGGTGCCTTTTCTTAGGGTATAGTTCTGAGCATAAGGGTTGGCATTGCTATGATCCTTCTATTCGACGTATTTGTATCTCTCGACATGTGACCTTTTTCGAGGACATCCCCTTCTTCTCTGGGACCCCTCCCTCTCCAGATTTGTCCTTTCTTCAGACTTCTCGTTCTTCTTCCGGTGTTCTTCCCACTCCAGTGACTCAAGCTGTCCCCCCAGTCTCTACTCCTGTGCTTGAGTCCCCACGACCACCTGTTATTTACACCTATACTCGTCATCAGCCAGCTACAACTCTGCCTACACTACCTACCTCACCAGCTACCACTACCTCTGCAGCGCCTTCTAGTCTATGCAGTCAAAGTCGGTAGTCGGCCCTAGTCGGCCAAGGGCCGACTAGGACTAGTCGGGACTAATTCGGGACTAGTCGGCCAAAACTTATTCTAACCCCTCCCCCCCACCTTAAACATATATGATATATGAACTAGCATAAATGTCAATAAGTATATGATATTAGTCGGTTAATAACAATACATACCTTCACACTTCACAGCATGGGTATAAATACATAAGTAATAGTCTAACATAACACAGTTGTATTGGCTTCATGCCCATGTCAAAAGACTCAGAACTAAGAATTCATCACAATATTTGTTTGATGATGTTTAATCAGTGAACAACCCCAATTTTGATTATAGGGTTATATGGATATCAACAAATAAACTAATTATTTATCTATGTTTTTATCTGAGATTCCCAGGTGCTCAACAGATAATTACAGGGAAGAGTCATAATTGTGAGTCTTGCGACTCAAGACTTTGAGCCAATGTAAAAATATCCAAACAAAATTGTTTGCGCAGACTCCTTTTAAAAAAAAATTTGCTTGCAGAATGCTGCCTGGGGACTAGTCGGGGACTAGTCAGGCTAGTCGGGTCTAGTCGGGGACTAGTCGGGATTCCGCCCAGCAATGACGGAATCAAAATTAATCGGTCGGCAAAATGCCGCCCAGGGACTAGTCGGGGACTAGTCACCGACTAGTCCCGACATTGATAGCATAGCTTCTAGTTCACCACCTCTACCACCAGTCTCGCCCGCTAGTACAGATGGGTCCTCTGCTCCTCCTGTCTCTCAGCGCTATTCTGAGCGTGAGTGGCATCCACCTGATTGCTATGGTTTTTCTCAGGTTACTTCTTATTCTCCTCATTTTCACTCCTTTCTTGCAACTATCCACTCTCTTCAGGAGCCGCAGACTTACCGTGTGGCAGTTCAGATTCCACATTGGCAGCAAGCTATGGCAAAGGAGTTACAGGCTCTCCACCGGACTGGTACTTGGGAGGTTGTTCCTCTTCCTACAGGGAAGGACCCCATTTCCTGTCGATGGATCTACCGGATTAAGACTCGCTCCGACGGGTCGATTGAGCGGTACAAGGCTCGTCTAGTTGCTCGTGGGTATACACAGGAGCACGACATTGACTATGAGGAGACCTTTGCTCCTGTTGCGACGATGACCAGTGTACGGAGCTTGATAGTTGTTGCTTCCGTTCATCATTGGCCGCTATTTCAGATGGATGTTAAGAATGCATTTCTGCATGGAGACCTCTCCGAGGAGGTTTTTATGCTACCACCTCCAGGTCTTCCAACTCCACCCCAACATGTTTGTCGTCTTTACAAGGCTATCTACGGCCTCAAGCAAGCTCCGAGGGCTTGGTTTGAGCGATTCCGGTCCTCCGTATTTGCAGCCGGTTTTACCGAGAGTCTGAACGATTATGCTATGTTCACTTGTACCTCTAGTCATGGTCGTGCGATCTTGCTTCTCTACGCCAACGATATGATTATCACTGGTGGTGATGATACTGCCACCATTGATTCTCTGAAGCGACACCTCCAGCAACAGTTTGAGATGAAAGACCTTGGTAACCTTCGCTACTTCCTTGGCCTTGAGGTTACTTCCTCTCCTCGAGGATACCTGATCTCCCAGCAGAAATTTGCTTCTGATGTGTTGAGTCGTGCTGGACTCACAGACTCTCGGACCGTAGACACACCGATGGAGCTTAATGTGAAACTATGTCCCACTGATGGCGAGCCACTTTCCGATCCCACTCGCTACAGACAGCTTGTTGGTGCTCTTGTCTATCTGACGATCACTCGCCCAGACATCTCACATGCCGTTCGGGTTGTTAGTCAGTTTGTTAGTGCTCCTCGCTCGACTCACTATGCCGCACTCCTGCGGATTCTTCGCTATCTTCGGGGTTCGGTGACTCGTTCCCTATTATTATCGTCCTCTTCCTCATTGGAGTTACACCCATATGCTGATGCGGACTGGGCAGGTGACCCCACTGATCGTCGTTCCACCACTGGATTCTGCATCTTAGGTGAATCGCTCATCTCCTGAAAGAGCAAGAAGCAGGATATTGTTTCTCTCTCCAGCACCGAGGCAGAGTATCGTGCTATGGCACGCACTGCGTGTGAGATTGTTTGGTTGCGCCGCCTACTCGATGATATGGGAGTTCAGCTAACCTTGTCGACTCCCTCTACTGCGACAACCGGAGTGCTATACAGATTGCTAGCAATCCGGTGTTCCACAAGCGCACAAAGCACATCGAACTTGATTGTTATTTTGTGCAACATCGCTACGTGGATGGCACACTCTCACTTCCGTATGTGTCTTCTACAGATCAGCTTGTCGACTTCTTTACGAAGACACACACAATACAGCGTTTTCAAGTTCTCCTAAGCAAACTTTTGGTGTATGATCCACCTTAAGTTTGAGGGGGGGTGTTAGAAGGTGTACATACTTAGCCTTGTATAGATTATAGACTAATCCCTCTTGGGGTATGTTCACCCTTGGTGACCCCATCTTATGTAGCTATATATAGGGCCAGTGCCCCTACTAAGTGAGTAGAGTTTTCACTCCCTTTATTCTCTTTCTCTCCTTTTCTCTATCACTAAAAAATCGGACTTGACTCGAAAGTCAGCCGAGTCGAGCAAACTCGGTCTGACTAGGCCGAGTTTTATCTACACTCTTTCTAACTCGGCCAAATAACTCAACTCGAAATCTGTCCGAGTAGAGTTGACTCGATCGAGTTTTCCCAAGGTTTAAAACAATACCATCGGCCGCAGTACCACGGCCAACCGGCCACAAGTCCACCACGGGCCCACCGACCCCAGTACCAGTGCCAACCGGCCACAGGGCCCATCGGCCCCAGTGACCAGATCAGTCGGCCCCAGTGATAAATAGGCTGGCCAACATAAAGAAAAAGAAAGAAAGAAAGCAAAAGGAAAGAAAGTAAGGAAGAAAAGGAAAGAATGGAAGAATGGAAAAAGAGAGAAAAGAAGAGAAAGGATGGATGATGTTACCACAACCATAGGAAGGACAGAGAGAGAGAGAGAGAGAGACGGCTAGGGTTTGGGAGAATGACGGACAATTCTCATTAGGACAATAGTTACAAATATATATAGCCCTCATACATGTGTAGGGAATAAGTCATGTACACCGAACTCATATGTATAACCTACAATATACATTAACACCCCCCTCAAACTCATGGTGGATCAAACACTGAGAGTTTGCTAATAAGAAATCGAAAACGAGGAGAGGGATGTGCCTTCGTGAAAAAATCAGCAATCTGCTATGTGGAGGACATATAGGGTAGAGAGATGATCTCAGCCTCGTACTGCTCTCTGGAGAAGCAATAGTCGAGCTCAATGTGCTTTGTCCGCTCATGAAACACCGAATTGCTAACAATCTGAATAGCACTCTTGTTGTCACAATGAAGAGTTGTAGGTCCATAAGTATCGACACTGAACGATCTGCTTAGTAGTAGTGGCTATGGCACAAAACTCGGCCTCAGTGTTGGAGAAGGAGACAACCTTCTGCTTCTTGCTCTTTCAGGAGATAAGAGTCACCAAGAAACATGCAATATCTAGTAGTCGAACGACGAGTAGTCGAGTCACCGGCTTAGTCAACATCAGAATATACACGAAGAATCATAGAAAAGGTCAAGGAGAAAAAGAGCGATCTGGTAATAGTGCCTCTAAGGTACCGAAGAGCCCATAGGAGAGTAACATAATGAGCTGAGTGAGGTGCATCCACGAAGTGGTTAAGAATACTGATTACATGAGCAATATCCGGCCTGGTGATGCAAAGGTAGACTAGCTGACCAACTATCTCCCAGTACCTTGTAGGATCTGAGAGGGGCTCACCATCAGCAGGGCATAGCTTCACATGAAGCTCGAGAGGAGTATCGACTGTACTACAGTAAAAAAGTACAGCCCGGCTAAGGATGTTAGTCGTGTACTTCTGCTGATAAAGCAGAATCCCTCGAGCACCTCTATCAACCTTCAGGCCAAGAAAGTAATGCATGGGACCAAGATTTTTCATTTGAAACTGACTCCGAAGATGCTGCTGAAGAGAAGCTATGGCACCAGAGTCATCACCTGTAAGGATCATATCATCGACATAGAGAATGATGATGGCCCGACCCTGGGAGGAAGTTCGCACGAACATAGAGTATTCCTGGAAGCTCTCCACAAAACCGATCTCAGTAACTGCACGACGAAAACGTGCAAACCAGACACAAGGAGCCTGTTTGAGTCCATAGATAGCTCGACGGATACGACAGACGTGCTGAGACCAGGAGGAGGCTGTATATAGACAACCATGGAGAGATCACCGTGAATAAACGCATTCTTCATATCTATCTGAAGTAAGGGCCAACCTCTAGCAGCAGCAGCAACAACGAGGGTGGTCATCTGAGCCACCGAATCAAGTCTTTTCATAATTGATCCCATACTCCTGGGTGAAACCTCTGGCAACGAGATGGATCTTGTATCGATTAATGGAGCCATCGGGATGACACTTGATCTTGAAGACCCACTTGCAGCTGATGTGCTCAACACTAGCATGCAGAGGGACAACCTCCCACGTTTAAGTTTGCTTGAAGGCCTGGAACACCTTGGCCATAGCTTGCTGCCACACAGAGTATTGCAGTGCCTCTTTGTAGGACATGAGCTCTCTGTCTGTGTGAAGAGAAGTAAGGTAAGCAGAGAACTGAGGCGAGTAGGCAGTGACTGCAGCAAAACCAAAACAGTCAGGAGAGCAGCCAAAGTGGTCTGAGTAGCAGCGTGCGCGCTGGGGGTAGCGAAGAGTGCTAGGATCCACATCCGATAGAGGAAGGCTACTCGAAGTAAACAGCGTACCAGAGGAGTCACTATCATACGGAGGCGTGATAGGTAATGGGTCAGGTTGACGACGATGAGAATACACCTGAGGAAAGAGAGAAACAGGTGGAGAATACAAAGGACCCAAGGGAGAGAAATGAGATACAGGAGAAGCATCATCTGAGAATGGAGGAGTAGAAGGACTCAAGCTAGTAGGAGGGGCTACTACTGTAACAGGAAGTAAGGGCTTAAGATCAGGTGCGAGAGTAGTAGCTGTAGAAGAAGAAGAGGGTGTCGCAGAAGGAGCTTGGCGAGACACTCTATAGGAACGTCAAGGAAGGTAAGATCCTAAGACGCAGCAGAGTAGTAGGGAACATCCTCGACAAAAGAAACATGTCGAAAGATATGAAGACGACGAGCCAAGGGGTCATAGCAACGATACCCCTTGTGCTCAGAACTGATCCCTAAGACCACACACTTAGTGGACCTAGTCGACAGCTTGTTACGCTCATGGAAATGAAGGAGGACAAAGCATGTTCACCCGAAAGTACGCAGCATGTTGTTGTCGGGAGGGATGCAGTAGAGGTTCTCGTAAGGAGAACACTAAAGAGGACTGAAGAAGGGGTGATGTTAATGAGGTTAACAAAGGTCAAAATGGCCTCTGCCTAGAAGGTACGATGAACGAACGGGGAGAGAAGCTGAGCACGAGCTGTTTTAAGAATGTGACGGTGCTTCCGCTCAGCAACCCTGTTCTTTCTTATGAGTGTGAGAACAATATTACTAAAAGAGAGTCCCATGGGACTGAAGAATATAGTGCATAGTAGAAGAGAGGTATTCGCAGCACAATCAGATCGAAATTTTTTGATACGAGCATAAAACTGAGTATGTACCATGGCTGTGAAGGTCTGATAGACATCAGGAATATCAGATCACTGACGAAGGAGGTAGACCCACGTGAAACGCGAATAATCATCAATAAAGCTAACGTAGTAAAGATAACCATTCATAGAAGATAAAGATGCAGGACCCCAAATATCGGAGTGCACGAAGTCAAATGGACTACATGACCTCGACAAACTAGAATAAAAGAGGCTAGCTGAATGCTTAGCCAACTGACATCTCGTACAAAAGGAAAGAGGAGAAAATAAACCTCGGTCTAAAGCTCCAGATTGAAAAAAACTTTTAAGCTGAGGTTCGGACACATGACCTAATCTTCTGTGTCACAGTTCGGCATCAAAAGAGACAGCACTACTGAAGACCGAGGAAGAGACAACAGGTAGATGAAGATACTCCAGGTGATATAGTCCGCTCGCCTTTTGAGCAGTACCAATCCTCTGTCCTGAGTGTGGATCCTACATAACCAAGAAGAGAAAGAAAAAAGTGATTGTCAGGCCGGAATCACACAGGCTGCTAATAGAGATTAAGTTTATGCAAAGCTGAGGTGCGTGCAAGACAAACGGTAGAGAGAGAGGCTAGTAGGGTCTAAGGCGGTAGTGATGGACCCAGTCTGTGAGATGGCTAAAAGAGAGCCATCTGCAGTGTGGATCGAAGGAATGCGGGAGGCAGGTAAGCAAGCGGTAAGGATAGAGTGGTCAGGGGTTATATGATTAGAGGCCCCAGAGTCCATAATCCAAGGTGTAGAGATACCCGAGGTGGCAGAGAAGGAAAATGGTCTTGAGGAGCCAAAAAGCCAGAGGTAGGTTGCAGAAAGAGTTGCTCAAGGCGTATCTCGAGACGCTGAAGGCGATCCATCATAGTAGCTTCAGCAATAGTAGCAGTTGGTCGACCATGGCTTGGTGGCCCGACACGCTTCTCTGGATGAAGCTGTTAACTGGAATCGACCGTGTGCCTCGGCTTGCCACAGTGGGTGCACCTCCGAGTGTCAAGCGTGCCGGAAGAAATAGAGGGACCCCGAGAGAATGTAGTAGCAGTTGGTCTCGGAGGTGGAGCAGCAGTAAGAACACCCTCAAAACTGGAGGGTACAGATCTGACGAGCTGCGACCGCTCGGAGATGGATCTCCTCGGTAATAAGCTCAGCTACAGCAGTATCGAGATAAGGAAGAGGATCCCTATAGATTAATTGTCCTGCAAGGGGAGAGAACTCAGGGCGAAGAGCTATTAGAAACTGGTAGAGCTGTTGTCGTTCCCGAAAGAACTGTAGCTCGTGCCAGGAGGCACTAACTCTGGACACCTCCAAAAAGGGGGCTTCAAAGCCTGGAGCTCATGCCAATAGCCGCGCATGAGGCTGTAAAACTGCTGAATTGTCTGCTTCCCCTGCTGAGCAGACTGGGCCTGATACAGAAGCTGATACTCACGGGCCCCACTCTGCTCCACAAAGCGCTTCGTAAGATGAGTCCAGAGTTCTGCTGCAGTAGCAAAGGTGACAAGGTCGGCCCGAAGCGAGTGGTCAACCGACACAACGAGAAACGCCTTGACACGACGGTCCCGAAGACTTCAGGTATCAGAGATCCCTGCTTCAGAAGTAGCAACAAGAGCAGGTGTAGAGCCATCAAAATGCCCATACAGAGCTCGGCCATTCAGGACACTCCAGACAGTAGCAAGCCACCTAGTCTAGTCAGCTATCGTGATCAAGGAGAAAGTCTGTCGAGATAGGAAGGAAATCTCTCGTCTGCTCGAGTGACATCGTTGAGAACTGAACAGGGGTCGTCATTGAGGACTGTTCTGAAGTTGCCATCGAGAGATGCAGAGACTCGGTCGGCAGAGGAGTACGCTACTTAGCACGGGTAGGCCTGCAAGCTCAGGATGTGAAGGACCGGCGGGCGTGGAGGGCCAATAGATGCAAAGAGTCGGGCTGCAGGAGAACCGACGGGGTTGCAGGAGGGCCGACGGGTTTGCAGGAGAGTCCGGCGGGTCTGCAGGAGGGCCGGGGGGCTGCATAAGGGCTGGCGGAGGGCCTATAGATCTGCAGAAGGGATCGGCGGGTTGCAGGAGGGCCGGCGGGTCTGCAGGAGGACCGACGGGGTTGCAGGAGGGCTTGACGGGTCTGCATAAGGGCCGGTGCAGGAGGCGGCAGCGGGCTCGGAGGCAGGGCGGCGAGCTCGTCACGGGTGCAAGCAAGGTCGCCGAATCAGGGAGGAAGGCTGTGAAGGGGATGGCGAGGGGATTAAACCCGCTCTTATACCATGTTACCACAACCCTAGAAGAAAGAGAGAGAGAGAGAGAGAGAGAGAGAGAGAGAGAGAGAGAGAGAGAGAGAGAGACGGTTAGGGTTTGGGAGAATGACGGACAATTCTCATTAGAGCAATAGCCACGGATATATATAGGCCTTGTACATGTGTAGTGAATAAATCCTGTACACCGAACTCATATGTATAACCTACAATATACATTAACAGAAGAAAATGAAGGAATAAAGAAAATAAAAGAAATAAACAAAGAAGGAAAATGAAAGGTGGTAACACTAACGTCTACCAAACGTGGATCTGTGCTGAACCGAAAGATCCAACGGTCAAAACACTAGACCGGATAATCATCGACCAAGTGTAAAGTATCCCCGGCTTGATAGCTAAACCTCCTAGTGCCAGGGGCCTTTTTGAGCCTGCTCATAATCATAAGCCATGTTATAGGCTTGCTCCAATGAACCAAGAGTACGTGGGATAAACTCTCTTTTCAATGTTGGCTTAATCCCTGCATGGAACCTAGATCCACGTCTAATCGAGAGATAATCGAGCTTGCCCATGTACTAAGCTACTACATGTTGTGTTCTTGGTAGCGAACACAACACATAAAAATTGGGGAGCATTACTTCAATCAATTAGGAATAAGGGAACTCCACCCGCACATGGATATCACACTCAACGATTAATCCCTGGGGATTGTCGGATACACAATAGCAACGGAGGACGCCTCCCTCACTTTGTCTTCCCTTCATCAGAGAACCCCGATCCCCCCCCCCCCGACCCGCCCTCTTTCTCTCTCCCCTCTTCAACCACACGCACACACAAAATTGGGGATCAATACTTCAACAAATTGGAGGGGAGCACAAACTCTAATAGGATAGGGCTACGAATGAAAACTAATGATAATTTTTTCTATCTAATATTGGGTGTACGACCTACATAGTTGAATTAATTGAATCCTTCAACTTTTCTCTTTTACCGCTACGTTTGCTATGATTGCCTCAATGAGATGCCTTGGCCCCATGATGCAACATCAAGTAACATCTGGTGAGACGCCTTGGTGCCGCAAGAAGTGGGACACTTCTAGTACTTATGTTTTTTAATTTTTTTTTTAATGTTTAGTGTGGCAGTTTATGTTGGTGTCATTCTGTTGTAACTTTATGTCATTTGGATTTTGTGATAGTTAACACTCCCCCATGGTTATGTTCACTTATCAGTTGATATTTCTTGCAGGATTTGAGATAGACAAGTGGTTCTGTTTAATTGTTAAATTAATGCAGCTTTTTACTGCATTGTGCATATCGTAGAAAGGATAACACTGTGGAGATGTATTATTTTCAATTAATTGATGTTTTCTTGTCCTCTCACTGACTGTTGCTTTGTTATGATCTGTTATCGTTGACATCATAGTGATTTTCTGTATCAAACAGGGTAATGTCTATCGTGTCTGTTATTATCGGACGTACATTTCACTATGTTGATGATATTCTTCCATTCAGGTAGATGGGATTCTTTTGCAGTTTAATAAACGATTCCTAAGATTTTGATGCTTTTGACTATTGGCCCTTTTTTAGCTACCTTGCTGAAAATTTTACCATCTCACTAATCGGAAGCCAACTTTTGCATGGATATAGGTTTGGTGAGACGGATTTTCCAATCGATGATTTTGCAGCAGTTTGCCTCTTGGTAACTTTCATCAGCTCATTATCATTGGAAAAAAAGGACCTAGGACAATATTGTAGGTGTTGGATGAGCCGTGCATGTGAACCCATTCGTTGCTCAACCCCATGTCTCTTCTGTGCATTTTTGCATGCATCATATGCACGTAATCCATACAGTATCCTGCTAAGGATGTTACCGGACTACTGATTTCAAGTAATTTCAGGTTTATTTTGGAGTTACGACATTGCTAGAAGCTGCTTCAGGTGATGAATTGAAAGGAAAGGAAGAACAAAAGGAGGTAAATTTTCTTACTTGAATTCAGGGAAATTGTACAAAATTCCAAGTTAAAATATCAGTCCATCTACTTCCATGTATTGATTTGCCTCCTAATTCTTGTGAAAAGGTGCCATCTATATTACAAACTCTGGTGGTTACAATTGCAAAACATTGCAATGATGTCCTATTGGGTTGTCAATCATAGTTAATTTGATTTCCTATGCAAGTTTGATAAGTAAATGTGGAGAAACATTGATTTCGAATTTCCATTTAGTCCTACGCAAGTTTGATAACTAAATGTGGAGAAACAGGCGACATTCGCATTGTAGTATATTGACCGTAAGGATTGGTTTTAAGCCCAAAAGCTTGGAACATGGAAATTACAATAGTGTCTTTGATTATAATCAGGCAGAGGTAGCAGTTTCAGAGTTATCAGGAAATGGTGCAGGAATCATGACTGCTGCCAATACATTGATCAGCACTTTTCTATTGGTTTTTGTTGCTGAATGGGGTGATAAATCCTTTTTCTCCACGATAGGTGAATCCCATAATATATTTTTCTCTTCGTTTGTGGAGTATTAATAAATGTTTTTACTGACTAATCAACATTGTCATTATAACAGCACTTGCTGCGGCTTCCTCGCCTCTTGGCGTCATTGGAGGAGCTTTAGTCGGTCATGCTCTTGCAACTTTGGTAAAAGTTGAATCATTATTAAAATGTACATTCTTTACTAATTATAATAACTTTGCAACTTCAGTCACAAGCGTTGGTCATACCAATCCTTGGATTCTTTTGGATCATTTCTTCCTGAGGTGTGCTATTTCCATGATAAGAAGGGGCTAACAAATTCTTTCTCACAACTTTCTTTGAGTAGGCATTGACTTATTTCTCAACCTTTTGACACAAAGGATCTCTAACACTCACTGCATATTGCCATATCTTCTGAACCCTTTTTGAAATTTCTTTATTCTCTTTCGAATGTGCAATACGTCACTTAATTCTAACTAACATTTCTAGTTTTATCAAACATCCACTTCAACATCTGCATCTCCACGACTTGGGGTTCCGCTTCATTGCCCAATATTTTGATCCCTATATCATTACTGGCCTGGTTACCATCTTCTAATTTTTCATAAGTTTGATCTCACTTGGTTGTTATACCCATGGAATCAAATGTCGACAAATTTCCTACAAAATCACCAAAATGTCTTTTTTTTTAAGGGTTCGACATAGAAATTGGCCGAATTTTTAATAGTACCAAATTTCTGTCCGACATAATGAAATGCTGGCCGAAACAACCGACATTTGACCGAAATCCGTCATTATGTCTTTTTTCAGGACAATTCCACTGAACTTTTTTTTAAATCTTTTTTAGTAAAAATTATATTTTCCCTCGATTCTCTTTTTTTCATAGCACAACATTTTACTGACATTTGACCTGGAATCGATCGAAATTTGATCCAAATCCAACGAATTTCCACCAAATATTTTCTTAAAAAATACAAAATTTCCACTGACATTTAACCGTAATCCGACTTTTTTTTTTTGACTAACCGAAACCGACATGGAAATCGACATTTAAAACCTCGGTTATACTACATACGAAAGTGCATTTCTGTCCGCCCTAATCTATTGAAAACATCCCCATGTTTCGTCTTACTAATCTTTATATAGAAATGAAAATTACATTAAGGTTCTGATTGGCAATTTGTTCGGATTTTATCCACATATTTCCATGCATATTCCACCAATTTGCACCATGTACAATCTCATGCAGTGCAAATACGTTCAAGTTACACACTTTAGCTCATGTTCATAGAGAACAAAGTCATGCTAATTTTCCACCTTTGCAGCTTGCAGTTTTGGGGGGGTCTATACTGGGCACATTTGTCTCTGAGAAGGTAAACTCTTGATTTCTAGATGTTAGCATTTGCCAAAGAACTTTCATGTAATCTGCAAATTTCCGGCCCAATCGCAGTGTACAGTTGCTACTGGACTTGCCTTTCCCATTATGCCCCTTTAAATGGATGACATGGGACACTGCGGTTGGGCCAGAAGTAAACGCCGCAAACGGAGTTGGGTATAGACCCAACCCAACCCAACTCACACTAAGGTCGGGTTGGTTCGGGTCAATTCTCGGATTGGTAGTTCGTCTAAAAAAATAATGGTCATCAGCTATTTACCAGCAAGCTGAAGGTCCATGTTGGGCTTTAGGCTTTAGCCACCCATTGAGCTCTCTTAAAAGTTGGTTCAACTTTAGCGATCAACTAACGTTTACTCACGTGCTAGTGTGATGCAGCCCAAAAGTCCAAACCTGTGACACTATATATGTGGACTAATATTTTTTTTCGCAATTAAACAAACCATCCAATCCGCTTCTCTCAGCCACTCTCTATCCAGATACTGGGTACCAATCCCAACGGGTTGTCTGTGGACTAATATGTGAGTTCAGTTCTCGGGTTGGGTTGGGTCTACCCAAGCTCCAACCCAATTAGTCAAAATACCCAAACCAACCTGACCCATTTAGGTCGGGTTGGGTTGGTTCTCGGTTTTACTCGAACCAAGTTGCATCCCTAGCAAAAGTGCACTCTAATAGCCGAAAGCATTTCCAGATTTAGTTCTCAACCGAAATTTGGGGTTTACAGGTTATTGCATACGTGGGTGGATCTCTTTTCCTCGTCTTTGCCATGGTAACATTGATCGAGATTGTGAGTTAGCCAGAGCTTCTAAGTATAGTTGGGGAAACAGGCAACTGCAGAGACACGTGGCATGTTAACTTCACAACCCCTAGTTTTAATCATACTCTAATCTCTTAATCATACTCTGATTTCTACTCTCTGACCTGCGTCTGATCGTTTGCTGGCTGCCGCAGATTCTCATGAGCAGTGGGTGGCCTTCGGCAAAGACGTGCATTGAAGGCATGGTGAAATACGATTCCTGCCGCGATTTGTATGTGAAATGGAACTTGGTAGATACTTGGTATTGAAGCATAAGGTAGTTGGAACACAATTTTAGTGCCACACAATGGATCACAATAGAAACCAATGCTCAACCTCTCATCAATTTAAATAGAGTTTATGCGATTAATGTGGCCGCCACCGCCTGCAACCTGCCTCCGCCGTGACCTTCTTCCTCCGCCATCCTCTCGCCTCCTCCCCTTCCTCCCTCATTCTCCTCCCCCTTCTTCTTCATCCTTCCTTTTAGCCGAAATCCTAGTCCACAGTGTGAGCTAGGATTAGGAAAGAGAAAGGAGTATAGTGGGGAGGACACGAACTTTGTGATCTCTTTTCTGAACTGAATTGGGTTAGGGCTCCGCCGAGAAGGAAGGAAAAGGGTGGGAGAGGTGGAAGGAGGGCAGAGATGACCTGCAACCCCCTCCCGGTGTGGCGGTGCTTTGGAAAATGCCTATAGGGCACAACACGTATTTTTGGTTTTAAAGTGTGGTGGTGCTTGGAGAATATTGCGGTGCAAATATTAGCTCCCTAAAAATTTTATACTTGAAAATCATATTTGGATAGCAATTGCGGTTGAATCCTGCATCCCATCGGTTAACCCATTGTTTCCTTTTGGGAGGTTGCATGATCAAATCCCGAGTATGACTTATGATGTATGTCATATAAATAACATGATGCACATGTGGAAAAAAAAAAAAAAGGAGACTTTGTGAAAAGTCCTTTTTAGGAGATAGGTTCGATCTATAGTTCCGACAACCTTTTCATTTGAGTTTAAACCCCTGTAGATGAAAATATCCCTCACCTCACTTCAATTTTATGTTTTTATGCTACTCTTTCTAAAACTAAACTGAACCCTAAACCTAACTCTAAACCCTAAGTTCTATAAGCCATGGGATGAACCTTAGACCTAGAAATCCTAAATCTAAACATAAATCAAACCCCTACGTCTGCCTGTGGCTTCTCGTCTCTGGCGCGAGTAGCTATAACTTGCACCACTGCCGCCTCCTCCGCCGCTCGTGCCCATTGCTGCCTTTACTATCGCCGATCATGCCTATCGTCTCTGTCACCGCTACTGGCAGCCACCTTCGCCTCCGCCTTCACCACTCATGCCTACTGCCATTTCTGTAATTTCTGCTCGAGAGCGCCTTCACCACTCATGCCTACTGCCATTTCTGTAATTTCTACTCGAGAGAGAGAGAGAGAGAGAGAGAGAGAGAGAGAGAGAGAGAGAGAGAGAGAGAGAGAGAGAGAGAGAGAGAGAGAGAGAGAGAGAGAGAGAGAGAGAGAGAGAGAGAGAGAGAGAGAGAGAGAGACCTGAAAGGTGAATGCAGTTTGGACTCTTAACTGACGCCCTACTAAAATAGTTGAGAGTAGGGAAAAATGAGATCTGTGAACTTTTTTTTTTTTTGGTACATTAGATCTGTTAACTTTACATTGCAGTGGAGTATTCTTTTCATTGGATAACTTGTAAAGAAAAATCATTACTATATCTGATATCTGAAACCCAAACAAAAACTCAAAACCTTAATGGTATATGGTTCGGATTAGGGCTACAACTTGGGTGGGCCAATCCAAACCCAACCCGACCCGAATTTGAGTTAACTTGGGTTGGGATTTTACATATATGGGTTGGGCATAGATTGGAAAATTCCAACCCAAGCTCAATTCCGGTTGGGCTTGGGCTTGGGCTTGGGCTTGGGCTTGGGCTTGGGCTTGGGCAAAGGCAATGGGATGTCGTGCACACAGGTGTAAGTTGGTGTAGCTGCGGATTTGAGTTGCTTTGGCCGATTGTTGGGCTGTTTTGGATCTCCCATGGACATGTGTTTGCTCCCCTATGTAGAGGAGAGGATGGGAAGGCTCTAGGGTTTATGAGATCGAAACTCCAAGGGAGATCGTCGATGATGGCTACGTGAAGATCGAGATTGTTTACGAGAAGGAGGATCGCCGAAGAAGAAAGGATCCAGAGGGGGCGCTGGTGCGGCGCTCCCCCCAGGCTCTTGGTGTGCTCATGACGATGGTGACACGTAGTGTGGCTTCTCGGTAGATGGTTGATGTTGATCACGGAAATAACCATGCGATAGGGGAGACCGCTGTCTAGTAGCTAAACAAGATTCTTTAACGTGATTCATCCATTGGTAAGCGGGCTACACCATGGATTACAATTTTTCTTCTAATGATCGTACATCATGCTCAGCGCTCCGATCGGTAGATCATCACCACGTCCTTGCGCTCCAGTCCATCGCCCGTCAACGACCTGACGTAAACCACAACCTTGCTTCGCTCTGTGACGTTGTCCACGCTCAGCGCTCCCAAGCTGTGGCCTGTCAGGCAACACTTGTACCTCTTTCTCCCGCACCCTGCTATACCGCAAGTGTGCCGGCAGCTAAGTCTGTTGCCACCACGATTGTCGTCGCCTTTTGTCCGCCATCCGACGATAGCCTCCACGTCTTGCTAGACCGTAGTGGTGCCCGCGGTCCTGCCTGCCGCCATCGCGCCCGTCGGCGATTCGCATTGGTGCCCGTCGGCACCTCCATCAGTCACTCGTCAACATCCCACATCAGCCCGCTCGTTGGTGGCTGAACACGATGCCGACGGTGACTCCTTGTGCCATTGAGGTATTCCCCCTCGATCGACACCTGCACGTACCCGTGCCATCACATCCCACGCGCCACTATCCGTCAAGCCAGTGATGAGGTGCCTATATCGCGCCCTCCTCCTGGCCTCGCCTCCGGTGTCTCGAACCTCTTCGAGGGAGGAGGTGCTCAACCGCAATCTCCCCCTCGAAACCTCCTCCGAAGACCCAAACAACCCCGGGAGAAAGAGTGATAAATCGCGCCTTCCCCGGGCCTCCAGTAGCACTTCCGCCCTGGGCGTCCACACTAGCGCCCTAGGCGCCGGCCTTGCTACCTTCTAGTGGCCTCTTGCAATGTTGCACAGCGCCGATCTTCGATGGGGTGGACCCCCACTCTTCCTCACTTCCATGGACAGCCATGGGTGGGATACCCCTAGCCTTAGAGCCACCAAATCCCCCGGCCACGACCTTCTCCACCGTTGAAGCTAACCACCCGGGAAGGAAGCACCCGAACCTGCACCCTCCCCCCGAGCATCACCTTGCCTTCGCTCCTCATCTCCTTGCTTTGCACGGGGTCTTCCCGAAGCCCTAGAAAAGGTGCCGATCCACAAGGATTTTTTCACAAGAGGTGAAATACCTCTTTTTATACAAGAGATGGAGTCCTGTTGCGTGTGATCATGGGAGACCAAAACCTCTACAAGATTGACTTCTCAACCAAGTCCCAACAACACCTATCTCTTCATCCAACTACTATCCATCCAAACCCTCAACCAACCTTTACTAGTTCAGCCAACCTCTATCTCTCCAAAACCGAAGGATAAGGCTGGCCTCTTGTATGCATGGGCTTAGGTAACATGCCAAACTTCATGGACTGCCAAAACCCAACAATTCCCCCTCAGTCCATGAGGGAGGCCTCCTACTCCATGACCCTGACTGCTCTCCCTTTACCTCGCACAACTACCATCTATTCTGAACCGGAACCCGGAGCTCTAATACCAATTGACATGTGATAGGGGAAACCGTAGTCTCGTAGCCAAACAAGATTCTTTAAAGTGATTTGCCCGTTGGCAAGCAGGCTACACCACGGATTACACTACGCCCAACACTCTGATCGGTAGATCATCGCCACGCCTTTGCGCTCCAGTCCATCGCTCGTCGACGACCTCGCCATAAACCACAGCCTTGCTTCGCTCTATGGCACTGTCCACGTTTATCACTCCCAAGCTATAGCCCGTTGGCCAACGCTCGTACCTTTGTCTCCCGCACCCTGCTATATCGTAGGTGTGCCTATGGCTGAGTCCGTCACAACCATGACCGTCATCGTCTTTTGTCCGCCATCCATCGGATAGCCTCCGTATTCTGTTAGACCGCAATAGTGCTCACAGCCGTGCCTGCCACCACCGTGCATGTATGCGCACACATCGCCCGTCGGCGATCCGCATTGGTGCTCGTCGGCACCTCCACCAGTCACACGTCGGCATCCCACATCAGTTCACTCATCGACAGCGGAACACGATGCCGTCGGTGGCTCCTTGTGCCATCAAGGTGCTCCCCCTCGATCAACACCCGCATGTACACATGCCATCACGGTCTACCACCACGATCTGTCGAGCCAGGGAGGAGGTGCCTAGACCACGCCCTTCTTCCCTCCTCGCCTCCTGTGACTCAAACCTCTCCGATGGAGGAGGTGCTCGACCGCAACCTCCACCTCGAAGCCTCCTCTGAAAACTCCGAACAACCCGGGGAGAAATAGCGCTAAACCGCGCCTTCCCTAGGCCTCCAGTTACACTTCCTCCATGAGCGCCCACACTGTTGCCTTCTAGTGGCCTCCTGCGACATTGCCCAGTGTCGTCTTCGGTGGGGTGGAGCCCCACCCTTCCTCGCTTCCTTTGACAGTCATGGGTAGGATCCCCTTGTCTTGGAGCCACCAGATTCCCCCACGACCTTTTCCACCGTTGGGGGCAAGGGGGCACCCGAACCTACGGCCTCTTCCGAGCATCATCTTGTCCTGGCTCCTCCTCTCCTTGCTTTGCATGGGGTCTTCTTGAAGCCCTTAAAAGAGGTGCCACTCCTCCAGGATTTTATCACAAGAGGTGTAATACCTCTTTTATACAAGAAATGGATGTTGGAAATAATCCCATGGTAGAGACCTGCAGTGGAAGCAAAGGATAGGTCCAAAGACCATGGATGGTGTGCGTTACATATCAAAAAATTTATCGAAACATCCTACACATATGTGTATGAATCTAGCATGGCAACTATGTTGTAGCTCGTGTGTCCTTAGCATGGATTTTCTGTATTAACATTAATAAAGATGACTTTGGTTATTGCTTTAATTAGAATACTACTCTGGTATATGATAATACTCATATAATAAAAGGACCCTAGGGAACACAGTAGGCCACTGAGGCGCATAGAGGATCCATGCTTGGGAGACCCAGTGGACCAGTTCTGTGTAGACCTAGAACTAGTTCACAGCTTAGGTGATGTCGGTCGCTTCACCGAGAACAAGCTGTTGGCAGGTAGAGGATGTGGTGAAGTCTCCACCACGGGAACGTGGAATTCCTATTCACCTGACCAAGCACGATGATCGTGTTGAACAGGAATCAAGACGGTGCACAGTTCAGTGATTCAGATACTGGTGCATAAACTGTCTTACTACTATAGATAATCTGTCCTTAACCCTGAGGGACCATGTTCACTGGGCCAACCAGTTATGTGGTGCTTTGATGTGCCAACGTGTGCGGACCTTCCATAGTCCAATACCACGGTGCGTTGGGTTACTCGGCTGGCGCTTGAGTGACATGTAATCCCTATAGGTTATCCGATGTCCAGTGTTGGATGGGTGCATTTTGATGAGTCAATCTGTCCACACAGTTAACCCAGGCCTGGTGGTCGTCAATATGACTGACGATGTTCCGGATGCTAGGCATAGCACCGGAAGGTGTGTAGTGTTATAGATGACAAGTCATCAAACCCTAGTCAGATGATCGATCGGGATCTGACGGTGCTCCCCACCGCCCGAGTCGTATCATGGCACCAGTAATATGAGGGACTAAGGATTATCGGAGTATAGTAGAGAACAGGGTTACGAGGGAGTAACATAAGTTTAGGATCACTAGAGTTCAACTCGCGTCGCACTCTGGGTGGCTACTCGGGTTAATCGAATTAGGGCTGATTAACGGAACTTTCGGTGTGTCACCGGAACAATTAATCAGGGATCCGGTTGGAGCTAGAGATCCCGAACCCTAAAGGTTCCACCCTGTCGTTGCGTATAGAAATTGTTCCCGATCTAGTTGGATATGTTGGATGCGAAGTAGCACGATGGAGCGCAAGCCCGGAGCCTAAGAACCTAATTCACATGTGTTACGGGCCGTAGGGGTATTTTGGTAAATAGTGAAATATGGCTCAGAACACATTGAATATGGATCTTAGAATGAGCGGAATAATTCCAGGAGCTCATAGGCACTGACGAAACTCGATTCCGAGTAGCACACCTCGCTCAGTCTCTCTTTCAGTTTTCCACTTTTCGTGAAGGGTATTTTCGTCCAGGCTTCACGATAGACACTGAAAATCCCTAAAAACCGACCCCCCTTTATCCTAATCTATCTAGGTCCAGCCCTAGCTTCCTTAAAGCCATGGGAGACCGGCCTTATAAGAGAATAGGGAGAGGGAGGGGCCGGCCCTATGTGGCTCCTCTCCTCCAAAAATCCGAACCCCCCTCCTTTGCTCCTCCTTTGTGGTTTCGGCCATGGAAAAGAGAGGAAGAAGAAGGGAGAAGAAAGAGGAAGGAAGGAGAAGAAAGAAAGGAGAAAGAGGAGGAGAAAATCTCGCGGCTCGCCATCGTCTTCGCAACGGATTCCTCCGTCGGCTCGTAATCTTTGCACTCAGAGACGGGATTTCGAGGATTCTTCAATTCGCAAAGGACAAGGTGCTATCTGACAGTTTTCCTTGCGATTCAAGTGCGGTTCTTCATCGTTCTGTCATCTCCGGATCATAGATCCATAAGGTATGATGATTCTAAACACCTAACTAGATGCATGCATGTCTTTCGTAGATCGTAGTATGCCTCTAGGGTGTCCGCATATATGCTAAGATCGTAGATTTGCATGTAGATTGTTTTGTAGAATTAATTGTAATGAAACATACATCGTATGATCTTCGGATCTATCTTTTGCTTCCGCTGCGACTTTGATAAGCGAATCCAATCCCAACAAACTACGTTACCCCCTAATGTTGATTTAGCGAAAGAACAACCTAGCATGTATGCATGTTCAATCTCTACACTAGATCTACATGTTAGAAGTCATACCTTCGTGCGGATTCTTTCATCGTGATAAATTTCTTTTTTATCGATGGAGATCGACGAGCTCGGATCTGCTCAAAGAGGCTTTAGTGCAACGGCTACTTTTGATCTCGAACTCCGATTGTGTTGCAATTTGGACTGGATCTAGAGGACTTCGAGATGCAATTTTTGCAGCAAGTTTGAGGTTGTTAAGGTTGTTTGGACTTCTGTATCTCCCACAGTAATAGAAATATCGTGGATCTTCAGCATAAAATCTGGACAGCATAAGATTGCGAGGAATGCCTTCTTGTTCACCCGATCTCGCATGATGCATGGAACCTCATCGATGGATCTCTGAGTGTCTCCATGCGAAGAGCCTCTCCACCTTCGATTCACCATGTAAGGAAGTCGACGGCTCGTCCGAACCCATGTGCACAAGCAAGAGATGAGAGAGACGAAGATAAGGGAGACGATAGCTAGGGTTTAATCATCAAGGATGGCCTCCCTCTCTCTCTTTTCTCTTATAAAGGACCCTCCCCTCCAACTTTGCGTATAGGAGTCATGGCCGGCCCCCTATAATCTCTCCCTTCCCTTGCGTATAAGAATAGGCATGCCTCCCTTTATGCCATGTGTGGTCGGTCTCCTAAAAGTCAAACCCCTTGATTATAGCCCCCTATCCCCTATAATCTTGCAAGCAAGAGCTATAAGCAAGGGAGGAACCACCCCATGCTTGTCCCCATGAGCTAGGGGCGGTCAACCTAGCGCATAGTAATATTTTGGTTTTCCAAAATACCCCCCCAAACCACTAGTTGGTTGCCCCTCTTGCTTTGGAATTCGCATGGCACACTTACATGGGTAGTGACTAGTGATTCCACAATTACCGGAGTGCCTTTAGTAAACATCTAGGGTGTCCCTAGTAAAGTCAACTAATCAACTCGCAACACGAACTGGTGCATCGCACCCGTGTAGCGAAAGCCCACTAAGGTAAAGAGATGACTACATGTGTCTTTGTACTACTCCGGGGTTGCCCCCTAGCATACACACGTGCATACGCATCTACCGCGTACTAGTGCGATACACACATAGAGTGTATTAGGGTTGGACATATTACTTCCTTTAACTGCATCTAGTGAAATGAGGAGATGGTTCAAGGATCATGCATAATGCAGATAATGTGGAACCTTCAAGGACCAGGGTTCATGTCTTCCACCTTGGACTCGATCAATACACTACCCGAGTATACCATTGACCTGCTCAGTCTGAGTTAACCTGCATAGCCACCCAGAGTACGATACAGGCTATACTCCAATTCCCTCGGACTTACTATGTTATCTTGCATACCCCTGCTCTCCACTTGGTATTGGCAAACTTGTTGTCCCTCAACTTGGTGCCATGATGCAACTCGAGAGGTGGAGAATACCATAAGACTTGAGTGCTCATATGACTCCGTTCCTTCTAAGTTAACTGTCTATATCATACCTTTTATTACCCTACTGAGTAACCGAATTCGATCAACAGTCCAATTGCTGGCCACTAGGCCTGGGTTTAATACGATGCAACTTATACCAAGGAACACACCTCCCGTTAGGAGTGTTGATGGCCTGCAAGAGTGGCACGCTAATGCGACGCCAGTCGGGTAACCCAGTACATCGTGGTTTTGGATCACGTAACTGGACCTCACACATTGATGCGCTAAAGCACCACACAATTGGTTAGCCCACCAAATGTGGTTCCTTAGAATTTAGGAGCGTTTTACCTAAGCAGAAACACGACTTTATGTATTGTTGTCTGCTCACCGATCTATACATCGTGTTGGTTCCATTTGATCACAGACACTATGCTTGGTAATAACTGTGGTGGAGATACCCACACTCTGTCATCCCAACTTATCCTGATAGGGCAACCAACCCTAATTAGAGCTGCGAACGAATTTAGGTTACATAGGACAAGTCCATTGAGTCTCCCACTCAAGTGGATTACCATGTAGTCGTGGCTCTCTGCTATATAATCAGAATATATTCTAAGGTATGTCCCAAGATGTAATCCTAAGCTATCGACCATATATAATTAAACTATAGGTTGTTACGAGCTGTAGACCTTATTAATTCCAACAATGGAGGCTTGTTGCGTGTGATCATGGGAGACCAAAACCCCTATGGGATTGACTTCTCAACCAAGTCCCAACAACACCTATCTCTTCATGCAACCTCTATCCATCCAAACCCTCAACCAACCTTTATCAATTCAGCCAACCTCTATCTCTCCAAAACCAAATTAAGGATAAGGCTGGGGTCTTTATATGGGCTTGGGTAACGGGCCGAACTTCATGGGCTACTAAAACCCAATAGTTGAGAGAGCGAAGAAAGGGGCGGGAAAGAAGGGAAGCTCAATCTAGGGTTTGTCGCAACTAGAGAGAAGAAAGAGGACAAGGAAAAAGAGAAGGAGAAGAGAAGAGGAGGAAGAAAGAAGATGGAGGATGAGGATATAGTGTGCGGATTATCATCCAGGTTCTTCGACGTCTACCTCAGCTTCTACTTCGGGGGCCTTCATCTCTTGGCGTATGCTCCGGTATATCTATATAGCTCTTGGATGAGTGTTCTCTACTTCATGGGAGTTTCTATGAGAGGGATCAAAGAGGGTTTTGCAGTAGTTTAACAAACAATGACCCACTGTTGTGTAATCAATGATAATCCAATCTTTGTTGACAGTGATACATTTTTGTAGTTTGTTCTATTGTGTAATTGCTATGAATTTTTTGTGCCGGTTGTTTTGTGTGATCTACGTGGGCTCCTTGTTCTTCGATCCGTGGAATGACGCTTCTGGTTGCACTTCGGCTGATCGACGCAGTGCGTTCGACTCGACAAGGTCCGGGATCAGTGCGCTCCCGACTCACGGGCGTATGCCAGGGGGCCCAGATCCCCAACAGTGGTATCAGAGCTGAAGGTTTAGTATGGGCGTCTGATACCAAACAGTGGTATAAGAACAAGGCTCGGTGTGCGGATATTTGAGGTGGGTGGATCCATGGCGAAAGATAGTTTGAGAATCAGAGAATTCAATTATACAAATTTCGGATTTGGAAAATGCAGAAAGTGGGATTTTTATTTTTCATCTGGGCGAAAAAGGCGGGCAATTGAAGTGGATTTTCGAGAATGATTGGATGACTCTCAGCACAGGGGTTGATTTGTTTCTCTCAAGCTTAAAAGATCTATAGGGAGAAGACCACCGCGGGCTTGAAGCTCGGGCATGTAAGTGTGAAGGAAAGGTGAAGCAAGTTCCAAAAAGGGCTTCGAGTAGGCCAAAAGCAAATGGAGATGCTTAGGTCAATGGAATCGTGAATCTGGTTGAATCATCGGGTACCAATGATAGAGATCTCTTGATGGCCACTGATGAGGTCAAAGATGAGTACCGGATAGGGGAGCTATGTGTGGTCACACGAGGCATGATTTTGTAGCCATGTTGGGTGTGAGGGTGGCAAATGATGAACAGAGATGGTTCCAAGAGACAGAGCTATGGATCTCTTGAGGGTGTGGATGGTACATATTCTCACGGTGTTTGTCATGTTCCGGGTTATGATAAGCATCGATCTAAATCTCTCTTTGCGGATTAGATCCTCTCGAGTGAGGGACCACTAATTAGGTGGATCACTGAAAGTTTTGGATGACACTTTTTCAATCTTGGAGGGAGTCTGTAGTGGAGACTAGGACAAAGTCGTAGCAAGGGAAGTTACAAAAGCTGTAGGTTTGGTGAAGAATAATTCTGCAAGTGGTGCAAGCCCGTGTGCGAGGAAGATGGAGAAGAAGTGGGTTCCGGTTGACAGTCCAAAGGTGAATTGGACTCAATCGATTGTCAGGCTAGATGATCGGGCATCGGTTAAGGTGCGAACACCTGGTATAAGGTGGCCAAGGTGTGCGATAAGGAAGGCAATAAATTATCACTGGCTCTCAATGGCAACAACGACGATGGTGGCGGGGGTTGCAACGACAATAGTGTGGCGGAATCTTCAGGGTGTTGGACTCCATAGGGCAAGGTGGAGATTGTTGGGTTTGGCCCAATGAAACCCACACACACACTCAAGAAAGGAGGACCGATCTATCAAGAGATCGTGCACACGAGGAAGGTCGTGCGCACGACTTGGAGGTAGATCGTATGCACGACTTGTCCAGGTCGTGTGCACGACCCAAGATTTCCTGTTCGTGGGTGTAGTTCGGTGGGGCTGCGGGTTCGAGTTGCTTTGGATGATTTTTGGACTATTTTGGGTCTCCTATGGACATGTGTTTGCTTCCCTATTTAAGGGACCGGAGCAAGAGAAGGATCTAGGGTTTATGAGATCGAAACTCTAAGGGATCGTCGACGATAGCTAATGAAGATCGAGATTGTAACGTCTCATATTTTGGATGAACTTAATTTAATAAGCTAATATAAAACACAAGGTGTTAGGGTGATTTTTTTTTAAAAGTTATGATAATTACAAAGACCATAAAGAGAAGTAAACTAGGAAATAGTTCAACTAATTATTAAACCGAATAATATAAAGTTCATGACATCAGAGCATCTGGAATAAGTCCAACTAAAAGACATAAAGAAAGAAATAGAACTGGAGAAAGGAAGATTACTCTACTCAGAGCACACAACAATGGAGCTACCCGACCAACGAAACTCCACCAAGTCTACTCCTGGCGTAGATGCTCTCCAGGAGTAGACTTGGTGGCATTTCGCTAGTCGAGTAGCTCCGTTGTTATGCGCTCTGAGTAGAGTAATCTTCTTTTCTGCAGTTATGTTTCTCTCTTTATGTTTCTTAGTTTGATTTATTTCAGAGGCTATAATGTCAAGAGCTTTATAAACTTGTTATTGGGTTTAATAAATGATTTAACTATTTCCTAGTTTACTTCTCGCTATGGTCTGTGTTATTATCATAACTTAAAAGAAAATCACTTTAATACCATGTGTTTTAGATTAGCTTATTAAATTAAATTGATCTGAAATACAGGGCCTTACATTTATTATCAAAGCCGGTGATCCTAGCGATGGGAGGGGTCTAACCCTATGCATGGACGTGTGACCCTTAAGAGGGCTGGATTATGATGATTAAGATCCAATAACCAATAACCAATAATCAAAACTCATGAGACTGTGATGCCAAGATAGATGAGGTGAGGTGTCCAAGGCCACAAGTTAGCATCACATCACCTAGAGAGAAGGAAATCATGAGCTACTTATATAATTTCTCCTCCCAAACATAGAAGATGCATTTTAAAACCGTGCGTCGCTATGGTTCCCGTAAGAACTCCGTAGTTAAGTGTGCTCGGGCGAGTGTAGTACTAGGAAGGGTGACCTCCTGGGACGTTCCTATGCGGGCACGGGCAAAGCCGAGAATATCTTGTATGTTTGGGGCGTATATTACAGAGATCGTCTACTAGAAGGAGATTTGCTGAGAAGAAGGAAGGATCCAGGGGGGGTGCGGTGCTCCCCCCCCCCCTTTCTCTCTCTCTCTCTCTCTCTCTCTCTCTCTCTCTCTCTCTCTCTCTCTCTCTCTCTCTCTCTCTCTCTCGGTGTGCTCATTATGATGGTACACGTGGTGTGGCTTCTCGATAGTTGGTTGAGAGAGCGAAGAACATAACGGGGAGAGAAGGGAAGCTTGATCTAGGGCTTGCTGCAAATAGAGAAAAGAGAGGAGAAGGGAAAAGAGAAGAAGAGGAAGAAGAAAGATGAAGGATGAGGATGCGGTGTGCGGATCATCATCCGGGTTTTTTGACGTCTACCTCGCCTTTTAATTCGGGTGCATTCATTTCTTGCTCCGATATATCTCTGTATCTTTTGGGCGAGTGTTCTGTACTTCGTGGGAGCTTCTGCGAGATGGATCAAAGAGGGTTTTGCTGGGTCTGACAAACAGCGACCCACCACTTGTGTAATCTTTGATCGGTGATAATCTAATCCTTGTTGTCGGTGATACATTTTTGTCGTTTGTTCTATTGTGTGATTGCTCTGAATTCTCTGTGATGATTTTTTGGCATAATCTACGCGGGCTCCTAGTTCCTCGTTCCATGGCACGACACTTTCAATTACACTTCGGTGGATCACCGTTGTGTGTGACTCGACGGGGTTCGGTATTGCTGGCTGCTCGACTCACGGGTGTGTCGCGAGGGACTCGGATCCCCAACAAAGGCTTCGGGAAATCTGACCCAACTCAAAATCCGACCATTTACTAAATATATATTTTATGTAGGAAAATTCTATGGTACCCACTTTGGTACCGTGCCGAAATTCATAGGGACCATCTGATGGCCTACAGTGGAACTCAAGCATCCACCTAGGTTTCATCCCATGGACCCTAGAATTATGGGTGGCAATGGGTCAGATCGCGTTGAGACATAGGTACAAGGGCAAACACCCATCCTGAACCCGACCCGTTTAATAAACGGGGTCAAAAACTTAAACCCAAACCTGACCTGCCTAATAAACGGGTTGACCCGACCCGACCCAACTCGTTTAACCCGTTTAATAACGAGTCGAGTCGGGTCGGGTATGCTCGAGTTGGGTCAATAGAATCCATGTAAACCGATCGAGTTGGGTCAAGTCAGGTCGGATTGGGCCTGGTTTGATCGGGTTGGGTTGGGTTGGGTTAGGTTGGCTCTGGTTCGGTTCAGAGCACCTAGACCCAGACATAGCTCATTTAACTAATCGTGTCTAGACCCTCAATCTGTACTCGACCCTCTTATAAATGAGTAGACCCGATAAGACCTGCTAGACCCGTTTACCTCATGGGTCGTACTCAGTTGACCCGACCCGACCCGATACGACCTTCTAGACTCAATGGAAACTTTAAGCTTTATAGCCTTCTAAGGTTCAATTTTACTTTGGCCTTAGGGTTGAGTATTCGACACCGAAATCTAAAACTTTCAGCTTAATAGCGGATGTGTCCCCAGGAATGAGGACTAAGGAACTGGCTTCAGACTTCAAAGTTCAAGTTCACTGTTCAAAGCCAGCCATCGGATTGCCGGTAGACTCGACCCAACCCGACACGTATTTTAAACGTGTCGTAAACGAGTCGAACAGGTCGGATACAAAACCCGGACCCCGATCCATTTACTAATCGAGTTAGTCATGTCGACCCGTTTATGACCCGAACCCGTTAACCCAAACCCACACCCGCTAATTTTGTATCGGGTCATGTCGGGTCCAAAATGCCAGCCTTAGTTGCAGCCCTAGTTTGGACCCAAAACCCAAAAAATATGGGTTTGGATACGAAATGGTTTGACCCGAACCCGAACCTCTGCCACCCCAGCACGCGCTCCTCACCCGGTCTTATCCATATAATCATCCTACTTCACAGTCGAGGAGGAAAAGAAATGGCGCTCGCTCTGGGTGGTGCGTCCTCGCCACCCTACACCACCACCGCCGGCAGCCGGTTCACCGTCCCCAATCGAACACCGAGCGTCCCCCTTCACTACAAACCCCGGTCATTCTCCCTTCCCGCCACTCACTCCCCGCGTCCCGCCGCCATCCTCTCCGCCCCTCCCTCCCGTTCTCCTGCCCCTCGCGCATCTCGTAAATGGAAACTGCCCGCCTCTTCCGAATCCTTGGAGCCCGAAGCGGCCACGACGCCGGAGCCCGTCGAAGTCCAGATCGCGGCCTCGGAGGCCAGTGAGACTCCCAAGGGTGAAGAAGTATTTGCCGTCGTGATGGTGAGCCAGATATCTAAAGATTTTTACGGAACTTGCATTTTCCCCCGTTTTGGAAGTTCTAATTGCTTTTCGCCTCTTATCAGATCGGGTCACGGCAGTACATTGTTTTCCCTGGACGATTCTTAAGTACTCAAAGGCTGAAGGGGGCCGCTGTCAATGATAAGGTTAGCAATTATGGGGCTTTTTTAATCCGTGGAGAGAGATTGCAATAGAGAACTACGAAGGATTTTCTAATGGGATTCGACTATGCATAAGACTTAATATCGCTGAAAGCATCTTATGAAAATTGAATTGTTATTGCTTTAAATTGGGAAGTGGGTTACATAGTTAGATTCAAGTGAGCAAAGAATTTTTTTTTCCCAACTAGAAAAGCGGATAAGGCGTGGCGACAAAGGTAGTGTCGGTGGAAAGTCTCATTGTTGCTCTTCTATGATGTGGGAGTTACAAAGTGTTTGTTTCCCCAAGATTTACACTCTTTCCCATTTTAATTAGCCACAAATATCAGGCATCAAAATAAGAAGTAACGATGAAGAAATTTGTGTTGATAAATCTACTCATCCTGTACTCATCCTGTGCAAAGTAGAAAGCATGCCACTAATATTTATATTGCGAGAAGGGAACTCATGGATGTCACTCAGAGATTTGCAAGATGGTTTATACAAACCTTAGAAGCTCGGATATGGATACGGGATGCATGTACGACACGATAAGGGTACGATAGTATGGCAAATTCGACACGGGTACGGCTACGATCTGACTATATATATATATATATATATAGAGAGAGAGAGAGAGAGAGAGAGAGAGAGAGAGAGAAGCATGACTTTGTATGCTCATGCAAAGAAGGCCTTAATGTATACTCATCGATTAATATACTTAGAGGTTTTTGAATTTGATAATTTTTTCGTGGATGTGATATTTATGTTAAGGTGATCATCCTCACAAAAAATCAACAAGTTCTGAAACCTCTTAGCATTTCAAATGAACTCTTCAAATTAACGGTTGAAATGGATGACTAATAAAGCTTCTATCATTTTGATGGACCTAGATGTTTCAGAATTTGTTGATTTTTTGTGAATATGCTATATATAACAGTATAATCACTCTCACCAAAAATCAGCAAATTCTGAAACCTCTAGATTTATCAAAATGATATAAGTTGTATCGTCTATCTATTTCAATCGTTAATTTGATGAGTTTATTTGAAATGCTTAGAGGTTTCAGAATTTGTTGATTTTTTGTGAGGATGATCATCTTAATATTGATATCACATCCACAAAAAATTATCAAATTCGGAAACCTCTATGTATGTTAATAGAGGAGCATACATTGAGGCCTTATTTGCATAGGCATACAAAGTCATGCTCATATATATATATATATATATATATATATATATATATATATATATATATATATATATATATATATATATAATATGGGGTATGAGCTGACAACCCATTTACTCAAATGGGCTGTCATCGGTAGCTGTTTGATTGCAATAATCGAACCGTCCAAAAAAATAAAATAAAAATTAAAAACTGTTTATAGCTGTTATTGTTCTGCCTTTCTCTCTCTCTCTTCAGAGATTCGACCCCTCCGGTGAAGACCCGACCCCTCCGGCGACCCCCATCCCCCCCCCCCCCCCCCCCGGTAGCACCCTGAACCCCTCCGGCCACCCCGTCCCCTCCGGCGACCCTCGACCCCCCGGAAGCTCCCTCCGGCGACCCCCGACCCCCCTGAAGCTCCGGCAGCACCGGCAGTTCCACCGGGGTGGACGGGGGGCTGTCGGAGGGCGTCAATGGGCTGCCGGAGGGGGACGGGGTGGCCGGAGGGGGTTGGAGGGGGATGGGTTGTTGCCGAGGGGGGACGGGGGTCGGGTCTTCACCGGAGGGGTCGAGTCTGTGAAGAGAGAGAGAGCAGAACAGTAACAACAAAGTAACAGCTGTAAACAATTTTTGATTTTTTTGGACGGTTCGATCATTGTAATCGGACGGCTACCGGTGACAGCCCATATGAGCAAATGGGCTGTCAGCTCATACCCTGTATTCTCTCTCTCTCTCTCTCTCTCTCTCTCTATATATATATATATATATATATATATATATATATATATATATATATATATAGGAGTATGCTATAATGCGGCACTGCACTACAACCGTCTGATGCACCGCTGCATGCATGCGATGCACACAGCGAGTGCATCAGACGGTTGCGGTGTGGTGCCGCATGCCGCATTATAGCATGCCCCTATATATATATATATATATATATATATATATATATATATATATATATATATATATATATATATATATATATATATATATATATATATATAGAGAGAGAGAGAGAGAGAGAGAGAGAGAGAGAGAGAGTAGTGATACATTGCGGCCGGTAACGTACGGCCTTAACGTGCGACACCCCCTTCCGGGGTATTTTTGGAATTTTTTTTTTTGGATTGATCATCCACCCTTGGATAGCACACACAAAAAATTTCAGCTCGATTCAAGACCTGTAGGCCGTCCAAATGTGTTGATCAAAATGACGACAAAAATGAACGACTGATAAAAGTCGATCACATTTGGACGACCTACAGGTCTTGGATCGGGCTGAAATTTTTTGTGTGTCCAATCCAAGGGTAGGTGATCAATCCCCAAAAAAAAAAAATTCCGAAAATACCCCCGAAGGGGGTGCCGCACGTTACCCGCCGCAATGTATCACTACTCTCTCTCTCTCTCTCTCTCTCTCTATATATATATATATATATATATATATATATATATATATATATGACAAAGAAACTTAAATGAAACATATGAAAATTGACAAAAAAAACCAAAAAGACCAAAGAAACTTGTCCAGGTCGTGTTCGCGCCCAATAAAATAAAATAACAGATACTCCATGGCTTTGTCAGACATGTATCTGAGCCATGTCCGTGTTTGACACTGCCAAGGACTCTCTGAAGAAGTGTCGGTGTTTTCTAGACACAAACTTGTTGAAGATTTGACAAAAAAAATGTATATTTGATAATGCCACGGACCCTCTGGAGAAGTGTTGGTGTTTTCTAGATATAGACTAGTTGAAGATTTGACAAAAAAAATATATTTGAAAGTAGTGTATTTTCATGAAAGTTGAATGATGCAGGACCATCTATAGAGCACATTAAGTGCCTAAATTAGCTAGTCGGAGGCTCGTTAGGCTCATTGGGAGTCATTTGGATAATATGTTGGGTTCTAAGTGTCATATTTTAGGTCTTTTGAATTTTTTTTATAATTTTCTCTAGTACTCTAGAATATAGTTGTAAGTTCGGTAAAAGTTGAAGGCTTTTGGACCTTTTTGGTTCATTTGGTTAGAAAGAGTTTTAAGGAAATAAGGCTAATTGAAGAGCGACTTTAAATAACATAAAAAATCTTAACTAATGATTGGATAATTATGGAAAAAGTGGCAGACTTTTTTCCTCACTCTAAAGAGAGACTGGGACTCTATTCTCGCGGGTCTCACCAAGGGAGAGAGGAATCACATATTACTCTCCTTGGGGGAGAATTTTTTTCTCCGCTTGTACGTGATTCCTTCATCATATAGTTTCCTTTTTGGGATCCCAAAAGCTACAAGAATTCCTGCAATGTAAGTCCTCACACCCATTGTTTTCAGAGGCGGGGGCGTAAGGCCGGGCGTTTTGCCTGCTGTGGGGCAGGGCGTAAGCCCCAGGGCGTGGGGCGTAAACCCCACGATTTTTTATTTTTTTAATTTTAATAAAATAAATAAATAAATAAAATTATATAAAAGAGTGAAAATAGATTAAAAACAAACAAAATAAAAAACATACTTTGAGGAAAGTTAGCAAACAAAGCATTTAAGCCTATAAACATGGTTGATAAATCATAAATATATAAAAAAACGATAATAAAAATAAACTTGCCATTGTCTTTCAATATCATTTAAAATCTAATTATAAGTTTCTAACCAAAATTCAAATTATCAATGTTTATATTTCATAGATTTTATCATTCCATATATGATATAGAACCAATTTAAAACAACTTTAGTTCCCAAAATATCATAATCGTTATCCAAGAGAGTAAGACACATATAAAAGATCACACGGTAGCAATCAAATCATTTTTTTTTCAACTATGTAGACAAACTCCAGTGAGGCGTAAGCCCAGGCCATTGGGCATAAAAGAAATGCCCGGGCATTCGGGGCGTACACCCCAGTGGTTCGGGCATAAGCCCCATAGGAAAAAAGCCCCAACTGGAGCCGCCCCGAGCGTTTTAGGACCTCCCTGCCCCGGGGTTTTCCTCGGTATAGTTACCAAATCGGGCATTTTTTTGAAAAAAACGCGTATCGATCCGAAGTCGTAGCAAACAAGAAAAAAAAGTAGTTTTTTTTTTATAAAAAAACTAGTTTTTTTGAAAAAAACGTCTGTACACATTTTATACACGTTTAAAACGGGAAAAACGCTTATAAAACGCATCGGGTTTGGTCCGGGTTTAAATTGGGTTCGGGTTTTATTTTGTTCGTGCTTAGTAAACGCATATGTTATATGTTTTGAACTTTTGATTACTTAATATTGGAAAATGACATATATACATACTTGGTATAATTTTTAAGATTTTTTTTGTTTTTTCCGATGTTTTTCCGTTTTTTTTTTCATTTTTTCCGTTTTCATTGTATTTTTTCAATTTTTTCCCTTGCCGTTTTTTTTTTCCCGTTTTCCGACTTGGTAACTATGCTCCCCGGGCGTACCCTGGGACGAGTTTTTTTAAAAACTGCTCACTCCTTTAATCCTTTATTATATTACCTTTATCTGCAAATTAGCACAATATATGGCCTGAAAACTTACCAAAAACCAAGAAAGAAACAAAAATAACTTGTATTTGATTAGTATCATGTTTCTACATGGACAGTGTCCCTAGTTTGTTGTATTTGAGTCCTAGCTAGGTTTGAAAGGGTTCTAAATTAGTTTATTTAAGGATAAGGGCTATGTAGCTTTCACCTCCTGTGAAACAGTTTATATCAATAAAATTGTGGGAATTTTTATTTCAGACGAGCTGGATGACCTTGTTTTTATCTTTTCTCCTCTCTTCTTTGTTGTGGATGGCACCATGACGTACCCAAAGCGTATCAATCCCTTCATTATTGAACTATGTTGCCTTCCTAAATCAATGCTTATATGTATGACTTTTAACTTTAAGTCTTACAATATGTTCGAAGCAAAAGTGAGAATGGTCTAAGCTAAATTTGAAGGTGAACCTAGGTTGTATGCCATACTCTAGAAAGATTGTGTATATCTGGCCATGCTACCACTGGTACATTGGAAGACATGAAGGTAAAGTGGAAAACTACTTTTAAACGACGACTATGAAGCACCGAGATGCTTCTTCTTAGCGAAGACATCATGCATGCTATTTGAAAAATGCACAAAGTTGTCTTTGAAACTTGGTTCATAGATTGACGCACAAAGCAAGTAGGATTTCACATAGAGAAATACCATGAGATTACAGAATTTTTTACCTCTTGTCTTGAGAAAGCCTACCAGCTTGCTTCAACATGGACTACTACATGAAGATTAGGTCTTTGAGTTTGAGACATGTTAGGTCTCAAGAGAGAAGCGAGGATAGAGAGAGAGAGAGGCGAGGGGCTGTTGGATTGGTTTATTAGGTCTCCAATTATTCATGTTTCTTAAGAAGTTTAATTTTGTTTGTGGGAGCATAATTCAAATGACTTGTAATATGTTGAATACGATTGTTTATATGCCAATGGGACAATAGATTCTACATGTTTCAAGTGTGGGATAAATGTTATTTTACATGTTAGAACCCACTCAATATCAATGGATGTCATTAGAGTGTCTTGGGCTTATTTTATTGTAAATGGACCTTAATAGTTTGGACCCAAATCTCTATGTACCACCTTTATGCTCTCTCTGTTTACAGAGAAATGATAATAGAAAGAAAATGGAAGGCAATCTTTCTTTTACCATGTTAGTTGTTTATGAAAAAATGATAAGACAAAAAGGTGATAGAAAATTTACCCCAAAATTTTCACCGAGTAACCTAAACGAAATAGATAACTTGATCTGTGTTGTCTTTCCTTTCCTGCGGAAACTCTCCATACTCTAGAGAAGCTTCTCAATTCTCTCCATGTAACCAAACAAAGAAAGGCTCCAGTTTTAATTTCTTTCCATCCTTTTTCTCTATTATCACATTTTCTTTTGTTTATTTTGTCAGCAACCAATTGCCTTAGTGTAGCGCTAGGGGCAAACTTGCCATTTGGCCATTCTAAAAAAATGGACATCCTATGTAAATAAAAAACAAACCGAGTTGGTTTTCTCGAAAACAAAATTTCAAATATATGTATGAATTGCATGTGTTTTTCTCCAAAGAAAACTTGGTTAGTGGTTGGAGGCCTTGATTTGCATATGGTTTGAGGATTCGGTCGAACCCGAAATCCTTTAGCTGAAACGATTCAAATTAGCTGACTGGAATTGGATTTTGGCTGTTTTTGGGTCCGGATTTGTTGTTTGAATCCTTTTTAGATTTGTTTTGATTCTATTTTGTGCCTAATTCAACCAAATCAGACCCAAAAGGACCTGAACTAAAATTAAGTCTATTTTGTGCCTTTTTATTTCTTAAATCATTTGATAGCATTCAATATGACTAATATTCCAGGTTTATTGGTGTTTGTCACGAGTTTGGTCATTCTGCTCTATTTTTTAAAATACCCAACAAATTTCTTACTGGAAATATACATTAGCTGCTCAAATTAATATGTGATGTATCTCAGGTTTTACTTCCTCATTTGGTGTTTGTGATTCATATCCACATGCTTGTAACTCAAAATGATGTAACCATCAATGGTGTTTGTTGTTATTTGTTAAGATAGGTTGTGTTGTTTTATTGACATATATTAAAAAGGATTGTTTTTGGCAAAATGGCATTGTCATTATAGGATTCAATTTTCTTAGGTGCAACCGTTCAACATTGCTATGTAAATGAATATGAAAAATGACTAGTTATACTATTAAGATTGAAATGTGTAGTTATTAGTTACTCCCTCTTTATAGGTAAAAAAAAAAAAACTGTATTTCAATCGTGCTACTTGTTTTTGTTATTATTTTATTTCTCCAATTTTCTGACTTGTAATTATTTTCCATTAAGTTTAATATTTTAATTGAAGCAGTCAAACCTAAACCAGAGATGGCCGAAATATTTTGTTTTGGGCCCAATTTGACTGCAATACAAACCTGAAATCTCAAATCTTGTGCTAGAAGTCTTCGTTCTGGTCCACTGTATGATGGATTTTGCTATATTTAAACTGTTTGGCCATGCATGTGAGTGGTTTGTCGATGCACTTTCTTCATACTATAGCGCAATTTTTACCGACTTGCCTCTTGGATAGCCCATGTGTGCCCTTGGAGCAAACGTTACTCTGATAGCAGAATTGATGTAGGATTAGAGGGAAAGTGTCTGCGCAGAGAATGGAGAAAAAGGGCCATAGATAGAGTGGAAGGAGAGAATGGAGAAAGGTAACTATGAGTATCCCTAAAGTGGGTTACTATGAATCACTCTGTGTGATAGGAAGCATCACACCTCCTTGGGGTTGAAAAAAAAAACTCAAAGAACAACAGCAAAACAATGGTAATTTTAATTCATCCTCCCCCAAAATGTGGTAATTAGACTCGTCACAGTGCTTAAATAAGCCACAAACTTGGAGAGCAAGCAAAACCAAGAAGGCGTAGGCTAAACCCAGAAAGCACAACAACGAAAATAAATCCAACTGACTAAAAACCCCTAGTTGACCATACCTGGTTAAACCTAATTATGCATGGTTCCAACTGGGCTCCACATCGTCCAATACATGCCAAATTGAAGTTTGGGCCATAGAACCTTCCTTTCCACGCCGAATATGCACCTTTGAAGGGTGCTTCCACTAGTTTCCATCATCAGATTTGGCCTCCCTATAGATATAGAGGATCACATATTTCCCGGCAATCATATATTTTACCATTGGGAAGATTTTATTTTTTTTATTTTTTTACTTCCTCTCCCATTCTATATTATTCTGCCCTACCCACTCCCCTTCTCCCTTTCATATCACGATTTGTCTATACCTTTTCTAATTTCCCCTCAAGCTCTCTCCATGTCTTATCTAAGCGCAAGCTCCTTTGGCTCTACTTCTACTCTTGAACCCAAGCTTATACAAATTAGTTCTTTACATATTCCTTATAATTATAATCACCTTGGAGAACTGAGACTTATCTTCTTCATTGCCATTGGAGAACAATCTCAAACAAAAATTAAAACATTTATGTGTTCTTGGGTTTCGCTACCATACTTAAAATGCATGAATGCTAATATAAATTGATTTTTATCATGTTTTACTTTACTCAAAATACGAATTTACTGACAAAACATTGTGCTAGAAATATTATAACCATTTCAATTTGTCGTATTTCTTAATCCCAAAAGTAGACCCAGTAGTAGTAGCCTATGTCGTGGTATATACCATACTAATAGTTGACAAATTGTAGAGACATGGACACCTCCCATGTAATAAGTAACAAATTACCTCCCTAGCTAGTAAGAAAGCAAAATAAAGGAAATGGCTTGCCAACTCGTGCTTATTTGCAAATTGTAACATATGTATGAAGCATCTAGTTTGGAAGTACGGGATGCATATGCATACGACATATGTGTGCCCTGATTTTAAAACCTCTCGTTTGGAATCTATCGCACGCCAATAGCTCATACCTAATCGCTTGTCGAATAAATCCTTTATATAAAACCACAAAATTCTTCCTCAAGAACAACATGCAATGGGGTCCGAAATAAATTTCTTGTTTTCAAGTAGAAAATAAGTGGTTATTTTTCCTATTTCGACCATGAGAAAATACTAGAAAACATCATAAATAAGTGGTTATTTTACCTATTTCGGCCATGAAAAATAACTAGAAAACATCATTCACCAAATAGGCTAATAATCTAACAACTTGAAAAATAGAGAATGATATGTGGTTTTTGTGTGTGTGTGTGTGTGTGTGTGTGGGTGGGTGGGTGGGTGGGTGGTGGTGTTGAGGGATGGAGAGAGATGAGAGAGAGAATAGTTGCAACGAAGGTCGGGTTGGTATCAGTAAACCATCGCTCTCAGATGGTCCTAACGGGTGATTACTCGGTGAGGGAGCGAGAATCACAAAGTAGGAGAGTGAGGGAATGCGTGTGTGTGGGTGGGGGGGGGCAAGCTGACAACGATGACCCCTCAGGCTCTCGGATAGAAGACCTCGGTGAGGGGGAAGGAGAGATTTCTAGATATCATATCAAGAGAGGGAGGTATGGAATGGGGTATAATAGGGTTTTGGGTATATGCAAGTAGGGTTTCATGTTTCAAATATTGAGTAATTATCCACATTTGATGCGCAACAATGATAATTTGTATCCACGCTCATCTCGTAACAATTGCCGAGCTGCACCCGCACTCGACCTACAACCATGTCGTATCTTTGCGTATTTGAGTATGTATATTACTTCATATCTTAAGATCCCCCCCATCTCCCCCCCCCCCCCCCCCCCCACACACACACACACACACCCACCCACCCACACACACACACACACAATATACCACACATATCGGATATGGATAGGCAAGGGGTTTGGAAGTATTAATCATTCATGTGGTGCTAGTGGCCACGGACAATGCCACCAGTAAACAATCTGCAGAGACTAAATTTCTGGAATCGAATAAGGAGGAGTGGTACAGAATCAGTGTATAAATGCATCCTAGAAATGTAGATTGGTCAAGCGATAGACTACTAGGTCTTCATGTTTGCTGCATCAATATACTCAATGAGCTATTTATCCTCATCTTGTTGTATGTTACACATGAGCTGTTTTCTATGCAGGACAAGAGCATTTGTGTATGTGCAAAGTCAATAACCACTAGAACTTAAAGGAGCCTAACACAAACCTTGATCAGTAATTCTGTTGTCCCATCTGCATGGCATTTGTTTCTATTGATCGAAGTTTATTCATTATAGTTTGATAACCTTTCACGACTATGTCTAAACCTAGAACCAATCCTGTGTTGGTGTTGAATTCATCAGGGTACCATTGAACAATGGAAGGGCCCTGCTAATGAGACCATGAAAATCAATTAGGAACTCAAGAAATCTCAAAAATAGGGTTAGAACAAATGGCCATATGATGAGAGGATCAAGCCATAATTTGTGATTTTTTTAGGAGGACCATGTGCTCAGTACATGACCTCTTAGTGCGCCGGCACAAGATAGACCAAGGATCGGAACTCACCACAAGAGCGAGACCCACTTATTGGAAGGCTGGCCACTAAGGCGAGTGTGAGGCCCGCCACTGCCGACAAAGAGGAAATATGTTGTAGCATTTATTTGAATCCTTGACCAAGGCTATAATTTGTGATCTGGATTCTCTTAGCACTTGACTTGCTATATAAATATCGTTGTGTGCATTCTGACATTTTTACGACCCCAAAGATTCACAAACTCAGATTGCCAGACTTGCCACCCATAAAAACTTGTTTCGGTGTTGTCAAAGTTCGTCTAGGCACGCGCTGTGCTCGAGGCATAGTACATTGCAAGTCCAAGCGCTCTGCTTAGCGCATCCATTTAGGTGTTACCTTGATGTAAGGTGCATACACAAGATGTGCCTTGGTGAATTTTGTTAGTCTATAATTTTTTATTTTAAAAGTAGAGTTGCAATTGGTTCTTGCTTTATGATATGGTGTTGTTAAACGCACCGAATTAACACTTTTATAAAAGACATTGAGAATGTGAATGTCCGAGAATATACGAGAACCCCTTGGTTGCTTTGAATTCCAACGATGTTGTTACCCCCCCCACCCGACCCCCCGACATACACACACACGGGACGTGTCATTATAGGATTCAATTTTCTTAGGTGCAACCGTTCAACATTGCTATGTAAATGAATATGAAAAATGACTAGTTATACTATTAAGATTGAAATGTGTAGTTATTAGTTACTCCCTCTTTATAGGTAAAAAAAAAAACGGTATTTCAATCGTGCTACTTGTTTTTGTTATTATTTTATTTCTCCAATTTTCTGACTTGTAATTATTTTCCATTAAGTTTAATATTTTAATTGAAGCAATCAAACCTAAACCAGAGATGGCCGAAATATTTTGTTTTGGGCCCAATTTGACTACAATACAAACCTGAAATCTCAAATCTTGTGCTAGAAGTCTTCATTCTGGTCCACTGTATGATGGATTTTGCTATATTTAAACTGTTTGGCCATGCATGTGAGTGGTTTGTCGATGCACTTTCTGCATACTATAGCAATTTTTGCCGACTTGCCTCTTGGATAGCCCATGTGTGCCCTTGGAGCAAACGTTACTCTGATAGCAGAATTGATGTAGGATTAGAGGGAAAGTGTCTGCGCAGAGAATGGAGAAAAAGGGCCATAGATAGAGTGGAAGGAGAGAATGGAGAAAGGTAACTATGAGCATCCCTAAAGTGGGTTACTATGAATCACTCTGTGTGATAGGAAGCATCACACCTCCTTGGGGTTGAAAAAAAAAACTCAAAGAACAACAACAAAACAGTGGTAATTTTAATTCATCCTCCCCCAAAATGTGGTAATTAGACTCGTTACAATGCTTAAATAAGCCACAAACTTGGAGAGCAAGCTAAACCAAGAAGGCGTAGGCTAAACCCAGAAAGCACAACAACGAAAATAAATCCAACTGACTAAAAACCCCTAGTTGACCATACCTGGTTAAACCTAATTATGCATGGTTCCAACTGGGCTCCACATCGTCCAATACATGCCAAATTGAAGTTTGGGCCTTAGAACCTTCCTTTCCACGCCGAATATGCACCTTTGAAGGGTGCTTCCACTAGTTTCCATCATCAGATTTGGCCTCCCTATAGATATAGAGGATCACATATTTCCCGGCAATCATATATTTTACCATTGGGAAGATTTTATTTTTTTTTATTTTTTTACTTCCTCTCCCATTCTATATTATTCTGCCCTACCCACTCCCCTTCTCCCTTTCATATCACGATTTGTCTATACCTTTTCTAATTTCCTCTCAAGCTCTCTCCATGTCTTATCTAAGCGCAAGCTCCTTTGGCTCTACTTCTACTCTTGAACCCAAGCTTATACAAATTAGTTGATGAGGACATCGAGCAGCGTCCCTGGCGCGTGTACCAGCGCAGGAGGCGCCACCTGAGCTTGTGGCTGTGATCAGACAGCCAGCACCGTTGATGATGATCGTGTAGTCGTTTTTATTTGTTTTGCTTTGCATCATGTTATTTAGTCCCACCTCAGTTGTCAGGGATTTTCTTCTGTTTATCGCAGCCTTTATATAGGCCTGCCCCTGGACATGTAATGGCACTCGATGAATAATAAAAATTTTATGCTTTCCTCCACATTTGTGTTGAGTGAAATCAGGGCGAGGTGTGTGAAACCCAAACCCAAACCCTAGGCGTGTGAAACCCTAGGTCCAGTATTAGGCGTGTGAAACCCTAACTGGAACCCTAACTTTCCATCTCATCCCCCCCCTCTCCCTCACATAGCCGCCGGCCTCCCTGTCCCCTTGCTGCCGCTGCCGACCCATCCCCTACCCGGGCCCCCTCCTCCCCTTGGCTACTGCTGCTGCCGCCGGTCCCGGCATACCCGACCCCCATCCCCCACCGAACCCCCCCCTCCTCCCCTTGGCTGCTGCTGTTGCCGCCGGTCCCTGCATACCCGACCCCCATCCCCACCGAACCCCCTTCCTTCCCTTGGCTGCTGCTGCTGCCGCCGGTTCCTGCACACCCGACCCCATCCCCCACCGAACCCCCTCCTCCCCTCGACTGCTGCTGCTGCCGCCGGTTCATCCCTACCCGACCCCATTCCCCCCACCGAACCCCTCTCCTTCCCTTTGCCGCTGCTGCCGCTGCTAACCCCAGCCCCCACCGATCCCGTTCCCGCCCTGCTGCTGCCTCCCTACCCGACCACAGCCCCTACCCGATCCTTCCTCTCATCCATACCCGACCGGTCGTCCCTTTTCCCCCCCCCCCCTACTGCTACCTGATCGGTATCGAACCTCCGGCGCCCTCGTCCTGCGTGCAGGGCCGGATTTGCTGAGGATCACGGTGTGATCATAAACGTCGACGGGTGCCTCGACAAACAACTTTCCCCTCCCGACCCGGAAGGAGAGAGCGTGGAGGAATCTACGAAGGGGCCTCGACATCGACTTCCCCTCCCGCGCTTCGGAAGAGGAAGCGTGGAGGCATACGTGCCTGTGCCAACATCTGCAATTCAGATTACGGAATTCCCTCTGCGACCAGGTATTCTCGTGTTTCACCAAATCGGTTATCTAGTTTCTTATCGTTGCCAGCTGTGTTTCCCCCATTGTGAGATTGAGCGCTTACCTGCCTGTAGTGCTATTAATCTAGACATTGCAATAGGACTATTTGGATTGCTTTATCGTCTAATACTGAAAGTGACTGACACTGGTACAGTAGTTCTCATCGTATTTGCCTGTGTTATTTGTTTGATTTGATTTCTCGTGCGGCATCGTACTTAGTGGAAAGCCCTGCCTGCTCAACTAATTAATAAATCTTGTCTTGATTGCATCGTATTGCATCATTTTGGTATCAGAGCATGGTTATGAGATAAAAACCTGCATTTCGTATCTGTCATTACTTCCTCAGCATTAGTTATCATTGTGTGTGCATGCCAACCCGTAACGGTAGGCCATATCTGTTAGGAGAGTCTAGCGAGTCCGACAGTTGCACTATGGATCCCGACGCCCTAGCTAGGACACTCGCTGAGTTAGCTCAGGGTATTGCCACCATGAACCTAAACTTCGCTGCTTACCAGCGCGATACCAATGCCCGCTTTGACCGTCTGGATCAAGCCCCACCTCGAACTCCCCCACCCGTGGACCCTCAAGTCTTTCGGCCACCTTGGCAGAACCATCAAGATCCGGATGAGCAATATCTCCGGAGCATTAGGCTAGAAGTACCCGCTTTTGATGGTCAGCATGATCCCCAATTCTTCCTAGACTGGCTCCAATCCATGGACCGGTATTTTGCCTGGTACCCATTAACGGAGCCACGAAAGGTCCGTTTTGCTGCAATGAAACTCAGTGGCCCCGCCAGTCAATACTGGACGAACGTTGAAGCCCTGAGAGTGGCCCGAACCCAAGATCCCATCGACACCTGGGTAGCCATGAAAAACGAGCTGAAGGGGAAATACGTGCCACCGTCCTACCAAGCGCGTCTCCTAGATCAGTGGCATCAGTTCACCCAAGGCAACAAGTCAGCAAGAGACTACGTCGCCAAGTTTGACGAGTTCTTGACCCGCTGCAACGTCCTAGGGACTGAGACCCCTGTTCAGATCTTGTCCCGCTTTCGGTCAGGCTTACGAGAGGACCTGAGAAACGAGCTTCTCGCTCGTGATGTTACAGAGTTGGAAAGGGCCTACGCGTTAGTGCAAGACCTCGATAGCTTTAGGTCCACCCAGTCTCATCGGGGCCAAGATTCCCGAAATCACGCCCCACGTCCTTCCTCGAGCAATTTTCCAAGTCGGCCCAATCCCAACCAATCCCAACCCAGGACAGACTCCACGAGTCGGAACAACGAAAGGGACAGTCGTGGTAAAGGCCCCGAGAGGGACTTTTCCAAAATCAGCCCCCTCACCAAATGTTACAAGTGCCAGGGTTATGGGCACGTGGCTGCGAACTGCCCTAGCCCCGTCAAAATCAACATCATTGACGGCACACCTGTTGAAGTTTTGGAGACAGACGTAGATGGGTTTGTTTACCAAGCTGACGATGATGAAGGAGACTTTGATGAAGAGGGTGATGACGTTACCCTAGGTTGCCTTAGGCGCACGGCCCCCACTGAGCTGGCCGTTGTTCGATGCGCATTGTCCCAACCCAAAGAACAAGATGATTGGAGGCGTACCAACATCTTTCACACCTTTACTCGGATCGGAGAAAAGAACTGCAAGGTGATCATCGACAGTGGAAGCTGCGTTAACGCAGTTTCGTCTGCCGTGATCTCCAAGACTGGATTGAAGGCAGTCCCCCATCCCCGACCATACCAAGTTTCCTGGATCAATTCTACGGCAATGGAGGTCAAACAGAGATGTTTGGTCCCCATAAACTTCAATGCCTACCAGGAAAAGATCTGGTGTGATGTGTTGACCATGGATGTGGGTCAAGTTATACTAGGACGGCCCTGGCTCTTCGACAACGATGTTCTCATCTACGGCCGATCCAACATGTGCATGTTTGAACATGAAGGAAAGAAGATTAAGTTGCTACCCTCTCAACCCAAGAGTGGTCAGCCTGCGCAACAGCCCACATCCAAGAAGAAAATCAGCAACGTCAGTCTTATCGGGGCCAAAGAATTGAGCCTCGAGCTGGAAAAAGGGGCCCCGATCATGATCCTTGCAGCCCGGGAAGTTCCTAGAGAGTCTACCCAAGTTGTTCCCCTAGAGGTTGCCCCAGTTCTGAGAGAGTTTGCCGATGTCTTCCCTGAGGACCTCCCAGACCAATTACCTCCGATGCGTGACATACAACACGCCATCGATTTGGTCCCTGGAGCTAGCCTCCCCAACTTGCCCCACTACCGAATGAACCCTACAGAACATGCCGAGTTGAAACGGCAGGTCGATGATTTACTGAAAAGGGGTTTCATCAAAGAGAGTATGAGTCCTTGCGCGGTTCCAGCTCTGCTTACGCCAAAGAAGGATGGAACTTGGCGCATGTGCGTAGACAGCCGCGCTATCAACAAAATCACGGTCAAATACCGTTTTCCTATCCCTCGTCTAGATGATCTGTTAGACCTAATGTCTGGAGCCACAGTCTTCTCCAAAGTTGACTTGAAGAGTGGCTACCACCAAATTCGCATTCGCCCGGGGGATGAGTGGAAGACGGCTTTTAAGACTAAAGACGGACTGTACGAATGGATGGTTATGCCGTTCGGACTGACCAATGCACCGAGCACATTCATGAGAGTCATGACACAAGTACTCCGCCCTTTTATGGGAAAATTCTTGGTGGTGTACTTTGATGACATACTCATTTATAGCCAGTCCCGAGCGCAGCACTTAGACCACCTACGGCAAGTCTGCACTGTGCTAAGAAAGGAAGAGCTGTTCGCCAATCCCAAAAAGTGCACCTTCCTCACCACGGAAGTCCACTTCCTTGGTTTTGTCGTGTCGGTCAACGGGGTCTCCGCCGACCCCGAGAAGGTCCGTGCAATTGAAGAATGGCCTGAACCCAAAAATATCCGGGATGTCCGAAGTTTTCACGGTCTTGCCACCTTTTATAGGAGGTTCATTAAGGGGTTCAGTACCATCACGGCCCCAATCACCGACTGTCTGAAGAAAGGCGAGTTCGAGTGGACGAGTGCGGCCACTAGGGCCTTTCTGGAAATCAAAAGAAGAATGGTTGAGGCCCCTGTGATGCGCCTCCCAGATTTCACCAAAGTCTTCGAAGTCGCTTGCGACGCCTCCGGAATCGGCATTGGGGGCGTTCTCTCCCAAGAAGGTCATCCTGTCGCATATTTTAGCGAGAAGCTGAACGAAGCGCGACAGCGATACTCCACGTACGATAAAGAATTCTATGCGGTGATTCAATCGCTTCGCCACTGGCGACACTACCTACTGCCGCAAGAATTCGTTATCTATTCTGATCATGAAGCCCTTCGGTACATCTACTCCCAGAAAAAGCTTAACGCACGGCATGGTCGCTGGGTCGAGTTCCTCCAGGACTACACCTTCACCCTGCGCCATAAAGCTGGAGTAGAAAACAAAGCGGCCGATGCCCTTAGTCGTCGCATGTTCGTCCTGTCTAGGTTGACCGCTTCGGTCGAGGGCTTTGAAAGAGTGAAGGCCGAATACGAATCTTGTCCCGACTTCGGCGAGGTCTATGTGGCACTAATCGACGACCCAGTTCACGAAATAGATGGATACCTCATGCAAAACGGGTACCTTTTCCGTGGTCGTCGACTATGCATTCCCCGAACATCCCTTCGCGAATTCCTTATTTGGGAGCTGCATGCGGGTGGTCTTGCTGGCCATTTCGGCGTTAACAAGACCATCGAAGCCATTGAATGTCGATTTTACTGGCCGAGCCTGAAACGTGATGTCGCCAGACATGTGGGTAGATGTCATATTTGCCAACTGGCCAAACAGCGAAAGCAGAGCACTGGCTTGTACACCCCTCTCCCAGTTCCTAACTGTCCCTGGCAGGACATCAGTATGGATTTCGTACTTGGCCTCCCGAAAACCCTGCGTAAACATGACTCGGTCTTGGTAGTGGTAGACCGGTTCTCTAAGATGGCTCATTTCCTTCCGTGCTCAAAAACTTCCGATGCATCCCACGTAGCGAAAATCTTCTTTGAGGGCATCGTGAGGTTACATGGGTTGCCCAAAACCATCGTCTCGGATCGAGATGTCAAGTTTACCAGTTTTTTCTGGAAGACTCTCTGGCATAAGTTAGGAACAAAGCTCCAATTTTCCACGGCCTTCCACCCCCAAACCGACGGTCAAACCGAGGTAGTCAATAGGAGCTTGGGGAACCTTCTGCGAACGTTAGTGGGTGAACACGTTGGGAGTTGGGATCTGAAACTGTCAATAGCTGAGTTTGCATATAATTCATCTGTCAATAGAACTACTGGCATGAGTCCACATGAAATTGTCCATGGTTTTAAACCTAGACAACCCATAGATCTCATTCCCATGGCTAGTCATCATAGAGTCTCTGAGTCTGCATCTGCATTTGCATCACATATGCATGAATTACACAAAGAAATCAGTAACAAAATTGAGCAGAGCAATGCTGACTACAAATTACGAGCCGACACCCGAAAACGAGCTCAAACTTTTAACATAGGGGATTATGTGATGGTCCGGCTCCGCCCGGAACTGTTCCCACCAGGGACCGTTAAGAAACTACATGCACGCAGTGCCGGCCCCTTCCGGATACTAAAGAAGATAAATGACAACGCCTATGTCATTGACCTCCCTGAGGGTTTTGGCATTAGTCCGACCTTCAATGTTGAAGATCTAGTGGCCTACAAAGGCCCAAATTTCAACCCTAGCAATCCTCTGGTAGAGCCTACCCTAGATCCTGTTTCTGAGAGCAGCCCGTTACCTCCACTTCCCCAAAATATCCCATATCCCACAGCAAACGGCATCGATAAAATTCTAGATGACGAGATCGTCTCTGGTAAAGACGGTGGAACTCGGAGGTACCTGATTCGCTGGAGCGGAAAACCCCCATCTGAGGATACGTGGATGGAACGAGAAGAACTACAACGGCTTGACCCGGACTTGCTGGAGCTATACGAAAGCCGCACGGAGCCTTACTCGACGGAGTCGAGCTCTCTCCCACCCCGGGAGAATGATGAGGACATCGAGCAGCGTCCCTGGCGCGTGTACCAGCGCAGGAGGCGCCACCTGAGCTTGTGGCTGTGATCAGACAGCCAGCACCGTTGATGATGATCGTGTAGTCGTTTTTATTTGTTTTGCTTTGCATCATGTTATTTAGTCCCACCTCAGTTGTCAGGGATTTTCTTCTGTTTATCGCAGCCTTTATATAGGCCTGCCCCTGGACATGTAATGGCACTCGATGAATAATAAAAATTTTATGCTTTCCTCCACATTTGTGTTGAGTGAAATCAGGGCGAGGTGTGTGAAACCCAAACCCAAACCCTAGGCGTGTGAAACCCTAGGTCCAGTATTAGGCGTGTGAAACCCTAACTGGAACCCTAACTTTCCATCTCATCCCCCCCCTCTCCCTCACATAGCCGCCGGCCTCCCTGTCCCCTTGCTGCCGCTGCCGACCCATCCCCTACCCGGGCCCCCTCCTCCCCTTGGCTACTGCTGCTGCCGCCGGTCCCGGCATACCCGACCCCCCATCCCCCACCGAACCCCCCCCCTCCTCCCCTTGGCTGCTGCTGTTGCCGCCGGTCCCTGCATACCCGACCCCCATCCCCACCGAACCCCCTTCCTTCCCTTGGCTGCTGCTGCTGCCGCCGGTTCCTGCACACCCGACCCCATCCCCCACCGAACCCCCTCCTCCCCTCGACTGCTGCTGCTGCCGCCGGTTCATCCCTACCCGACCCCATTCCCCCCACCGAACCCCTCTCCTTCCCTTTGCCGCTGCTGCCGCTGCTAACCCCAGCCCCCACCGATCCCGTTCCCGCCCTGCTGCTGCCTCCCTACCCGACCACAGCCCCTACCCGATCCTTCCTCTCATCCATACCCGACCGGTCGTCCCTTTTCCCCCCCCCCCCCCTACTGCTACCTGATCGGTATCGAACCTCCGGCGCCCTCGTCCTGCGTGCAGGGCCGGATTTGCTGAGGATCACGGTGTGATCATAAACGTCGACGGGTGCCTCGACAAACAACTTTCCCCTCCCGACCCGGAAGGAGAGAGCGTGGAGGAATCTACGAAGGGGCCTCGACATCGACTTCCCCTCCCGCGCTTCGGAAGAGGAAGCGTGGAGGCATACGTGCCTGTGCCAACATCTGCAATTCAGATTACGGAATTCCCTCTGCGACCAGGTATTCTCGTGTTTCACCAAATCGGTTATCTAGTTTCTTATCGTTGCCAGCTGTGTTTCCCCCATTGTGAGATTGAGCGCTTACCTGCCTGTAGTGCTATTAATCTAGACATTGCAATAGGACTATTTGGATTGCTTTATCGTCTAATACTGAAAGTGACTGACACTGGTACAGTAGTTCTCATCGTATTTGTCTGTGTTATTTGTTTGATTTGATTTCTCGTGCGGCATCGTACTTAGTGGAAAGCCCTGCCTGCTCAACTAATTAATAAATCTTGTCTTCATTGCATCGTATTGCATCATTAGTTCTTTACATATTCCTTATAATTCTAATCACCTTGGAGAACTGAGACTTATCTTCTTCATTGCCATTGGAGAACAATCTCAAACAAAAATTAAAACATTTATGTGTTCTTGGTTTTCGCTACCATACTTAAAATGCATGAATGCTAATATAAATTGATTTTTATCATGTTTTATTTTACTCAAAATACGAATTTACTGACAAAACATTGTGCTAGAAATATTATAACCATTTCAATTTGTCGTATTTCTTAATCCCAAAAGTAGACCCAGTAGTAGTAGGCCTATGTCGTGGTATATACCATACTAATAGTTGACAAATTGTAGAGACATGGACACCTCCCATGTAATAAGGAACAAATTACCTCCCTAGCTAGTAAGAAAGCAAAATAAAGGAAATAAACATAGATTAATCAGCGGATAACTAACAATCTAGTACTTGTGCCAACATCTTTTGGGTTGGAGAAGATGCTTTTTTAGCAAAAGTTGGCTTGCCAACTCGTGCTTATTTGCAAATTGTAACATATGTATGAAGCATCTAGTTTGGAAGTACGGGATGCATATGCATACGACATATGTGTGCCCTGATTTTAAAACCTCGAGTTTGGAATCTATCTCACGCCAATAGCTCATACCTAATCGCTTGTCGAATAAATCCTTCATATAAAACCACAAAATTCTTCCTCAAGAACAACATGCAATGGGGTCCGAAATAAATTTATTGTTTTCAAGTAGAAAATAAGTGGTTATTTTTCCTATTTCGACCATGAGAAAATACTAGAGAACATCATAAATAAGTGGTTATTTTACCTATTTCGGCCATGAAAAAATACTAGAAAACATCATTCACCAAAGAGGCTAATAATCTAACAACTTGAAAAATAGAGAATGATATGTGGTTTTTGTGTGTGTGTGTGTGTGTGTGGGTGGGTGGGTGGGTGGGTGGGTGGTGGTGTTGAGGGATAGGAGAGAGATGGGAGAGAGAATAGTTGCAACGGAGGTCGGGTTGGTATAACACGCGATCTAGTGT